>OZ008368.1:262907042-263273955 GCA_963931995.1 Phaonia tiefii | reverse complement strand
GTCCATTCACCGGACCTAAATGTAAATATCTGCTTCAAGCTGCCTCATCACTGTAGTGTATTTCAGGCGGAAATTACCGCCATACTGGAGGTTGCTGAACTACTGAAAAGTAGTGTCACAACCCTCCGGAGAATATGTATCTACACAGACAGCCAGGCTGCTATAAAATCACTGGAAGCCATGTTTGCTACCTCCCTGATGGTGAAAGAATGCCACTCATCTCTTAGGGTGATGACAGAGTATTTTGACATCAGGCTCATCTGGGTACCGGGACACAGCGACATTCCAGGCAATTGCGTAGAGGATGCGTTAGGTAGACAGGGTACTACGGCACAGGTTCTTCCGGCAAAAGAAGGTGTTAGTATGCCAATCTGTACCTGCCGTTTGCAGATCAGGCAGTGGGCCGATAATATGTTCAAAAACAAGTAGAGACTTACTTTAATTTGCAAACAAGCCAGGGTCTACTGGCCGCAGGTGGACAAGAAGAGGACTAGGCAACTACTTAACTTGCCGAGAGGCAGGTTAACCACAATGATAGGAACACTTAGAAACTGCAATCTCTGTAGATGCTGCATGGAAGAGGACGGGGAAACGACGAAACACCTTCTGTTGGATTGCCCTGCTCTGGCAGAACTGAGAAGTAGGATATTCGGAACACATATAGTTAGCACCGTAGCCCTACAGGATATTCCTCTAGGTCTTATAGACAAATTCATTGAAGGGATAAATTGGCTGGACGACTAGTCAGCAGTTGCTATGGAGGAACTACAGGTATCACAAAGGGCTTCTTTAGTCTAAGTGTGCAAGATTATTGATTTTTTTTATTTGAATTTGAATTTTTAGTTTTTGTTGGAAATAATAGACAATTCAGTTCAACACACACTCACTGGCATGACTAGTTTCGAATTCCGTGACAAGTTCATCATCAGATGCCTAATTATTGTGCCTGAATAGATATCATCGGTTGATCATCAATCGTATATGTACAAACTGAATTCTGCAATTCACATGTGCGAATTAGTATCGATCGAAGATCCCTAAGTATCAACATCACTGAAAAATCCAACCATTTTTCAATTCGAAAAATGTACATGACTTGTAAGCTTGTAGTATGAATTTCTCATACATTAACCAAAAAATATTGATTTTTGCCGGTAGGGACACAAACGTGTTTAGTTTATGCAAAGTCGACTTAAGAGGCTGCCACTACCGACTTTTATGGTTATCACAACCGACTTTTGACGCTATCACAACAGATTTTTGAGTTGACACCACCGACTGCAGAAGTTGTCACAGCTTTCCGTTAATACTGCGAGTGTACTTTTGACGAGCAGTGTAACTTTGGATTGTTGATATTTAGTGAAATTTTTCGACTAAATTGATATAGCCTAGCACATATCTAACCATAAAAATTGGCCAGCTATCAATTTGACAGATGTTTTTGACCCTGGGTGTGACACGTTATAAAGCATTTGAAGTAAAATTGTTCGAAATTGTGATGTTAAATATGGTCTAGCTTTCACAGTTGAGGTGCCACCTACTCGCGTTTGCTATTTATAGCCATATAAGCTGCAGATCTGTTGTTGACGATTCTAAACGCTGAAAAATGTGTATTTTTATTGTCTAGATGCAAATATAACGTGTTTGTAGCTTGTCACAAATATAGTATACTTGTGTCCAACCACACTGTATTTGCTATTCAATATAACATGTATGGGACACAATGATTAATAGGTTATAATATATGTACTTGTGACCCCAATGTGGATTTGTTTTTTGAAATCTGCTGAGAACAATAACGTGACAGACAATAAAGAAACTAAAATCACTAGATCTTAAATTCACGAACACAATGCTTGCAAACATATACATGGCTCCTGCAATATGTTTACGGGGTCATAATTTTTCAGCGTGTAGTACAAATTTCAGTTCAGCGCCATTTACCTGGTCCTACCTCTATATTTGTTGTTGAAAATTCTTGTAAAGGTTTCGGATCAGCGTCATTTACCTGGTCCTCAGCAAGTGTCATATAATCCATAGTATTTGGCATTGTAATAGCTTCTAAACGGGATAATGTATCCCCTTTTACATTTCCATTTCCACGAACATGGCGGGTATCTACCGTTTGCAGCCGCATGTAATAATGATGTCTAATTTGCCGCGGGAAGCTTCTTTTTGACGTTGATAAAAACATTTATCAGCGGTTTGTGGTCTGTGTAGATTCTGAATTGACGTCCTTCAAGAAAATATTGAAAGTATTTAACGCCATAATATGAAACTAGCAGTTCGCGGCCGTATTCACTATACGATATTTTAGTTTCTAACAATTTTTTGGAACAAATCCAAGTGGTTGCCATGCTCCATCCATGCTTTGCGGGATCGCGGAAGCCAGTCCGAAGTCAGATGTATCAACCCATTATGTTGTTTCAGCGGAGTCAACAGGGAATGCGAGTAGATCGGCGTTTGAAAACTGCTACATACATTCTTCAAAAGCAGCAGGTTGTTCGGAAATGGTACGCGACTCTTGTACTCGAGAACGTGGGTTCGATCCGGTTCGAACCGGTGTAAATCTCCCAATAAGTGAGTGTAAAACTATAAAGCCCACTGCTCACTGATTGTGAGAAGCTCTCCCCTATCCTGTCAAGGGATGTAAGGGGAAACTATGATTTTATAGTTCCGGTATTATGAGTACTCAATTTAGAGCGTTAAATTTTGCCTGAGCGTCAGCCGCTTTAGGAATAAACTGTGGATATAAATTTATGGTTCCAAGAAACCGACTCAAATCTGTAACTATTTTTGGCAAATTATACATACTCTGAAATGGCTATCAATCGTACCGGATTAAGCTGCAGACCATCTTGGGTAAAAATATAGCCCAAATATTTTATAATAAGTTTGTCAAATTCGCATTTATCATAATTTATAGTTACCCCATGGTCGTCGGTGGTGCAATGTTTATCAGTTATCAGTTTTAACGCCCGGAAATCTCCGCAGGGTTGTCAAACATCGGTACCCTTCGACACTATGTGAAGAGCACTCGCCCAATTGTTATTTGATTGTCAGCAGAGAGCCAGTTCCATCATGTATTCAAATCCGTCTCTGGAAAATCTTAACTTTTTCGGAGATACTCGTAGTCTTCGTGATTTGCAAGACTGACTGAAACTCACCCATGAATGTTCGATCTTGAGGTATAGGGCAAATACCAGGGGCGTTGAGTTTCGTGATGGCATCTATTAATCTGTTGACTGAAGCATTGACATACGTGCAGCGTTCATTTCATCATATGCTATGCGGCACCCTTCATCGTACCTTGGTTGGTAGGGATGCGGGTTTTCAAAGAGTCAGGGTTTTATAGAATCAGAAATGGATTCCCACGCCGCTTCAGGATCCTCATCGTCATCCTTGAGTAGGCTTTCCGTGGTATAGCTTTCTCTGCGTCTGGGTTCGTACGATTTTCGGTCTACTTAATCTTGTGCGAACCTTTGCTGCTACCAGGTAGTGATCAGAATCGATGTTAGTTCCTCTGATCACTCGTACGTCCATTACCTTCCATGAGTGCCTTCCATCAATTATTACTAAGTATCGTTGTGGATGCCTTTATGCTGGACTCTTGTACCACTAATGACCATGTTTTTTGCCTCGGCAAAGTCAATCAGTCTCATACCGTTGTCGGAATTGTCAGCATGTAGACTGAAGTTGCCAATAGTTGGATGACACACATTTTACCTGCCTACTTTAGCATTCAAATCTCCTAGTACAATTTTATTGTCATGGCCGGGACAGCGGTCATATGTTTCATTTAGGCTCTCATAGAATATATGTCTTTGGCATCATCATCTTTAATATAATAACTCATACATTAACTAAAATTGCATTTTTGATTAACTTTGTACTCAACACAAGTATATGTACATTTAATCGAAAAGATTATAAAGGATCGAGTTACTTTATACTGAAGCTGATTTTTAAGTTTAATTGAAATGTATTCACTCGCCGCCCTACAATGTGTCTACTAGAGTTAACAATTTTTTTCATTAGCTAAAATCCAAATATAAAAGTAAATCATTTTTGTCTGTATATAAAGTAACTCCAGTGGAAATATGCAAGTTGGTTTAAAATTCTTGTAATTTTCAAAACCATATTATGCTAATTTTATTAATTATGGTATTTCAGTTTCTGGTTGTTTGTTTAAATTTAAAAATTATTACAGATTTTTTCACTTGCGTCCATGCATATTGTGAAACCCTTTGACAACATTTAAAATCACAAATGAATCTTAAAGTGCAACAGGTTAAAATCCTTTACTGTTTCAACTCTCTTTTCTCTTGTTTGTTTTTATATCTGTTTAATTTTCTTTACCCTTGCTTGTTAAATTTCACAAAGAAATTTGTGTTTTCTTTTACACACACAGAAAATACATAGACGACCTTTCAAAATTCTCAAAGTCTTGTCTTTAACCCCAAAACCTTTGAATGGTTTTATGTCAAAAATAAAAGGAAACGATAGGGTGAGCTAAAACAAAATTCCAAGCATGTACCATCATCGTCTGTGTGCTTTTCCGCATTTGGGTCAATCTTTGTAAAGATTTAACTCAAAGTTTCAAGTGTAGCAAAAACGCACGAAAAAGAGGCCCAAAATGTTTTTGAGCTGCTTGAATAAATCTATATATTGTTTAACACACAGGGTGCTACAGTTTGGGGAGATATGAAAAAAAAATTACAAAAGTAAAGCAACAACATGAAAAAGTGATTATATATAATAAACAACCACAACAAAACAACCGCTTCCCATTACATCCCATGAAGGGATTGGGGAGAGCTTCTCACAGTCAGTGAGCGTGCGCTTTCTAATTATTCACTCACTAATTGGGACGTACATTTTTCACCGGCGCCGAACTGTATTTTGTGAATCTCTTTCATGGCTAATTACTCGATAGTGTCACCATCACTAAGCGAGGTGGCCGTCGTCGAACGAAATGTAAGGTGGTCAGAGCAGGGATCGAACCCACGTTTTCATGCACAAGAGCCACGCACACTAGCCATTGCTCCATATATATTTCCTAAGATTATTTAAATAATAACTATTTATTTGTCTTCTTTTTAACGTTTGGGAATGCATTTTTAATAGGTGTCTCAATAAGAATGCACTTTTTAATTTTAAAATAGAACACGTAGTTTTGGAGATAGTTTTAAGTTTTTTGATTGGATTTTAAAGGAAACGTGTTCGGATTAAGTACAGAAGAAAATGGCCGTCAATTGACCCCCACGGCTCTGATGACAGGCAATTACCAATTATGGCATTTTCCTTAACTTTTTCACAGAGATGTGGCTGGATGACGCGTTGGATCTCGTAGTTAAGCTCAGGATTTTTCTTTCTGGTTTATTCGGATAAACCCGAAACTTCACAAAACCCGAAAGAAAGAAATCGCACGGCGTTAAAACGCATGATCTTGGTGGGCAGTTGATCCTAGAGATAATTTGTTCTGGAAATCGTTGCTGCAATAAATGGATTGGTTCATGCTAGGTGTAGCAGGTGGCGCCGTTGTGTAAATCCGTGCCGTCCAGTAGAGGCCATAAGAACTCCGTTGTCATATTCGTGTAACGAATGCGGTTCACTGTCACTGCAATTTTGGCCTTATCTTCAAAAAAGTAAGCCTCAATCACACCTCCTAACTAAAATTCGCACCAGAAAGTTGGTCGTTATCGGCGCATTTCTGTTTGTAAAGGGTGACACAAGAACAGTGCAATATTTTATTTACAACTAAAACGCATATTTTTGAACGGAGGAGGATAATTTTTATTGCATTACGATATAAAGAAGCCGTGTTCGGATTATGTATGAAAAAACATTCAGCGAATGGCTCCTACTTTAATACTACATAATCGTTTCATGCAATTTTCAATGACTTTTGACAAAGATGTGGCTCTTTCTCGCAGATCACGAGTTGGCTCCCCACTTTGAACACAGAAATTGTTCGTGGTTTCTTCGCATATAGCAGAGATTGAATAAAACCCTAAATAAAAAATTACAGCAGACAGTTGTCCGAGGCCTTCGGCCACGGACTGTCCCTGCAGGCTGTGTCAGAGACACGGCCATTAAGTTTAACGTAGAATACGCCATCCGATAAGACAGAAAACATATATAACAATAAATTCATTTGCTTATATTATTTATCATTTATTGTTATATATGTTTTCTATCTTATCGGATGGCGTATTCTACGTTAAACTTAATGGCCGTGTCTCTGACACAGCCTGGCCGAAGGCCTCGGACAACTGTCTGCTGTAATTTTTATATTTACCAACGGCATTTGATTCAAGTCCGTTTAACCGTTTAAAAACAAATATTATGTTCAATTTTTTTAAACTTAATTTAATTTATGTATTTTAATTAATATTTTTATTGAAATAAGTTCTGCGAATGTTGAGAGGGCCGCCCTAATATTAAAAAAGGTTTACCTTATCGAGTCTTCGCATTAGCATTCGAGCGTTGTGTGAAAGCTTTACGCTTTACAATTCAAAATTAATGTTACAACAGCTTTATTGAAGCTTTCGCAAAAAAGCTTAATTACGTACTGTTTGTTTCACTTTTTACTAGATACATGTTGCCAAGCAACATTAGCTTGCTGTTCGTTTCACTTTTTACTAGATACATGTTCCTAAGCAATGTTGAGCAACCAAAAACACTCAACCAAACACCACACATATGTTTGAGTGTATGTGTTTAAACAATTTTCATTTGAGAAATTAAAATACTAGAAATATATCAACCAATATGAAATGTATATCAAACGGAAGATAACATCTTCATTTACCTACAAAAAAAATTTTAAAAAAATTCATCTAGCCGTTTCCTCAAATTCAATGAAATAAAGATTACAACAATAAAAACCTGACATGACTCCTCATACCGTAAGGTAAGACGTATTCTACGTCAAAATTTAAATTCTAAAAAAAAAAATTATCTTAGTCCAACGTTTCTCCAATTTTTGTATCCCTTCAAAAAAAATAGTCCATAAAATAACGAGGCACCCATCTTGCAGACAGCTTTCTTAAACCCAACTGATCATTTAAAATCGAAACCACACTGCCATATGAAATGCCTATGGCATCAACAATCTCACGAACTTTTACTCTTCGATCGGCCAACACGGGTACATTGACCTCAAATGGCCGTCCATAACGTTCAGCGTCATTTGTACTTGTGCGACCACAACGAAAGTCAGTAAACCATTTTTTAGCATTCAAATCCCCATAGTATTTATCAAGCTTTTCCATGGTTTGATTGACGGTTTTTTCGCAAAAATAATGTTTAATGAGCACTCGAAATTCACTCTTTTCCATTTTTTAAAAACATGCAGGAGGTTGTATTTTTTGAACAGCTGTTAAACGCAAAGTAAATGACGGAACTTGCTCAAAATTTGACAGTAGTCTATTAAGAGGAAGTTCGAAAAGCCACGGACTTATTGATCCGCCTCGTAGAAAAGAGCGTTGTGTTGCTTGTGTCTTATATGTATATTGACCAATGGAAAAGTGTCGAAAGTGTTTTAATAAGCGGCCGAATTTTTGACTGGTTATTTAAATTGGTAATCAGTTGATTTTGATTTATGTTTGACCTGACTTTAAATACGAAAAGAGTTTTTCAGTGTTTTGTCAAATAATCTTACTACCATGTGGCAACAGTGGTAAATGAAATGAAAAAATAACCGGTATTCATACATTTACCGGCTAATCGTTACAATGCATCAAACTGACGCCTTTTGCAAAACAAAAGTGAAGTGATAAAATCAAAATATTTAATGAAATTGGAGAATATTTGAGCAGAAATAAAGTTCTAACTGCACTGCGAGTTAAATGATACGATTTTTATTGTTATTTCAACTAGAATGGTGATTATAATAGTTCACATTAACAATTAAAGAAGCTTTGTGTTTGTTCTTCTTATTGTTTTCTGTCAAAATCATATGGTCACTTGATCATAGTTTAAATGCCCAAGTTTGGCTGTTTAAATAGTAATTAACTATTAACCTAAAAAGTGAATACAGAATTTAAATTATGTTTGATCGTTGATCAAAGACAATTTTCCACTCAAAAATTAGAGCTTAGCCAGAAATGTGTCCTTTGTAGAAACGAACAAATTTGATACCCAAGTGTTTAATACGTTTTTTATCGAATCATTAATATATTTCATCACAGGGAACGTGACTGGAGTCTTCGGCTGTGACAAACGAAAGGTGGTACTACATTGGTGGAGCCTGGTAATTCGTGATTATAATTTTAGCATTTATTTAAATGTAATTATTGTAAGCAAGAATGGAATAAATACTTCTTTAATTAAAAACAAAAACAAAATTTGTGTCTGTAAATATGAAAAAATGGGCTAAACATTTGATAAGGTTGCACATTAAAATTAACCTAATTCACCTATAATAAGTTCTGTATATTGCCCTTTTGCATTGGGTAAATCTACAAATATGCAAGGCAAATTTTCATATTATTGGTGAAGGTAAAATTGCCTAAGTTTATTGGTAATATTGCCGAATTAAGTAGCCGACCCTATATTGCCCAGTGCATTGGGTGATATCACAACATGAATGTGGGTAATATTACACAAGGTTTTTTTTCTGTGTAAGAAGAGGACGAGGAAACGACGAAACACCTTCTCTTGGATTGCCTTGCTCTGGCAGGACTGAGAAGTAGAATATTCGGAACACATCTAGTTAGCACCGTAGCCCTACAGGATATTCCTGTAGGTCTTATAGACAAATTTATTGAAAGGGCAAATTGGCTGGACGACTAGTCAATAGTTGCTATGGCGGAAACTGCAGGTATCACAATGGGCTTCTTTAGCCAAAGTGTGCTAGACAGCGTGCTGTCTTGCAGCCTTTTCAAACAACCCAACCAACCAAGTATATTGTTACGATTAAAAAGTTTACCTATGTCACAGTCATAGAGTAATACATAGAGTAATATACTAAGAGTTTGCAACAGCTGTTTTTCTTGGACGGGAAACCAATAGAAGTCACTGGAAAAGTTGGAGCACAGAGTTATACAAACTTGGCAACCCATGCAGAATGAGAAAATTCTTTATTTTAATAAATTTGTGTTTAATATGCAATCTCTATAACTATTTTTACTCTTACACTTCATTACATTTTGCTTCATTTTAATTGTTATCCCTTTTTTCCTCGGTTTAATTATCACAAAAATACTCTCAGGTGATGAGTTTTGTACTTTTGTTTCAATGCACAAAGGCAAATATGTGAAAAACGAATTGAGCCACCCTACATAATTCCAGTCATCTACCGCTATATCATCTCTTTCTTACTTTATCCTGCATCATGGTACAATAATATCTTCATGGTAATAGCAGCGCGCGTTGTTGTTGTTGTAGGCAGCAACAACATGCATTTTGTTTTTGTTCTATTCGCTTCAGCTGTCAAACTCTACACAAATATATACCAACAACGCAAGAATGCAAAAGAGTACAAAAACAAAATACATGTGAGTGTGACAGCCGAAGCGAAGAACCTCATGAAAAAAATTAAAACATCTGTTCTTACGACTTTACCATGAACATATTATTGTACCAGGATCCTGCATGTTTTCACAACTCTAAGGATGATCAGCTGTGGCATAGAACTCCCCTGGTCACAGTAAATATGCATGCTTAAGGTGGTTTTACACGACGTGTATTTTACATATTGCATGTCACTTTTGCAGATGAATAATTTATGCATATCGTGTGACGCTATCAAGCATGCCATTTGAACAATGCATCATGCAATACATATGTCAATTTTTGAAATAGGGCGTGTTCTATTTTTGTATGTAAAACCGTATCGCATCAGCTGTTTTTTGAAAAACAACTAAGCGTTTGTGGAAGGAGAACAATTTCAAGGAGTGGTAAAATTAAATTAAAATGGATAAACAACAAGGAAAGGTAAGTAATTTATTAACAATTCTAAATAATAGTATTAATGAGTGTTTTATTCTGTTTTGTGACATGACAACATCAGCTGTTAATGACAAGCAGATGTTATGCCATATGGTTTACATGTGCACGTTTAAACACAATAAATTAAAAGCTGTGTTTTCTAATAATTCTAACAGGCATACGAAAAACAGACGGGTCGAAAAAGTGACATGCGATGTGTAAAGTACATGTCGTGTAAAACCACCTTTACTTATTTGGCTTACTGTAAATAACAGTGTAAATATTGTTGTGGGTAAAAGTATGCATTGCAATAAATTACGAGTTTAATTTTATGTGGTATGATTTGCATTTGTTTTTATAGAAGATTTTAAGTTTTTCTAACAGATCTGTTTTTTCTGCAAATAGTGAACACATTAAACAGTCGGAACTGGGATTTGAACTCATGTTGGCGGACGATCGTTGCGAAGATTGTGAGTCTTCTCATCAGCGTCTTAGCGTTCTAGGCCAGTGACCGTCTAGTTCAATTGCAACACTAATTGCAGTTTCGTTTTCTGGGTTTCTCTCTCACGTGTGAACGACTTTATTTCGTTACAAATACGTTTTTCTTTCCTACTTATACGCACTTGTGCTGAAGTTTTGACAGTAATGCTATTTACAGGACATAACTAGTTATTTTTGTTAATGTCCTACATTTTATAGGTCGGCCTCTACCATATGATTTAATTTTATGTGGTGCGATCTGCATTTGTTTTATTATAAGATTTCTAGTTTCCCTACGAGCTAACAGATCAGGTTTTCCGGCAATTTGTGAAAAAAATTCTAATAAAACAAATTGAGATCGAATCACATAAAATTAAATCATGGTAGAGCCCGACCAAGAAAACGGTTTGAAGTTTTGTGAATATTGATTGTTATGGTAAAGTATTGTTGTGGATGTTTTCGCACAAGTAGGTTTTGGGACAATTCTCGATAAGTTGAGATTTGTTTATCCATAATGTGTGAGTGAATGTGTGGTGTGCAGAGGAACGTATGACCGATGCCGTGGATATAACATTAAGATTGTGCTAGGAGACTTTAATGCTAAAGTAGGCAGGGAGAATGTGTTTGATCCAACTATTGGCAATTTCAGTCTACATGCTGAAAGTTCCGACAACGGTATGAGACTGGTTGGCTTTGCCGCGGCAAAAAACATGGTCATTAGTGGTACAAGATTCCAGCATAAAGACATTCACAAGGCTACTTGGGTATCCCCTGATCGAAGAACGAAGAACCAAATTTATCACGTTGTAATTGATGGAAGGCGGAGGTAATGGAGGTACGAGTGATCAGGGGAGCTAATATCGTTACTGATCACTACCTGGTAGCAGCAAAGGTTCACAAAAGATTAAGTAGAGCGAAAATCGTACGAAACCAGGCGCAGAGGAAACTGAACATCGGAAAGCTGCAATTACCAGGGGTAGGCACAGACTACTCAAGGAACCTCTCGCAACTTTTGGTACAGAATCCACCTCCTCTCAGTGACAATCCTGATGCGCAGTGGAAACCTATTTCCGACTCTATAAAAACGAACCCCGAAAATTCTACCAAAAAGTCAAACATGGTTCAGGGCCCCCTTCTGTAAAGACAAGGACGGAAATCTCATCACAGATATGCAGAGAATGTTGGGGGTATGGAGAGATCATTTCTCCGCGGTACTGGTACCTGCGATATCCAATGACGAGACAATCGACCACAATTTGGACGACGACGTCGATCCTCCCTCATAACCACGACGAGTTCAGAACAGCTATTGGCCAGCTTAAGAACAACAAAGCCGCAGGAGCCGATGGATTACCGGCGGAGCTGTTTAAGGCTGGCGGCTATGAGCTGATAAGGTGCGTGCATCAGCTCATTAGCAAAATTTGATTAGATGAATGCATGCCTGGCGATTGTAGTTTCAGTGTACTATGTCCCATATTTAAAAAAGGTGACCCGAGTCTCTGTGCCAACTACCGTGGAATAAGCCTTTTAACCATAGCATATAAGGTTATATCAAGTGTAATGTGCGAAGACTAAAACCAATTATCGCTGACCTGATTGGACCATACCAGTGTGGCTTTAGGCCTGGAAAATCGACAACTTACCAGATTTTCACACTACGCCACTCACTATAAGGCGGCCTTCGATAGCCCGATAGGGGAGAAACTCTACAAAACAATGTCTGAACTTAGTATTCCTGTAAAACTCATACCCATTTGTAGGATGACCTTGACGAACACCAAATCCGCAGTGAAAGTTGGTAAGGATCTTTTCGAACATTTCACAAATAAGGAAGGCCTCAGGCAAAGCGATACCCTATCGTGCGATCTCTTTAACATCTTAATGGAGATAATTTTGAGAAAAGCTGCAGTCAACATGAATAAAACCATCAGCAGCAAAAGTCAGATGCTGCACGCGTATGCTGATAACATCAATAACATTGGGCGCACAAGTAGAGAAGTTACTGCAGTGTTTTCGAGAATTGAAAAGGAGTCCGCAAAAGTGGGTCTGAAAGTAAATGAGGGCAAGACAAAATTACAGATTCCAAGTAGCAGGACGTCCACGCGACTAGACCAATGCGTGAACGTTGAAATGTGTTACAACTTCGAGGTAGTGGACGAATTTATATACCTTGAATCTGCCGTAAACAAAACCCACAATGTCAGATGTAAACAAAACCCACAATGTCAAAATAGATGTTATCTTGGGCTATGCAAGCAAATATTTTATCTTCGGTTTGTAAGGTCTCTGACCCCCCGGGGTCCTAAATACTTTTGGAGAAGGGTTACTGATGATATTCCTTGGTGGGCATTGAAATAGCTATATTCCCATAATAATCAATTTCACATTATTGCTTTAAAAATAGTCTACTAAATTGTCCTTTTTTCTTGATCTTGAACCGAAAATTATACACGAAACTAACATCCTAAAGATCGAATAATATAAACTTAAACGGAATATTATAATATTCCGAAACTTTTTATTTCCACACGGTTAAATTACATATTTTCGTTAAAATATATTTTTTAAATCGTGAAAAATCGAAAACGGAAGAAAGTGTTCAACTTTACACATTACCGTATGGAAACATATATTATGAATATAATCGATAGATCCTTTTCGCTTTTATTCAAAATTAAGTGTAGGTCTGTATGTGTATTCAACACGAATTGTGATTTTACCCAATAAAGAGTATTAATGTTTTCATTTGAATTCAGTGAATTGTGAAACATTGAATTGTTTGACATGAATTTTGGAAAACCCCAATTTAAAATACTGGGCCCTAACTATGTAACTCGCTTCGAAAGACAAATTTAACGGAACCGAATTTTTGGTACCATGGATCTCGAATTCCAATGAGCGATATCCAAAATTCGGATTCTAGTTTCGATTTTCGGAAAGATTGAACCATGTATCTCGGTTTTCGAACAGAAATTAATTCGATTTTTGAGATTCTTATTCGGTTGCTCTTGAGATAGCGGAAAGAAATAAAATATTTGATTTTTATAAAAAATAGACAAATTTTATATTATTAATTACGGAATTTTTATGCACAATAAGAAGAAGAATGATTTTTTGTAGCAACAACTTATTTTTATGGCTAAATGTCTTTTAAAAAATTGGATTATTCAATGTTATATGGTATTTTTTAACTTATTGCCGTGCCCATGACCAAAGTATCGATATACTTCGGAAAACAGCGACTCTAAGGAATTCGTGCACTAAATAAGACGACAAAAAAATTCTCCTATTACTAAACCATAGTATAGTGTCTTTATTAAAGAAAAATATTTTTACTATGTAATTATTTTGACTTAAACTTGTACACAGAATTTGTGCCACTGCCTCTATACTTATAACGACAGTAATGGTTTTCACTCACTAAATGTATTTTGAATGTAGGGAATGTGGTTATGTCGTTGACTGCTGCCGAAGTCGCATTATTTCGTAAATGTTCAATGTATATGAATAGGGTGCAAAAAGGCATAGTCCAGTATATTGAAAGATAAGAAATTGTAATTCTTTTCCTTACCCTTCCAATGAAATAATTAACCCCAGGACCCCTAATTTACTTTATCTAGAATATTTCTAAAACTTATTTATGAACAAACCAAAAATAATTTTGACATGAAATGTTGCCAACCAAAAAAAAACATTTTCCGAAAGTATTGGTAACACTTTTTGTTCAATCCGAAAGTTGTACATGGTACCATTTCAAATTCGGATCGGAAAGAACTTTCGAATAGTTTTAATTTTCGAATCGAATTACATACAATTTATATTTTCGGAAAAAAACATTCGAGATTTATGAATGTTGGATGAAGCGACATTTTTCAATGTGCGCTGGGATAGCAAAATGTTGGCGGGAACGAGCATCTCATGGGCGTACCCGACACGGTCGGGTAAAGGATAAGGCTAACATATTGCGCAGGGTGTTTACGGGGTTTTGTTTCAGTGGAAAATCTCTGACCAATTCCAATGTTCGTCACCATTTATTGAGGAAATACTGCAATGAGATCTTTTCTATCTGCCATGCAGACATCATATTTATGAACTGCAATTGAAAAAAGTGTTCGAAACCAAATTCGGGCAAATATCAGGGCCAGAAGTGCTATTGTTTGCCCGTTTCAACGAGGAATGGGAATATATTAAAGACAGACCATACGGTCCTGGCATACAAGATATAGTCGCAGTCAAAATACAAATTCAAGCCCAAATTGAGACCAAGTCATTTTGTTTGGATCAAATGACCATCAGTCATGCTCGGATGGCGGAAGGCATCTATTGCTTAAAAATGGTTTTGTTCCGAAAACATCTCGATTTTAACAAAAAATAATTGAATTGATTTCAAGATCTTACCATTTTCATCGTAACACTTTACGTGAAAGCTTGGTTTAGCACCACCATAGCAACCGAAGCTCTAAATAATGATTTGAATTTTTTTTGGAAGCGATTGCTGGGTATGATCCGATTGATAAGATTATGTCGCAACGCTGGATGAAGAGATTATGTGGACATCTCTGGTATCTTAGTGGTGAAGCTGTTGCTCTTGCATTATTTGATCCGAATACCCTCCGTGACATCAATCGGAAAATGGCGAATGCAATTTGTGCGAGAAAGAAAACTACGTGGATGATATAGAGGAAGAAGAAGACGATGATATAGAGGTAGAAGATGATTTGGAGGATAACGGCGGCAGTGGCAACCAAGATCGGGTTCATCCAGTACATGTTGTTGGCTTCAAAGGTGTGAAAAGGATTACCTTGGCATCGAAACAAGGACACAAACCTGGGACACAAACATTTTTCACACGATTTGGATTGTCAACATATTTCATTATTACCGATACAGAAACCTGGGAAGTTCGCCCCAGAAATATTGCGTAAATTACATGTTGCCAACGACGCTGCCGAAAGAGGCGTAAAATTAATGGAGAACGAATAAACATTTTTGCTTCAGTTCGTCGCTGGAAATCGGAAGAAATATCCATTGCATGATAAAAATAAATTAATTTGATTCACATTTTCGAATTATAAAACAGGTATTTTTACGTGCATTAAAATCGTCAATAAAAGCAAACAATTTTAACGAAAATATTATTTTGTGGAGAATTTTTTTTTGTTTGTTTTTGGTCGTTTTTAAATGCATTTTGTATTCGACCCTCCTTATAGATTAGAGATAGAGGGTAAGTATGTTTGCATTTATGTATGTTGGTAAGTATGTCACAAAATATGTTAGGACAGACAACAAAAAAGTGGATCAATCCTACATTTCACCCCTATAGGTGGCACCATGGGAACAGCAGGAGCTAATTTTATTAAAAAAAATTTTGAGGTTGAAAAATATTGAGGGTCGGTCTACATTTGACTACTCTAAGGGCACCACTCATGGTAGAATTATCTATTAGGTAGTCGCATTAGCAATTCCGTCGTTAAGCTGTCAAAATTAGCTGAATAATGAAAACCACTATGTACACAAAATGTGAAAAATTTTATAAGATTGCCTTACTTGATACAGAGTCTATGCTATTAAATTGCATTTTGGTAGAATTTCTTTGAATTTTATTAACAAACAAAGAGAAACAAATTCGAATTTGACAGCTTACCGACGGAAAAGATGAAAAAATCACAAATCAGCTGGGCTGACGCGTTTACCCGATAGATAATTTTACCATGGCACCATTGATGCAGTTAGAGCGGTGGGAGCAAATGTCTTATACTTATGAATGGGGAAATAACTGGTCAAAGACATACCAACTGCACCAAAGCGTTGTGGGAAAACAATACTTTCAAATCCTGCAATGCAGTCTCTTACTTTCTCCTCCGTTACCAAATTTGTGCGTAAATACTCAGATGTTTAAATTTCCCATACTTCGGAGCAAAACTCAATAATATGTTACACACCGAAGCTCTCGAAACTCCAAAAATACGCCCGATGGTTGCGTATTCTGCAGAAGATCTTAGTGAACTCAATACTATTGATATCCGCAACTGCATCGGTATGCACACTCTATAGTTGGTGTCTGTATTCCTGTAACATGCAGCTCTTAGCATAATATTTTAAAAGAATTGCAATTCATTCGAAAGATTTGTTTGAAGAAAGCATCCACACAATTAGGAATATCCAACTCCCAAAATTTTCCATGTCTCCTAGTACTTCTATACATATAAATGTAAAGATTTAACTCAAACTTTAAAGGAATACAATGTAGTTACATATTTCAACAATCTTCTGGTCCTCGGAGGATGTAAGAACAAGTTTTTGGATAATTCTCCAATCAGTAATGGTATTTCTTTGTTCTGCATAAAGTTTATTTTTCTCTCCAATTTTTCATAAAAATTTAGTAAAGAGCTTATGAGCTGTTTACAATTTTCCATTTTGATTTAAAATCTATTGTTATGGTTAAAAGCTATACTTATGTCAAAATCCAGGCTGATCTAATAGAGGTTAACGCAGTAGGATTTGTTGTTGTTGTGGGCACCTACAACAGGGATTTTGTTTTTGTTTTATGACTCTAAATGTCAAATTCAACACAAATACAAATGACCAAACAAAGTAAACAAAAAAGTACAATAACAAAATACACTGAATTTGACAGATAGAGTCATAAGACAGAACGCATCAGCTGTTCTAATGCGTTAACCTCTACTAGATCAGCCATGGTCAAAATAATGTAATATGTGTACCTACTTATTTGGCTTACATTTTGATTAGAATTATGCCTGAAACCATGCCATCCATCAACTTACCCACTTCCAGAGGTCGATAATATTGGCAGCATTGCTACCAGACGGATTCACCCATAGAATAAATAATACATACATAAATAATTTTTTTAAAGAAATTTTATCTCTTAATTGATTGATTTGTCTTGCAAATATTTCATTTATATTTCCTCTTCTCACCCATTTTATTCTTAACGCATGTGGTGTTACTTTTGATTAGGAAAATAATTGAAATGTCAATATTCCGGTGACAAATAATTGTCAAACGATTGTTTTCGCGCGAGATAACTTTGGCGTAACAACCCTGTATTTGATTTTGCCTACGGAATTTTCGGAAAGAGCTGAGTACCACGCACATGAACAGTGAGCGAAATTTTCGGTTCATGAATTTTTCGTTATTTTTTATACACCTACTTAAGGCAACGAAAATTGTAGCAGGGAATACAAAACAGTCCTAAAGATTATAAGCCCCATATTCAGTTCTCGCGATATTTTCTAAGAAATTTTGTCGTTTATCTCTAAACGGAAAATTTTGTTACACAGAGTTACCACATATCTCTCATATTATAATATTTCAAGCATAATTCATCTTTGCACCCCATTTTATTTTTAACGCATGTGGTATTACTTTTGTTTACAAAAATAATCGAAATGTCAAAATTCCGGTCCCAAATATTATCAAACTATTGTTTTCGTACGAAATAAGTTTAGGGTAACAAACCTGTACTTGATTTTGCCTACGAAATATTCACAAAGTGCTGAGTACCAAGGAAATGAAAAGTGAGCGAAATTCATGAATTTTTCGGCATTTTTTATACACGTACTTCTTATGGCAACGAAAATGTCATAAAAACTGAATACCGGGCTACACAGCCAAATTTGTAGGAAAAATTCAAATGCAACGAACTATAAGTAAAGTGATGCCAAGTTTAACTAATACAATCTTCCATATATATGGCACGCCCTGTTGTGGAAACGTCATTCTGCGAACAGTCATGTCAAAGAAGAGAATACAAAATATTCAACTAGAGGAGAAGACATTCCCGAGATGTTCCCGAGTCATCAGTAAAGAAAATTAGTGAAGTGTCCCTCTTAAATTTAGAGAAAACTTGTTAAAAATATTATAATTTCTACAATAAAAGAATTGTATCACTTAACGTAAGATAAACAAGGAACTCGCATAAATAAAAGTTCTAGGAACGTGAAGAAAGCGCGTTAAAAAAGTTTTGCAATCAAGAAACCCAAGAAGAAGTGCGACAAGTAAAAGAAGAAAAATATTAAAAATAAAGTAAAAATGGTGAGTAATAAATAAATATTTTGGATCATTTGCAACACAAGTTACGACCAATGAGTTAGATATGATGAAGGACATCGAAAAATCTCAAATATGGGGGAACTTTTATTTTTGGATGTGATGACTTCCTTTCAATTCATGCGTGTGCATATGTCGTGTGACAATGAGGGTGGTGCTCCCTCTTTCTGCTACCGGTCGGTTTACCAATGATCCGTGTGTATTTTGTGATGATTCAGTTGTTTGGGCGGTTTAACAAATATTCAATGCAATATCTTACATTTGAAACAAATACTGGTTTTAATTATTGTTTGTTATTCTGATTTTTGTTTCAGTCGGATCTTCAAATGGACTGTGCTTTGGATTTGATGCGCCGTTTGCCGCCTCAGCAAATTGAAAAGAATCTAAGTGACCTCATTGATTTGGCCCCAGATCTATGTGAGGATCTTCTCTCGTCGGTTGATCAACCCTTAAAAATAGCCAAGGACAAAGAGCATGGCAAAGATTATTTACTGTGTGATTACAATCGTGATGGTGACTCGTATAGATCACCCTGGTCCAACACCTACTATCCCCCTTTGGAGGATGGTCAAATGCCTTCAGAGCGGCTGAGAAAACTTGAAATTGAAGCCAACTATGCCTTCGATCAATATCGTGAAATGTACTACGAAGGTGGCGTCTCCTCCGTATATCTTTGGGATTTAGATCACGGGTTTGCTGCAGTCATCCTAATTAAAAAAGCTGGAGATGGAAGTAAAAAGATTCGAGGATGCTGGGACTCCATTCATGTGGTGGAGGTTCAAGAAAAACCCACCGGACGCAATGCTCACTACAAACTAACCTCCACCGCCATGCTTTGGCTACAAACAAACAAACAGGGTTCCGGCACCATGAACTTAGGCGGTTCGCTGACTCGTCAGACCGAACAAGATGCCAATGTCAGTGAATCCTCACCTCATATCGCCAACATTGGCCGCATGGTCGAGGAGATGGAGAATAAAATACGCAATACACTCAATGAAATTTACTTTGGTAAAACTAAAGATATTGTGAATGGTTTGCGCAGTACACAACCCTTGGCCGATCAAAGACAACAAGTCGCCATGAAACAAGATTTGGCCGCTGCCATTCTAAGGCGCAATGTAAAACCAGAATCGAACTGAAAATAATTAAGGTTCTAAGAACCACCACCAACAATAACAACAACAACAAATCTTATGTGGAGATAAGAAGAAAAGGAAGGAAGATAGAACAAAAGGAAACAAACATAAACAAATTCTATAAATTAAAGTTGATAAATGTTATTAGTACTTTATATTTTTCTTTTGTGTATCGAAGTATTAATAAGATCACGTTTTGACTGGGCATTAAGACGTTTTTTCAAAATTAACTATATTGATCTGTTTTATTAAATTTATATTTTTAACAAAAAAAAAAAAAATGACTAACCCTATCAACAACAAAAAACAAAACAAGTACTAGTTATTAAAAATTCATACAGATTTACCAATAAAACAAATAATGTAAATCTATTAAGGAAATCACACATGCATATAGGAATTTTAACAAATTGTTGGATATAATTTTGACATATTAATTAGAAAGCATATTCACCCCTACCCTGTAAGTCGCCGTGTTAATTTTGGCACCTCTGAAGTCGTGTCGACAGCAGACGACGAGTACATGCAAGGCTGATCTAGTAGAGGTACATGGTACCCGCAATGGCGTTTTTACAAATATGTTGAGTCGCCTCGACTTATTTCGGGTCGTTACGCTTTTTCTACACGACTTGCTACGCCTTGAAGAACACAGTTTTGATCGATTTGTAAGTTGGCGAACATGGTAGAAATATAATGGTAGATGCAGTACGACAACAAATACAACAAGCGTAAAACAACAGGCATTTTGTTTTTGCTCAGTGGCTGTGTTGTGTCAAGTCAGCTGATAGAAAAATGATGAAAATGTAAACAAATTTGCAAAAAGGGCCATTTAGAAAATGATTGAGTGTTATTTGATATATTGAAAGTGTTTAATAGCCTTTTCACATTTACCGCGTTTCAGCTGAAACGCCGGCGTTTCGCTCTCTTGAGATCATTTCGAAACCATGGTGTTCACATTGTACTTTTGACGTAGAATACGTCTTACCTTACGGTATGAGGAGTCATGTCAGGTTTTTATTGTTGTAATCTTTATTTCATTGAATTTGAGGAAACGGTTAGATGAATTTTTTTAAAATTGTTTTTGTAGGTAAATGAAGATGTTATCTTTCGTTTGATATACATTTCATATTGGTTGATATATTTCTAGTATTTTAATTTCTCAAATGAAAATTGTTTAAACACATACACTCAAACATATGTGTGGTGTTTGGTTGAGTGTTTTTGGTTGCTCAACATTGCTTGGGAACATGTATCTAGTAAAAAGTGAAACGAACAGCAAGCTAATATTGCTTGGCAACATGTATCTAGTAAAAAGTGAAACAAACAGTAAGCTAACGTAATAAAGCTTTTCTGCGAAAGCTTCAATAAAGCTGTTGTAACATTAATTTTGAATCGTAAAGCGTAAAGCTTTCACACAACGCTCGAATGCTAATGCGAAGACTCGATAAGGTAAACCTTTTTTAATATTAGGGCGGCCCTCTCAACATTCGCAGAACTTATTTCAATAAAAATATTAATTAAAATACATAAATTAAATTAAGTTTAAAAAAATTTAACATAATATTTTTTATTTAAACGGACTTGAATCAAATGCCGTTGGTAAATATAAAAATTACAGCAGACAGTTGTCCGAGGCCTTCGGTCATTAAGTTTAACGTAGAATACGCCATCCGATAAGACAGAAAACATATATAACAATAAATGATAAATAATATAAGCAAATGAATTTATTGTTATATATGTTTTCTGTCTTATCGGATGGCGTATTCTACGTTAAACTTAATGGCCGTGTCTCTGACACAGCCTGCAGGGACAGTCCGTGGCCGAAGGCCTCGGACAACTGTCTGCTGTAATTTTTTTTAACTACTGTTGTTTCAGGTGACATTTCTGTTTTGTGTTTTCTGTATTGACTGTAAACCATAGTCTAATAATAGGTCTGTTTGAGAACGTGATAATTTGTACAATTTATCACATTTCTTACTTGATAGTGTTCGTTTACTCGATAAAATCAACAACCAGAGAGCCAGAGAGTGAATATTTTTGACAGTTGAATGATAGAGAACTTGCAAATTTTTACTGGAGAAATTTTTGCCAGTAAGAATTATCAAGTACGAACATATGTTTTTACGCAGCTGTTTTATTTAAATAAACAAAACTTTGAAAACAAAGAAGAAATTTAACAATGGCAGAGGTAAGTAAGAAAATACATTTGTTGGAACATTTTAATAGAATTTGTTAATAAACTAGATTCCCAACAAAGTGCAGTGTTAACAAGTCAACAAGTTACTCTGAACATAGGGAAAACAATGAAACGAAAAGCAAAAAAGAAAACATGAATCAGCTGTTTACAAACAAATGTTGATTACTTGATACTTTTTACTGGATGTCGTTCGTTTACTTTTTGCGATATTTTTTACTTAGAGAGTAAAATCAGCCTTACTCTCCCAGTAAAAGTTACTTGATATTTTTTACTGGAAAAGTTCTCAAACAGACCTAATATAAGTCGACGCGTGGCGTGTTGTTGTAATAATAAACGATTTTGACAGAATTTTGTTGTACTATTGTTATGACAATACACTCGATATGTCAAAATCATTTTATATACGAAGAGAGGCAAAGGAAAAACGCCAAAGTAAATAATTACATGCATAGAATTACATGTATTAAAAAAAAGTAATAGGCAGAAAGTTGGAACGCATTTAAGATCCAAATTGGTAAGTATCCATCAGTAAGTCCATACATATGTACATATGTAGGTAATTTTAGTTACTTCTTCTATATATTTTTAGCCATCAAAAAAACTACAGGCGGTGAAACGACCAGCGTAAGCAAAGAGGGCAAGGAAGATTCAAAACAAATGATGCGACATGTTTGACACTTCGAGTGTATTACGTAAACAAAGAATGATAAAAAGAAACAACCCGATAACAAAATGCCTGATCAGCTGGGCTTATGCTTCCACTTATATTATTACACTATGCTGTAAACAACACAAACGCGCATTTGTGAATAAAGAAATATAAAATAACATTGATACATACATAATGTAAACAAACAGATTTGTTTTCCCTCATTTTTCTGACATTTGCTTTGAACCAGCAATGGAAATTTTTTAATTTTACTCCTTTTTTTAACTACTATTGGAGTACAACACAACTTGGCAACCCTGGTAAAAGAGAACCAAAAAGTACTAGGAGTTCACTCAAACGCATTTCTCTCTCGCGTCATATCTTGCTTATTTCATACTTTTTACATACTTTATGTAATTGTACTCAAAAACGATGTACAAGTAGACAGTCAAAATTTCTCTTGACTCAAATGCCAACCAACAAAACGAGTGAAACCCTAGTACTTCTCTACTCTCTCTCTTACTCTCTTCATTGAATATTTCAATAAACGAGCAGCTTTTTGATAGTGTTATTGTATATAACTATACAAATTCCAACCATGTTGAAGTAAAATGACATAAACTATGCAAAAATTATGAAATAATCAAGATATGACGCGAGAGAGAAATTCGTTTGAGTGAATTCCTGGAACTTTTTGGTTCTCTTTTAGCAGGGTTGCCAAGTTACGCACATCTTCTGGTCGTCTAATTGTAAATCGTCTTTGTTGTACTTCAACATGGTTGGAATTTGTATAGTTATATACAATAACACTATCAAAAAGCTGCTCGTGTATTGAAATATTCAATGAAGAGAGTAGAGAAGTATTTGAGTGAAGAGAAATTTTGACTGTCTATTTTTGTTTCTTTGTACCATGGTTGGTGAAAAGTGAAATATAATGCCTTGTTTCCACTACAGAATTATTTGTAATTCGCTCTCTCATTCGTAATTCAATCACCAATTACAAACCGAATTACGTAATTCACCATACAAAAGTTTGAGAGCGAATTACCTTTGCTTGTAGGTAATTGAGTTTGAATTACCTTATGAATTACGAACAAATCATTGTATTCACTAATTTATCGAAATAGCGGACAAAAAAATATAAAAGCAAAGAAAAAAAATAATGTGAGTCTGATCACAGGGGAGATGTGTAAACATCTAGTAATGAAAAATTTCTTTTAAGTTGGAAGTACTTATGCTTTTAGTATATTTTTTTAATTAATCAATTAAAAGTATCAAAACTTTCAATATTGTAAATACATAGGAATTTGCTGGTTTTTGTTTGTTTTATTTAACTTATTTGAGTAGTAAATGGGCACACTGCATTAAAAATTACAGTAAGCAGTAAATTTACTGATTACTGAAAAAATTCAGTAAATTTTTACTGATAATGTAATTTGCATTACCAGTAAAATCATAGGGCCGTATTCATAATAATCAGTAATCGGGCATTACTGATTACTGAAAATTCAATGCACCTCATCATGATCATGTAGGCACTTTATACAAATTGTTGAAAAAAATTTTAGTAATCAGTAAAAATTTACTAGTTAAAGAATTATTTTTACTGAAATTTTAGTAGTACTGCAAAGTGACCATCTATGGTAAATGCCTTAAGTACAAATAGTTAATATTGGCTTATGGTAACTAAAATGAGATATGTACATATTTAAATTTTTGCCTCGATTGTATTTAAAAATCTATGGAAAACTCCATCTATAGTAGAGGAATTGTTAGTTGTGGGGGTTTGTGGAGAATTGCTCATATCCAAGTGGAAAACGTCAAATAAAAATTTTGATATAGTTTGCGACTGTGGGTTTGCAAAATTTGTATTAAAATCTCCACCCATAATAATTGGCATGAGATGGAGATTGTTACCCAATTGTCGTGCACCAGCTTCAGTGTAAGGCAACAGTACGTAATGAAGATATGTTATAATCTTAATTTATATTGGAATCTAATAGAAATTTTATTAGAATTAACATTACCTCCATTCAGCTTTGATATATTTTGTGTTGTTTTATGTTCTGAGTTATAATTCTTTTGGTGTTTTGTAAAATATTTTATTATTTTGTATTTGTTGCGGTTGACAAGTTATTAATCAGCTGTTTACTGAAATGTAATGCATGTAGTTATTTTACAGCAATGGTTTACGAAAATTAGTAGCTACTATTGCACACTAGATGGTGTTGAGTAGATTGTATGCAGCGTATTATTACACTAATACACTCATACATAGCTCACACCGATTTGATAACGCTTTACGATTGGTTAACGATTACATCGCACATCTTACTCTAAATTTGTGATTGTATTGTGAAAAACATTTTTACCCCCAGCGTATAGATGTTTACACATCAAAAAGTAAACAACTGTCAGATCGAATTATGTATGTGTAGTGGAAACGGGGTAATTCAGAATAGTAATTCAAAAAGCGAATTAAGTAATGGGCGCTGTAGTGGGAACATGGCATAAAGATAAAATGGGGGAAAAAATACGAATTACAAATGCAACACAGTTCGAAAATTTAATAAAAGAACTGGAGAAAAACCCCAAGCCTTGCGCACACAGATGCTGAACGAATATTTTTCTTCATTTTCGGCGGAATAGTATCAAGCATTTAAATGCTGCTTTATTGTTGCGAAAATGGTTTTGAAACCTGTAGATAAATGACATATTTGATGAATGGCTTTGCAAAATTTATTTGATATCTGGTACGTTAAATATATCTGACCTTTGCCTTATAATTTTTCTTTGTATACAAAGAAGGTTCTTCATCACTAGAACTTGAATTTAGATCAAGAAAAAAATACATGCTAGCAAACAAATTGAAGACAATTTTCTTTGCATGTTAGGGATTACACTTTTTGGTAGTAAATTATCGATACGCAGTCGTCACTGGCCGCAATGTCTTACCAGGTACCGATTTTGCATTGGTGTCACACCGCCGTTGTTAGCAGGTGACCACGACTTTCAGGCGTCGACGTCTTGGGCGACGTCATACAGGGTAGGGGTGATTGTTTTAAGACATGAGAATATAATGATAAAACAGTGGAACCTACGAGAGATACTCCCGTTTATGGTTTGCAATTGCAAGTAGGAAAGGACAGTAATCATAAAAAAACTCGAACGGCCGTTCAGTATAAAAATCTGACGATTAAATCTTATACACATGCAAAGACCGCTGCTCATAAACAAACACGCACATAAACAAACACGCTGATTGTCATTGGGTGCAGTCCTGGAAATAGAATATAAATTAGTGACAATTAATGATACAGGGTAAGGGGTTTGTTTAAAATATTATATTGCTATTTATGGTGATGACTTATTTATTCTGAGTTGAAACCTAGATTAATAACACTGCTGAAATCTGATGGTAAGGGAGTGGGGTGTATAATTCTTACAGTTATAGGGATATTTTTTTTTTTTTTTTTTTAATCGAGCGAACCCATCGCCGCCACTCTTGGTTAGTAGAGTAACCCACAAAACGCTTTATTGCTGTGTGGGTTCGTCAAGATTTTATATCCTCAGTAAATTAGTATATTTGATCTCATAATACCATGCAAAAACTACAAATCGCTTCATAAATCAATCTGTATTTTGTGCTTGGACTTATTCAGTAAAACTTTGTTTGGAATATTTTCGCATATCATTGAAACCCTCTATTTCCCGATTCAATAACTTATACTTAAGAAATTTGAAGAAAGGCAGGCTTGCATTTTGTGGATTAAAAATGTCCGACACCCAAATTCACTAAGGTCTTCAAAGATAAAAAGTTGATTCCCAATATCCCCGAAATCTAATATAAATAAGCATCTGTGCTTTTAGGGGTTTCTTTACATATTTCTCATAAAATAGTGTTTAGTTGAAATAAAAACAAAAAACACGGTGGATATACGCGAGGGCCGTACATCATGTAATTTACTCCCCTGTGCTGGCTTTCGTTTGTTAGTCAATTTTCGTCATAAATTGTAGGGGAAATGTTTCGCTTGCAACTGCTTGGTGACAATAAAACTAATGTACTGTTTTGTATGAAGTAGATGCTGACTGAGTAAAAATTAAATTAACGAACGTTTTAAGAGTTTTCATGTGTTACATTGTCATTTTTTAGCATGTTTTAAGAAAAGCTTATCATTTCAACCCTTCTTTGTAGCATTGTGTCATATGATAAGAGACAAAAGTGTAACGAATAGGTGTCATATTAGACACTTGAGCGATGTCCGTGTGTCAAAAACCACAGATCACAATTAAATTTGGTCAGCGATTGTTTTGCGACCACGCCCCTTCTGGTACCTCCTATACGAACCAATTTTGCTCTAAAACATTTTCTGGTGTATTTGATAGGCTACAAATCAGATATTGCTTAATACTCATAAAATCTGTACTTAACTGAAGAAAATTTGCGAGGTTGCCACGCCCATTCTGGTACCTCCCATACAAAAGCTGGGTAGCCGTGCGGCGTGCTGATAACACAAATCGGGTAAAACACATCCTATCTTAACGATATGAGGCACTTGGCTTTATTTTGACAAAAGCCAGTGTCACCCGTTAAAAAAAACTCCCATACAAAAGTTGTGCGGCCCCCTGATTAGTCTACAAAATAACTATCGCAACACAAAACCAATCTTTATGAAATTTGTTATTAGACAATATTTATTCAAACGTCACTCTGTTATGGGAAATGGGTGACTTCGTCGCTCCTATTCCGGTACACCGATCAACACCATATGAAATTTAATATTGAACAATATTTTTTCCAATGGTACTGTGTAATTACAAATGGACAACTTGCCACGCCAATTTTTGTACTTCTATATAAATGTTGGGTAAACCATGGGCTGGTAATCACGATAAATCCCCACAAAGATCACAGCGCAATGTCACTATGCTATTGAATATGTTGGAACTTGTGACGACCATATATGGGTAAATAAAGTTTGGTCGGCTGCAGAAAAATATAAACCCTTTTAAATGGAACTCGGGTTCAACTGTTGACTTAGGGTGAGGGTATGTTTAAGTCGGGTTCACCCGAATAATAGTAGTCAAAAAGTAACTACTAAACACACTAAACAAATTTTATTTCCGGAAGCAGTGTGACCAGATCTAAAAAATTGTTTCAGCTAAATAGGTTCCAAAATAATGCTAAAAAAAATACAGCAGACAGTTGTCCGAGGCCTTCGGCCACGGACTGTCCCTGCAGGCTGTGTCAGAGACACTGCCATTAAGTTTAACGTAGAATACGCCATCCGATAAGACAGAAAACATATATAACAATAAATGATAAATAACATAAGAATTTATTTATTTGATAGTTACTTTTGATAATATACATAAGCTTATGGTAGGAAAAATAGGATAAATATGTTTTTAAATTCAAAGAGTAAGGATAAATGATAAATAACAGACGCAAATCAATTTGATTTATATTTTTTATAATTATATATCCATGTTAAATTCAAATTCACATTTAACATTTTGTTTCACTTAAATACATAAGTAAATATACGAAATTTCAATATTTCATCAATCAAAACAACAGCCGAAGGTTTGTGTCCACACTGAAACAGTAGCATAGTTTGTGTTCACGCTACAAACTCAAACACTCAACCAAACACCACACATATGTTTGAGTGTATGTGTTTAAACAATTTTCATTTGAGAAATTTAAATATTAGGAAGATATCAACCAATATGAAATGTATATCAAACGAAAGATAACATCTTCATTTACCTACAAAAAAATTTTTAAAAAAAGTTATACCGCCGTTTCCTCATAATCAATGAAATAAAGATTACAACAATAACAATCTGACATGACTCCCTATACCGTAAGGTAAGACGTATTCTACGCCAAAAATGCTGCATTTTTTCTTTTAATGCTAAAAATTAATGCTAAAATATACAAATTCCTTTTTAATTTATATATCCTTTATAACGTGTTTATTTTTCATAATCCGTCTCTACGTATACGTTTTAAAAAAATAGCGATTAAATAAACAACATCAAATATTTTATTCAATAGTAAACTATAAGTATTAAGGAACACAAAAGTTTCAGAATTAGTTATATCTTTTTTTGATTTTAAAAATGTTTTAAAATTGTAAATGAAATACTGCTTTGGAACAAAAAAAGTCTTCTAAAAAATAATTTGTAGGATCAAAATTGTCAGATTTTAAAACTATTTGGTAGCAGAGCTCTTTTCAAAGATCGTATAGTTCTGATAACAAGAGTGTAGGGTCAACATCATTACTTTCAAACATTTTATTTACTACATCAGACAGCAACGGTTTCAAAAACTTTAAATATAATAAATTCTCATTGTTGCGGCACGGTTTTAATTGAGCCGGCTTAAAACAAAGAAGACAAAAGTTCTAGAAGCACCTCTCGTGCACATTTAACAATTTCTTTATTTTAATTAATAAAGAAATTTGAAATACACTTCGAGCGCGCTCTAAAATAAATTTGTACTTTGCCCGTGCATGTAAAATCCGACTGACTTCAATGTCCAATTCCACTTTGCTTTTGGTCTTTAAATGTTATTTGCCTACGTGAGACATAGCAATGGACTGTTAGTTTCCTCAAGAAACGAAAAGCAATAACAACTGGTTTTGGTACAAATCAATGTTTGGGAGCCTTAATGTAAATAGAACGAGAATTAGATGCATGTACATTTGTACGTGCATGTGTGTAGCTGCAAATATTTAAACTTCTTGTAGTTATGAGGGGAAGTATCCTCACAGTAAAATTATAGTTAAAATACTTTTTAAGAATATATAGTATAGTAAACTTTTGGCGGCAACACTCATCCATGTATAAATTTTTTAAAATATTTGCTTGATGCCATGATCCTGTCATTGTGGCAATTTCAAAATGAGTTTTTACGCTAGCCATTGTTAATCGACTAAAATTTTAGCATACGGTTTTACTTACGAGTATAAAAGAAGAATAAAAATTTAATTCAACAATGCTAAAAAAATGCTAAATGCTAAATGGAAAATTTGCGGCTAAATCAATATAAATAATGTTAAATTTAGCAGCAAAAATGCTAAAATGGTCACACTGTCCGGAAGTCTTGAGTTTCAGTTCTCTTCCCCTCTCTCTCACATAAACTCCAGACTTGCGCAAGTAAAATTGCCGAGTGTGATCCCCGAGTAAAGGTAGAAACACAATTGGACGAATTTTACGTTGCGAATTGGTTGCTAATATTCGTCGTCGAAATAAACATATTTGTCGTGCGAAACGAACTGTACGATATGTTTATTTATATTTCTTACGCCGATGAACGACGAATAAATTGGTGCAAAGTGTCCGTTTTTCTTTTTGTTATTAAAGTGTTTTAGTAAAAACAGGTATTTTTAATTTAAGAATGGGTTTCTTTTTTATTTATAGCATTTATATTTAAAAAACAATTTTTAATTACATAATTTTCTTTGAATTTTTTTTTTGTTAATATTTCATCTTTTTCAATTATAAAAATAAATGGTTTCCCATTACATCCCATGAAGGGACAGGGGAGAACTTCTCACAATCACTGAGCTGTGCGCTTTCCAGTTTTCACTCACTGATTGAGACCTACTGTTTTACACCGATTCCGAACGGTATTTTGAGAAGCTTTTCCATGGCTATATGTTTACTCGATAATGCCGCCGTCACTATGCGAGGTGACCGCCGCCGAAAGAATTTTTAAGGTGGTCAGAGCAGGGTTCGAACCCAGGATCTCATGTACAAGAGCCGCGCACACTAACCATTGCACCACCAACGTGCTTTTTAAATTTATGAAATATGGACATTCAGAATCAGTCTTTGATTCATATTTTGCGATTATTTGCAAATAACTTCAAATAATGTTTATAAACGTTTATTTTTGTTCGTCGTTTTTGTATTTCATGCGACGAATTTACGCAACGAGTTTGTACCGACAAATTCGTCGTACTGTGCAAAATTCGTCGTTCGTCCCAATTGTGTTTCTACCTTAATGGTATCCATAGACGATGAATCTGAATAGCGATTCAACCGTGTATATGTTGATGCATGCTTTGCTACACACGCTAATTCATTTTCGTATAATCACACATTTTCGTTCTGCTTCCGAGCGACGTTTTAGTTGATATGACCGTTGTAATTGAAGACAAACAAAATAACGAAAAGCAAGCAACGGCTTTGTACATCTCACAAAGAAGTAAGCGAACGATATACATCAATATGTTTACACTTTCGGTTTTCGACACAAAATGAGCAGTTTTACCACACACGATGATTCACGAGTGCAACAGATTCGCTCATCAAGCCAAAATATCAAAATATTTTGATTTTCGCGATTCATGCATGCATCATGTCCGTGTGACACATACATTCACATTTTCACTTACACCTACAGAATGATTCATGATTCAGAATCATCGTTTATGGACACTTTAACTTTGGTTTCAACAGGCTTTTTGTTTCAATTGCTTACGTTATAACGTTAATCTACATATTCACGTAAACAAAGTACATGGGAAAATTACTTGTTTTGCCAAATAAGAAATCGTGTGGCACTCTTATTCAATCCTTAATATATTTTTATTAATCTTTTTATATATAATTCTACTGCACGTGGGTTTGTGACTGAACTCCTCCTAAACTTCTGGACCGATTTGAATAAATTTGCGTGTGGGTGGCGCCCTGGGTGGTTTAGATTTACTATTCGGTCCAATTGGACAAAGGGGCGTGGTACCTCCCATACAAATCGCTTGAAATTTTATGCAGGACAACGTCTGCCGGGTCGGTCAGCTAGTATTATGAATAAATATACAAAAATATTTTACAAAACAGCTTTAAATTTAGTTGACTAGAAACTGAAGTGACTTGTTGAACGTACAAAGCGAAAGAGAACGATAAACTCCTTTTGTTTGTTTATGTGCGTTAATATATTTAGTTAAATGCGTACTCTGCGTACTTTTCTAGTGAAAAATTTCCAGTTACTATTTTGAGAGAGTAAGATACCGAACACAGATGACATCCAGTAAAAACTTGCAAGAATTAATACTTTGGTATGTATGTATGTAAACAGCTGATTTGTTATGTAAACAGTGGACGAACCAACACCTGCAGTTACAAATCATCAAAACTGTCTTCTTTTTTGAAAGAACTGGTAAAAGGTTAATTACAGAGCATTAAAAAATAATTTTTTCTCTTAAAAAAATAAAATTCCAATGATTACAAATTTGTTATTTTATGTTCTTTCTATTTCCTAATTTTGTTACTTTTTAATTTCGAGGTCATTTTACATCTCTATTAATAGAGATAAAAATCACCCCTGATGCATTTAATTTTGTTTGTCTACACAAAACATATGTTTTAAAACAAGATCCAGAATTTAACTCTCTTTGCGTAAAATTCAAGATTGGAACACATGTCTTGCATTTCCGATTTCTTTATAGAAGTCCTAATGCGGGAAGGGAGGCATCCTCTAATGGCTTTGACACCCTTTCCGATTCCATTTCTGAGATATTTGGGAATTATCCGGACAGTGAAATCGGTGTAGCTGGTGATTTGAATGTCCATAATTCCTCCTGGTTAACGCATTCGAGACATACAACTACGGAGGGCCAATACGCTGAGCTCTTCGCCGCGCATAATGACTTAACGCAATAGGTGAATGAACCGATGCACATTTCGTGTGTTCAAGGACACAACCAAAATTTACTTGACCTCTCCTTAACTTCGCACCCTGAAAAGTACGAAGTTAACACGCCTGCACCTCTGGGTAATTCGGATCACTGTATCATTTCAGCGTCCTTTTCGTATTCAGCTCTTGGTCTCGCTTCAAACACAGTCCCGAAGCGAACATTTTTTATATATGAAGAGGCACGTTGGAATGAGCTCAACAACTTTTATCAGCATTTTAACTGGAATCTTTTTTTCTGGACAATAATATAGATGCTGCTGCTGAAATGATCGAGAAGATAATTCTGATTGGTATGAATTCATTCCTCCCGACGAAAATTATTTCGGTTAAACCATCGGGAAAAATTGGTGTAACCAGACATGCAAGAATGCTGTCAGATCCAAAGAAGACGCGTTCAGTGACTGGCGTTCTAATAAAAACGTTAATACTGAACTGCTACGCAAACAGGCAAGATCCAAGTCTGCCAAAATACTTGGACGCGAAAAGTTTCTTCCCGAATAGCGTATTCGTTCTAAAGTCCTTTCTTTCCCTAGAGGAAGTAAGAGCTTTTGGTCATTTGCAAGAAGAATAAAGGATAGTTCTTCCTCTATCCCAACTCTTCTTAAAGATGGCATAGCATTCACTAAACCGGTTGATAAAGCTAACCTCCTGGCTGAAATGTTTGCAAGGAACTCTTCCTTGCCGGATAGCAATCAACCACTCCCCGTGATCAATTACGTATCTTGTTCCATGCCCAAGATATTTTTTCGAACGCGAGGAGTTAAAAAGGTTCTTGCGAATCTCGTAGAAAATAAATCCCCGGGCTCGGATCGCATATCAGCACTGGTTTTGAGTAGGTGCTCTTCGACGCTGGCACGTCCACTGCGCAACCTTTTCAACCTTGCATACCGTGCGGGAGTCTTCCCGCCACGTTGGAAGGTTGCTAATGTCTAGCCAATCCCTAAAAAAGGTGATGCAAGTGACCCTGCAAATTACCGCCCAAATTCAATTTGTTCTGCGCTCTCGAAGGTTATGGAGAGCATGGTTAACCACCATGTTGTGAAATGTCTTGAGTCCAATGACCTTCTTAATGATCGGCAGTATGGCTTCCGTAGAATGAGATCTACTAGAGACTTGATGACATTCCTTTCGTAACAGTGGAGTCGATCCATCCACCGGCTTGGTGAGAGTAAGATAGTGGCTCTTGATATTTCCAAGCCCTTTGACAGAGTTTGGCACGATACACTATTATCAAAGCTCGCTGCTCTTAGTGTCGGTGATAACTTCACTCGATTTATATCGAGTTTTCTCAGAGATCGCACTATACGAGTTGTAGATGGGGTTTCATCCGACGAGCATAAATTGACTGCAGGTGTACCACAGGGCTCTGTTCTTTCTCCTTCTCTTTTTCTTATTTTCATTGATGATCTCCTGGGTCAGACTATGAATCCAATCTACTCTTTTGCCGATGACAGTACTCTCTGTCATTCTTATTCATTCGATCGTAGGCTAAGTCTTCAAGAGATTGAATTCAAAGGCCGGGCGATGAATGAAACACTCGACCGGGATCTGGTATCCATTGTTGAATGGGTTCGAAAGAATAGAGTAGATTTTAATGCGGGTAAGACCCAGTGTTGTTTCTTGTCGCATAAGCGGATTGCTGACCCAGGTGTGTCGTAATTGTCTATGGACGGTGTGGATATTGATGAATCAGACGCTCTTAATGTTCTGTGCATGAAAATACAATGCGATGTCCGTTGGGCAAAACATGTATTTGAAGTCTCGAAAGATGCATTCAAGTGTCTAGGCTTTTTAAAGCGGTGCAAGAAATACTTCACTCCATCTGATCTTCTCAATGTCTACACCACCTACATCAGGCCAAAGATGAAGTATAACTCCCATATATGGGCAGGTGCTCCTAGGACTTCTTTGGAGCTTCTCGACCGTGTCCAGAGGAGAGCGACGATGTTAATAGGGGACAGTAGGGTATCCAACTCTATTGCCTCCCTTGACATCGTCGAAATGTGGGTTGCGTGTCGCTGTTCTATCGATATTTCCACGGTATGTGTTCCTCGGACATCCGTCAAATTATGCCAGACGTGAGGTTATTTAGTACGCGGCTTTCCAGGAACTCTCATCCGTTATTTTTATCGAGTGACCGATTGACCGCACTTCACACCATAGAGAAAATTCGTTCTTCAGCCGTACAGTCAGTATGTGCAATAAACTTCCGGCTAATGTATTTCCCACCAATTGTGACATACAAATATTCAAGGCAAATGTCAACAGACACTACTCCCTCTTTCCACCCTCCACTACCTCAATTTTCTTCGCCAACACAATGCACTACATTTATAGGGGGTATCCCCTGAGTGTTTGTTTGACAAAAAAAAAATATGTTCGATCTTTACTGCCAAAAATTTCTCCAGTAATAACTTGTAAGTTCTCTATCATGCTAGAATGAGACGGTAAACTCGGTAGACAGCTGATTTACATTTTTTTCTCGTTGTTTAGTTGGCTGCTCCTGTCAGATTCAAAGGTTTTGTTTTTGTACTTTTCTGTTTACATTTATTTGTTGGATGTATGTATGTGTTGACTTTGACATAAAGAGAGCCTAAACAATTGTTGTTATATCTACAGCTCACAATTGCTGATATATCTACAGCGACTATAGATGAATATTGAATATGGAGTTTTATGGAAGCTATTGGAAAAATAATAAGAAGATTAAAGACGAACATTGAATATACAGTTTTATGGAAGATGATGGAACAAGAATAAGACGATTGAACAAAATTACACATGGAAGTCGATTAAAGATGAATATTGATTAAATAGTTTTATGGAAGCTAATGGAACAAGACTAAGAAGATTAAAGACGAACATTGAATATACAGTTTTATGGAAGATGACGGAAGAAGAATAAGTCGATTGAACAAGATTACACATGGAAGTCGATTAAAGATGGAGGTTGAATAAACAGTTTTATTGAAGATAACGAGTAACAAGAGTAAGAAGAACGGAAAATTTAGACGAACATTAAGATTGAACGAGAACATTTTGGAGATCTGCAGAGACTACTGACTTCGTAACTGGGCATGTACAGGCATCCTGGAGGTGGTAGCTTTTTAAACCACTAGATCCAAACAAAATAACAATTTGTACAAATTATCAGTACGCAGACAGACCTATGAGATTGTGACATACACAAGTTCTTCTAGTGAAGCGTTTAGATCAGGTTTGAAAACTACACGCAATCCGAGCAAAATGGTTGACAATTGATGTACCCATTTAGACGTATCTTGACATAAGATGGATATCTTGAAAGTTCGATGCCATCTTTCTATAAACCCGTTCGATTGTGTATGGGACGGCATTGTACGAAAATGGGTTGCTCCAATCGTATGCATTAGTTCGGCGAAACAGCGGATTCGAATTGTCGACCTTGGTCAGATGTTATACGTGCTGGTACACCAAATCTAGAAATCCAATGTGTTCCAAGTGCTCGTGCGATCGTGTCGGCGGTCATGTCGGGAATTGGAAGTGTCAGTTCATCGGGTGAAACGGTCAATGATGGTGAAACACTATCGTTGTCCTTCACATACTGGAAATAGGCCAGCAATGTCGATGTTTATATGAGAAAATAGTTCTTGAGGTAGTTCGTACCTGACAGGTGTTGACTTGGTGTAATGGAGCATTTTAGAACGTTGACATTGCATACATTTTTTGACGAAATTGGTTGTGTCTTCTAATTCCTGGTCAGCAAAATCTTGAGGTCATCAATTTCGTAGTGGCACGGCCCCCAGGATGAGATAAATAGTGAATTGACGACAGAATTTGATGTCTAAATTCCATAGCGATGTAAGGACGTACTAGACGTTGACATACCGCAAACCAGTTATTCTTCACAACCTAGGACGAATAAATTTTTGAGAACCAGAGGATTCGTTTCATTGTCATTCTTCAGTACAGTTACGATGCTGGTGTAATTTATGGTTTGATCGAGCGATTGGATACTAGAAAAAGCATAAGCCGGTGCATTGTCTTATCCGGGGGTATGGCGTATGTTGGCCGTAAATTGACTGACAAAATCGATTTGTATTCTGCGTGGCGAAAGTTTTTCCATTCTTTGGTTGATTGCGAAAATTAGTGGTCGGTGGTCAGTGACGTCCTTCTATCGCATAACAAACTGCTTGATACATAGCTGCTAATTCACGATCGTACGTACGTTACGTAGGCGTAAGCTGTTTCGAATAAAAGGTAAGAGGTTGTAAATCACCACCAACTATTTGATACAAAACTGCTCCAACAGCAGTATCTGATGCGTCGACATAAATTGATAATTCTGCTTCTGCGATAGGATGAGCCAGCAGCGCTACGTTACCCAATTCGATTTTACACCGTTCATATGCGTCTTCGGTGACTGATGTCCATATTAACAGTGGTTCCATTTACTGCCTGGAACTAGGGGCCTATTCGGAAATGCAACAACTGTTGCAGATGCTTGTTTGTTGCGCATTTTGTTTGCAATTACGGTCTCAAAACACCTGCAAAGTTGTCAGATGTTGCATTTACGAACGTCCTACGCATCAGTTGCAGAGCAGTGATGCATTTCCAAAAAGGCCCCATCTTCTATAATATCGTTTGATATGATGGTGAGTACGGCAAAAACTTTCTATAAAAGTTTACTATCCCGATAAAACTTTTTAGCTCTTGTGCAGTGTTTGGCAACGGAAAATTGTTGACGTCTCTGACCTTTTCAGGCAATGGGCGAATACCCTCGGTATTAACGAGATGTCCGAAAAATTGTAATTCCCTTTTGGCAAATTCGCATTTTCCCAAGTTAATCGGCAGACGATTTTCACGAAGATGCTGAAATACGATCCGAAGATTATGATGATGTTGTTCCAATGTTTTTGATGCAAAGAAGATGTTATCAATGTACGGGAAAACGAAATCCACATCTCGAAACACCTCGTTGATTAATGTCATAAATTTAAACTCAAATAAGCCAAAAGGCGTACTTCAGAATGTCGTCTTTGTGTATCGGAATTTGATGGAATGTTTTTTGCTGTTCGATTTTTGAAAATATTCGCTTACCTTGCAAATTAATTGTAAAATCCGTCAAATACGACAAAGGATATCGATCCGGCAATGTTTGAGCGTGCAAAGCTCGATAGTCCCGGCATGGTTTCCAAGTGTCATCACTTCTTTTAACTAAGTGCAATGGACTGGACCACTTGCTTTTGGATGGTTGACAAATGGCCGTTTTGATTAGAAAATCAAATTCCTTTTTCGCGACTGTCAGGATTTTCAATTCGATGCGAAATTGTTGATTTTGTTTTAGAACTGTATGGGGAAAGTGTCATTACGTCATTGAATTCGCGAAGAATGTCGGCAAATTTATCGTTTTCGTTGAATGTTCGTATGACAATCGCTAGTGATGATATGAATAAGTCGATTACGTTTACGATCGATGAGTAAATCATAATGTCTTATGAAGTCGAATTCAATGATTAGTGTTCTTACATCGCCGATAACAAAATATCAGTAAAATGGCGGTTGGACGGACATTTCGAAGTAAATGGCAAAAGGGAAACACCGGTTACAAGGAGTGGTGCCTTAAGTCCTGTAGTATAGAACTTGGCAAGCACACACAAAGCCATTGGGAACCAGAATAATGATGACGACGAGGACAGGCGGAGACTCCAACTATAACTCCTTAAGCGATAAAGAAAATAAAATTACTTTTTTAGCCATTCTGAAGAATAACGAGGTCAGTAAAATGGTTGATGAAGTAGTGAGAGCACAGCAAAACGCATAACACAAAAGAAACGGCTTTCGGGGGCTCAACACAGGAAGATAGCGAGCAGAAACCGATTATCGAAACAAGGCAAAACACACGACGTTCCGAACGATCTGTCGGTACCTCCCTCGACTGCAACTGAGGCGAGGAAAGAATCCGATCACCTGAAGAGCAGAACACTGCCAAATCAGCGGCGAAGAGGAAGAAGTGTTCCCTGTCATCCGGTAATTCGGAGACACCTAAGCCCCATATTACCTAGGCTGTTCCGATGGTTACCAGGAAAGCGAGCACTTCTGCTAAATTAGCTGGGAAGGAAAGGGCGCGTAAACAGGAGCCCAATCCAACGCGAAAGAGGAAGTTGAATGTGGACTTTGGTAAGGAACCACCATCCTATGCACAGGTAGCACGAAGACAATACCTGGACGAAGGCAGCGGTTTCAAAGGGGAGGTACTTACTCTACAGCTGGCCTCACAACACTACGCGGAAACACTAAAGAAGCTAGTGGATGACATCTCTGCACCTGGGAAGGCCCCAGGCAAATAAAAGCGGCCATATACATTAAAGGATGGGGCAGCAATGTTCGCATCGGACGCCATACTGAAGGTCATTGACAAGCATAATGCAGGACTAATCGTGGACAAATTGGTTGTTCCCCACAGGATGGAGGGGCATAATGGAACTCCTTGTGATCGGAGTACCAACTCCCAGGAAGACCGTTTACTGGAGGACCAATGTTAGAAGTCATCCAGATAAACCTCCACCGGAGCGAGACTGTAACCGACGCTCTGTTGGATAAGAATAATATAGGTAAAATACACATTGCTTTAATACAAGAACCTTGGACCACTCGGGACAAAGTTAGTGGATTAAATCATATTAAATACTAACTATTCTATACGACTACGGGCTCCCATCCGAGAACATGTTTCTTGTGCCATAAAAACGTTTGTTTTCTCTTCTCCCCAGAGTTATCAACATCGTTCGGAAATAGGGAGATGGCAATATGTTCCTGGCGTCAGTATACTTGCCATATGATTCGCCGACACCACCACCTTCGTCGGAATTACAACGACTGGTAGAGTGAGCCAAACAAACAGATTGTATAAACTCGTAGTTTATACTCAATTGCAACTGGAAATCCGATAAACTTATATTCAAATTTCTTAATTCAAATTTTTTTTTTTTATATTAATTTGCACAAGCAATGGGGTTAAAAACAAGCATATTATGAATTACCTTCTAAACCGTTTCCCATTACATCCCATGAAGCGATTGGGGAGAGCCTCTAACAACCAGTGAGCTGTGCGCTTTCTAATTTTTTCACTCACTAATTGGGACCTACAGTTTTACACCGATTCCGAACGGTATTTTGAGAAGCTTTTTTCATGGCTAAATACTCGATAGTGTCGCCGTCACTATGCGAGGTGACCGCCGCCGAAAGAATTTTTTTTTTAAGGTGGTCAGAGCAGGGATCGAACCCGGGATCTCAAGTACAAGAGGCGCACACACTACCCATTGCACCACCGACGGCCACATTATGAATTACCTTCTGCTATCGTTAAATGTGCTGAATTGTTAACATAAGTACACATATAAGTTAGCTACATAAGTATGCATAAGCAGAAGTACGGCTAAGTGCTCAAAAGGCTTTTTACTTCGGTTGCCTTTCCACCATCCACATCAATAGTTTACACTTAAAGCTAAACTTTGAATTGAAATTTTAAATTACTTACATCTAAATCGTAAACCGCACCGTATATTTTGTATTCCTCCCAATCAACTGATTGTCAGCGATATCCCTGACGAAGGTAATATTCTTCCATTGGTGATCTCTCTAAACCCCGACGCTAATTCTTCTCTGTAACTTTTTTCCTCTTTTAAACGCAATCATCATCTCTCTGCGGAGAAATCGTATAAAATTCTATACAGTCCAAACATCTACCCTTAAGATAAGCCGTGACAGGCTTATTCATGACAGGCTTAAGTATTAATAGGTAGTGACGCTAACTCTCACCACACGTCGTGGAGTAGGACTAACTGTAACCGTAGGGGTCATAACCTAGTCGAATTTTTGAATACAACAAAATTAGGAAAGAGGTATTGGAAGTAACAATTTGTTCGTATATATGAGATACAAGAATGGGGGGTTTCGAATTAGCACTCATTCTCGGATCACAGATACAAAAAGTTCAGGATAACACGGCCACCGCCGAAACCGATAAGTTCGCGAAACAGGACCAAGACAAACTGGACAAAGTTTGGTAGCCTACTTAGGTATGGACTAGATCACCCTCAACTCGAATACTCTAGTAGGGACGAATTGGACGATAAAGTGACAAGGACCACGCAGGCACTGGTAAAGTCTTTCGAAGACAGCTGTCCACTTCGAGAAAGAAAATCGGCCCAAGAGAAACCCTGGATTATAAGGGCATACGAAATCCTGGGAAGAAGGTCCGTAGACTTTTCAACAGGGCCACGCGTAACCAACTGCCAGTATACCGGGAGGACTATAAAATATGTAAGTCTCAATGAAAACAACGAAATATTGGGAAAAGCGAGACGCAACCCCTGGAGACTATTCAGTGAACGGGTGGATATCGTCAACATATCGAAGATGACCCACGTCCAGGCAGAAACGATAGTAGACGACACGGGGAAGAGAATGACACAAACGTTCAGGCACCTGATGAATAGACACATTCAAAAAGGGAACGCGGAACCCACAGGGGAACGACGACAATGTGAAAATGTAGTACATCAGACACCAATCATAACGGACCAAATGGTCAAAAAAGCTATAAAGAGCTTCTACCCATATAAAGCGGCGAACCGGATTTGATTTTCCGGCTATCCTACAACATGAGGTTGACCAAACAACAACCCATTTGACCAAAACCCTGGAGAGAATATTGGACGAAATGGTGAAAAGTGGAATACCGGATGATATGCTGAGTTCAAGCTTCACGCATATGTCAAAGGCCGATTAGTGGAAACCGCAATTCATTAGGTAACCCACTACATAGAGGAATGAATCTCTCAATGCAAATTGTACACATTCTATGTATGCATAGGTATTGAGGGAGCGTTTAACAATGTACGAACCGAAACACTCATCCCATCCTTAAAGTGTCCATAGACGATGATTCTGAATCCCGATTCAACCGTGTATATGTTGATGCATGCTTTGCTACACACGGAGATTCATTTTCATATAATAACTCATTTTCGTTCAGCTTCCGAGCCGCAAGGTTGTTGTCATATACCATGTTTATGCCCGTTTTGAAAACGTTTTCATTCTCCCAAACCCATGGCATAAACAAACAGTTTTGAAATTTCGAAACGTTTTCACTGACACTGCTTTTCAAACCTGTTTGAGCCAGACCTTACTTATCTGGTCTCGGACAACCGCGGGGGGTCAGGGACCTTACAAAACGAAGATAACATATTTCGCCAACCAGTTCGATCTTTTGCTTTATTTCTCCAGTTGGCAATACCAAGTGTACGCAGGGATTCGTCAACCTGATCCCTCCAGCGGAGTCTTGGTCTTCCTATTTTTCGTCTACCTTCGAGTTCGGTTTCGAAAACCCTTCGCGCTCGTTCATCTTCATCCATTCTACTCACATGGCCTAGCCAGCGCAATCGCGTTATCTTGATCCGCTTAACTATGTCAATGTCAGGATAAAGCTCATACAGCTCATGATTCATGCGTCGCCGATCCTCGCCGTTGTGCACTATAGGGCCATACATTTTTCGGAGTATTTTTCTCTCGAAGACTCCTACAGACTCCTACAGCGATGGGACCCAGGATTCTGCGCCATAAAGCAAGACAGGTTGAATGAGAGTCTGGTACAGCTGGACTTTTGTTACTCGAGAGAGGGCTTTATCTCTAAAGTGCTAAAGCCTCACTGGTATGGTCCAATCAGGTCAGCCATAATTGGTTTTAGTCTTTCGCACATTATACTTGATACAACCTTATATGCTATGGATAAAAGGCTTATTCCACGGTAGTTGGCACAGATACTCGGGTCACCTTTTTTAAATATGGGACATTCATCTAACCAAATTTTGCTAATGAGCTGATGCATGCACCTTATCAGCTCATCGCCGCCAGCCTTAAACAGCTCCGCCGGTAATCCATCGGCTCCTGCGGCTTTGTTGTTCTTAAGCCGGGCAATAGCTGTTCTGACCTCGTCTTGGTTAGGAGGGGGGCAATCGACGTCGTCGTCCATATTGTGATCGACTGTCCCATCGTCATTGGATATCTCATGTACTAGTAGCGCGGAAAAATGCTCTCTCCATATTCCCAACATGCTGTGCACATCTGCGACGAGATTTCCGTCCTTGTCTTTATAGAAGGGGGGCCCTGAACCATGTCCATTAGTTCCGTTTTTAACTTTTTGGTAGAATTTTCGGGCTTCGTTCTTCCTTCTGTATGTCTCAATTTTCTCTCTCGCGCTTTCTCCACTGCCGTTTCTTACGCCTAAAGAGACGGTTTACCTCCTTTCTCTTCTCCCTATACCGCTCAGTTGCAGCTCGCGTTGCAATTGACTGAAGCATTACCAAACGTGCAGCGTTCTTTTCGTCATTTGCTATGCGACACTCTTCATCGTACCACGGTTTATTGCGAAGCGGTTTTTCGAAACCAAGTACGGTTGCTGCGGCAGTTTTTATAGATTCGGAAATGGGTTTCCACTGCGCATCAGGATCGTCATCGGGAGGGGGTGGATTCTGTGCCAAAAGTTGCGAGAGCTTCCTTGAGTAGGCTGTGGCTACCTCTGGTAATTGCAGCTTCCTCTGCGTCTGGTTTCGTACGATTTCCGCTCTACTTAATCTTGTGTGAACTTTTGCTGCTACCAGGTAGTGATCAGAATCGATGTTAGCTCCTCTGATCACTCGTACGTCCATTACACTGGATGAGTGCCTTCCATCAATTACCACGTGATCAATTTGGTTCTTAGTTCTTTGATCAGGGGATACCCAAGTAGCCTTGTGGATGTCTTTATGCTGGAATCTTGTACCACTAATGACCATGTTTTTTGCCACGGCAAAGTCAATCAGTCTCATACCGTTGTCGGAACTGTCAGCATGTAGACTGAAATTGTCAATAGTTGAATTAAACACATTCTCCCTTCCTACTTTGGCATTAAACTCTCCTAGTACAATCTTAATGTCATGGCCAGGGCAGCGGTCATACGTTTCCTCTAGGAGCTCATAGAATATGTCTTTGGCATCATCATCTTTCTCTTCTGTCGGGGCATGCACACAAATTAGGGAAATATGAAAATATTTCGCTTTTATGCGGATTGTGGCTATTCGTTCACTCACAGGATTGAACCTAGAGACTAGATGTCGCGGACTTTTGCCAACTACAAATCCACAACCACATTTATTTTTTTTTCATGGCAACTGTAGTACTATATATCGCAGTTTCTTTTTCTTGTGCAGCCATGTCCTGTCCATCGCATTTCCTGGATAGCGGTAATGTCAGCCTTATAACTTTCGAGGACATCTGCCAGTTGGATACTTGCACCGGATCTATATAGAGTTATCACATTCCAAGTGCATATCCGTAAATCGTGGTCCTTATAACGTTTGAGGGGGTCGTCAACAAATAGGGGTTGTTTATGTTTTCTTGTTCGTTTACGTATTTTCACTGCCATTATGAACGGTGGCGGGAGGCAAACCCAGCCCACCGTGTTTTTGCATTTTACCTACTGCCAAGATATTTGATTGCAGCCGCCCACTATGGATCAGACGCTGACCAGGATGCGATATGTTGAACCTGGACTTTCTTCTTTTAGTTTCTATCCGCCGTTGGCCCGTATGTTTGGCTCATCCGCCTTCTAAGGACAAAAGAATATGCACGATTGTTTGATGAGCTTCAGTGACATCAGTCACCTACTAAACCTGATTTGATGCTCATTTGTTTCGCCTTCTCACTCTCTAGCTAGCTAACGGAGATTTCCGAAAAGCCATTGCCCAGGACATACTACGTGGAAGTAGTGAGCTGCTTGGACTGCCCAATGAAGGAATCATTTCTGGCAACTCCCAAGTGAATGGCAATCAGAAACTTTCCACCTCCACCGACAGTCCCATGTCAGACCTAGCGTTTTCAAAATTGAGTATAAATGCATACGGTTTTGAAACCTTCATGTAAATCAGCTGTAAAGAATGTTCTGTCAAATTTGATGGGGTTGCCAATTTCTTCCATTGGTTGTTTTTATTATTCTATGTGTATTATTATAGAAAATATGAAAAAATTAGAATTTGGTGTTAACAATTTTATATTGGGTAAAAATTAAACAAATGTCAGAATCAGCTGTTAGTTAAAACAGTTTTAAAATTGTTTCGACTCAAAACATAGGCATAAACGCATATGAAGCTATCGTTATGGGTAAAATCGTTTTGTGTCCAACTGATTTCAAAACAGGCATAAACTAAGTAATAGTAAAATAACCAAGTAGTAGCAGCAGACGTTGTTGGTAATGTAGGCAGTAACAACAGGCATTTTGTTTCAATCGCTTAAGTTGTCAATCTATGTATACACGTAAGTATACCAACTACACAGAAATAGCTGTTCTAACGAGTTTACCTTCCTTATTTTACCATGGTTGTTGCATTGTGTGCGATGTATTTTGTCAAAGACGCTTTAGTTGCTATGACCGATGTAATTAAAGAAAAACATAATAAAGAAAAGCAAAAGAAGCTTTGTACATCCCTCAAAGCAGTAAGCGAATGATATACATCAGTAAATTCCAAAAGGAATTTTGTTCTTTTCTTCCGAGGACATGTTTACACTTTCGGTTTTCGACACAAAATGAGCAGTTTTACCTTACACGATGATTCACGAGTGCATCCGAACCGCGCATCAAGCCAAATTATCAAAATATTTTGATTTTCGCGATTCATGCATGCAACATGTCGGTGTGACACATACATTTATTTATTTATTTCTTCATTTACATAACCGAGCCTCGAGGCCTTATATGGTTACAAAATTTCTACAATAATTTCTGTAAGCATATATAAAAAAAACTTAAAACTAATTATGTATAACTGTTTCTTCACTATATTTTTAAGATAAATTTGTTTAAATTAATTAGAAAAAATAAAAAAAAAAAGTTTAAATAATAACATTATATAAATTGAATTATGGGTAACAGTTTCAACTACTAATCTAGTTTGCAATAAAAAAAAAAAGTTAAAAGAATCCATTATTAAAAAACATTCAACTTGCAGGCTGAGGGTCACCTGCATATTATAGAGGTATTTATAAATTGTTTTAAAATTAAATATATAGAATAAATTTAGACAAAAAAATATATATTTTGGTAACAGTTTTTTTTTAACCACAATCGTAACAACATGAAAATAATATATAAATTTTAAGCAGCAAAACCAATTAAGTAATCATATTTCAACCAAAAAGAAGTATAAATACTTTGTGGTAATTAAGAAATTGCTATATTATATCTAGAGTGGTAGAAAACGGAGCATAAATCAACATTTTGTAATATTAAATGCTTTATTTTATAAATCATTTACTTGGACATGTTGCAAAATCTTCTTCTTGTATGTCTCTTTCGAAAATTGAAACGATTTAAGAGGTCCAGTAAGTTTATTATATATACGGGCTACCCTCACAAGAAAATAATGCTCTAAAAAAGATGACATTCGGGGTATAAAAAGTTTACTATTCCTTGTTGATCTACCAAAATTAAACAAATCAAGTAGGAACACTGGTATTCGCTTTTTGATTGTTTTATAAAAATGTATCAGAACTCTAAACTTTATAAAGTTTAAAAATGAACAACCTAAAAAGTTTGTGACATAATTTGAAACGTGGTCATATCTTCTTAATGAGTAGACATATCTAATGACTCGGTGAAAAAGTGTAGTTAATTTTTTTAACACGTAACCTAGAGTGCCACTGTATAGCTCCAAGCCATATAAAACAATCGGTATTATAATAGAATGAACTACTTGCTTCTTAATATTCAGTGGAAGACATAAATTAAAACTATATAATTTTCTAAGCACAAAATTTACCTTCTTGGTCACAGATGTTATATGTAACTCAAACCTAAGTTTATTGTCAAGCAGAACACCAAGACATTCCTTACTATCCACAACATCAATAGAAGACCCACAAATACGAACTGAAATATCATCATACTGAATGCTACCAAAAAACATTGCCTTTGTTTTACCAGTATTAATCGTAAGTCCATTATTAGTCATCCAATCGGCAATAATACTGATCGAGAAATTAATGCAGTTTTGAAGAACATCTAAAAATACTAAATCGCCTTTAAACACAAGTTGGATATCATCAGCAAACGCAAAACAAAGATAATTATTGGTTACAATGGACTTGAAAAGATCGTTCATAAACAAAATAAAAAGTAAAGGTCCCAAAACCAATCCTTGGGGTACACCACTTTTAACTAGCCAAACAATTGACAATTTACCATTGTTGCTTACATATTGCTTCCTGTCTAACAAATACGAGTACATCAACTTACACCCAATCGTAGAAAAGTCATACAAACAATTAAGCTTCTCAATAAGTAACACATGATCAATTTTATCAAAAGCCTTTTCCAGGTCGAGAGACAACAGCACACTACAGCCACCATCACCAAGCTTTCCTCTGATAGCATCAGTCAGGCCTAAAAGAAGGGAAGTGGTGCTTCGGTTACATCTAAACCCTGACTAGCAATCATTCAAGAATGAGTGGCTTTCTAAGTGACCAACTATCTTTTTCTTCAAAGGTATAACTTTCGCAATTTTGCACTCCAGGGGGAAGACTGATGTGGTGAATATTGTATTCACAATATGCAATATGTAGCCCCCAACAAAAGGTAACACCATTTTCAAAAACTTAAGTTTTAACTCATCATGCCCCACTGCTGTAGATCTGATTTTACAGAATGCTTCAACTACTTCTTCATAGCTGACTGCTCTAAAAGAAAATCCATTATAATAATCCTCAGGTATTATAGGCTGCCTGCTACAATGATTTTGATTTGCAGCAAAAGCACTACTGAGATCATCAACGTCTACATTATTTACTTCCCCCTCAACGCTACTTATGCCATTGTCATCCAGTATGCACCAAATTTGCTTTGTAGTTTTGTCCTTAAATAAGTTACAATGAAATTGTTTTTTAATTTTTCGAATGACTCTATTGGCTCTGTTTCGACACCTGCAAAATGATCTCCAATTTAACATAGATTTATCGCGAAGGTATGCTTGCAACGCCAAGTCTCTGAGAGACAAATTGTACTGGATTTCTGGCAGTTAAACCAGTCTTCTAGTCGGGACCTTATTTCGCGTTTCTTTATCGGGACAATTGCATTAATTTTCCGAAGGTTACATGATAGTATTTTCAACTGCTCATCAACATCAATAGTGCCATATATGTAGTCAAAATTACATTCAGGCAATATTTCCCGATAGCATCTTGACTAAGTGCATCATAATTCATGTACTCATAGTATTTCCGTACATTATTGGTGGAAAATACAAGTGATATAAACACCACAGCATGATGTGACATACCCGGGCATAAAAACTGATCCGACAATTTTACATATTCAGGATTGGATACTAAAAAATAATCCAGCAGAGATGTAGAATTATGGGCAATGTCATAATGAGTGGGCTTCATATTTTGCCTAATTGAAAAATTTATTCTCCTGCAAAACCCTCTGACTAACTCAAACTTGCCAATATCAAATAGATTATTGTTGAAGATTATATTATTACTGAACAGTAGTAATGTCAGTTATTTGCTCCTCTAATGTGGCACTATCACCATAGGGCAAATAAACAGTTCCCACTAAAACCTTAACTCCATTAACGATTAATTAATTTTCACCAAACATACATAATGATTCACGATTCAGAATCATCGTCATACACTTTAACATTGGTTGATTAACAGTAGCATTGCTACAGTTGCAACTGTTATTAAATGTGTGTGAGCTATTTAATAACATTTGAGTGCTTTGATTATTCGTTGTTAATAATGCAACGATTATGCGTTTCAGAAGGAAGATAACATGTTGTATATCTATTAATGAACGAAATATGTATCCATTTCAACATTTGTATACAATGTAATTGAAGTGTTTACCAGTTAGAAACAAATAAAATAAATTTAAGTCCTTTGACAGAAGTCGCCTAAACAACAAGTTTTTGTTGAGCTCCTTATTCTCGGGTTCCGGATCTTCTGTTGCTGTGGGAACATTTTGAACTGCTTTTTGATTTACAACAGATTTCGATCCCTGCTCTGACCACCTTACATTTCTGTCGACGAAGGCTACCTCACAGAGTGACGGCGACACAATCGAGTGCTTAGCAAAAAAAAAAGCTTGTCAAAATACCTGTAGGTCCCAATCAGCGAGTGTAAAACTAGAACGCGCACAGTTCACTGGATGTGAGAAGCTCCACCCAATCCCTTCATGGAATGTAAATGGAAATAATTTTTAGTTATTTCACATATCACAAATTAATTATTTTATTATGTAGTAGATCATTTAATGTAGCTTTTTTAACCATAATTGACACTCCTGCTTGGCTATAGATAGAATAAATAAATAATAACTTTGACATCGACTCCGAACGGATATAGCGTAGAATTTCCTTTTTGTTTATTACTGGAAAGTTTCACAGGTTGTTAGATGAGATATACAAAAATATGACATCACCTTTCATATAATCCAAAAGCACGAAGGACTCAGATAGGTAAAAAAAAACCTTTGTGTCCCAAATCAGGTAAAAAATCTATCGACAAAATGGTGTAAGTACGTATTCTATGGCCTTTATTAATATCAGGTAAATACGTTACTCAGAACTAGAATTAAATTTCGGTTGTTACCAAATGAACTTGGAATGCGTGTATAAATAAGTATGTGTAAGTCGATTCATACAATTGCTTTACCATTTAAGTCATATATTATAAGCTTAACAAGAACCGTATCAAAATATAATATTCGGAATCTCTTAGCTTATTTATGTTTGCTGGCAAATATGCGCAATAAACCACACACCAATGTATTAATAAATGTGAACAAACCCCTAAAATATCTAATAAAACGAGTATTGAAACATACATTTTTTAAGTGGTGGTTAGGAGCAAACAATTTATATAGTAAATATTTCAGATTAATATATATGTATCTAGAAAACGATGTGTTTTTATGGAAAAATATAGTTTTTGAAATGTTAAAACTTTCTAAAAAATCTCGAAAATGCGTTCTTATGGAAACACATATTTTTTTGTAACAAACAAAAATAGAAATACACATGTTTTGCATTTATATATAAAATTATATTTATATTTATTTTACTTGGGTTTTTATCTAAATTTGTTCAACTTCTAATAATTGTAGAATATTTTAGAGTAAGTTAGATTTTTTTTATAATTTATCAAAATTAACCCTAACACCAGATATAGAAATAAAACTTGTTCATTTGATTTTTACACATCTAGGGGATATATTTTTGTTTTGTGTTTATAATTTGTTATTTAACTTATAGAAACTTATTAAATATTTTTCATAACATATGTTATAGAACTATTTACAAAGTATGTACGTGAAAAATAAGATGGAGAAATATAAATACGAAAGCATTTCTAGTATGTATCTACAAAAAATGTTTAAAACTAAATATATATAGGAATATACTTCATGTATAAATAGCAAGAATGAGGACTTGGGATAATGAGGGATTTGGGCTGAAGGACATTGATAGGTATTATAATACACATAAAATATGTTTTACAATATTTTACATTTTGCAGTTTTGATTTTAATTTAGTATTTAAATTGGTTGTTTAAGTGCGTTTTACGTCGTTTTACTATTCATTTTAGTTTAGTTTAGGAACAATTAGGAAAAAATAAGCAAATGTAGGTATATATGTCTTATATAGATTGGGCATGGTTATAAGAGTGCTTGATTGTTTTAGGTTAATTGAGTTGATTGACCAGCAATTTATGGTGTACATGAAACACATTTTTTAATTAAAAAAAAAGCCATGTGCTTAGTGAAAAAAAGTGAAAAAAACGTCAACTAAGATCGAAAGATAGTTTAGGTTAAAGGTTAGATTAATCACAAACATTTAAATGTATCTTAGCTGCAAACTGGAGGGGCTCCTGTATCAGTATTACAACTATAATTTGCATCTAGACTCCTCTCAAATCAATTTTCGATAATGTCAGATGGTAAAACAACATTTTAAATGAAAAAAATTTTGGCTTTTGGTCACTAATTTCTTGAAAAAGAAAACGTATATTGTTTTGATTTGAAGCTTTTGCGATGTGAGATAATTTCTTAAAAACAAAATCATAATGCAATGTTACAATAAAACAAATTTTATATTATAAAAAATACAGTCATTTAAACTTTTTTAACCAGCTAAATAACGTGCATGCGTAATAGCTTAATATTTATATGTATTTATTTAACTCTGCAATGTTTTTTGTTTTCTTTTCTACTATCTATTGCATTTTGGATACTTCGAATTTTGTGTTAATTATTTCTTCGTCAGAATCCAGCGCAGGTAAAGTGACATCAGCCATTGATTCTGGGATATGCTCCTCCACCCAACGCAAATCGTCTTCTTCGTTGGTTGTCGTCTTGGATGGTGGCGTTTTAGCTCCATTACTGTTAGTGCCACGCATCTTGACGCCATATACGTCCGCCACAAATTGATCTTCTTCTGCAATCGGTAGAATATTTTCATTTATACCAAATTGAGTAGATTTTAAGAGATTCTAAGGCAAATACGATAAATGCTGTAAAGAACAAGTTTCCCTTCTAGAATTATGTAGTGTATAGCAAAAAAACTGTTATTTTTCGAAGATATTTTGTAGTACTAATAATCGAAGAGCAATTTTGTTGGGAATCGAGAAAGGCATATTTACATTTGGAATTTTTATTTTTGCTTTCATATTTCATATTTATTTTAATGTGAAAGCGACTGTAATCACAGCACAATCAGTAAATGGCTTGTAATTTAGCCGATGCACCATAACAAATTAACATATGGCGGAGTCAGTTAGAACTTTAGGGTTGTCACGTCGGATATTAAAAACCCAAGACAACAGCAACATAAAGTAAAACTGAGTATTTGCTCATCGTAACAGCAACATGAAGTTTAGCTGTGTATTTAGTCATAACAATCGGATTGTTAACGGAACTCGATTTTCTTTTAAATTAAACTTTTTATTGGAAGGTATTGTGGACATTTCTCAGACGAAAATAGAGTGTGGTAATATAAACATCGCGTTTCAAAAAGTGTATACAAAAGTACAAAGTACGTAAACAAAATTACAAAAAACGGATGGGCTGAAAAACGTACTTGTGTCAAAAATAGACTACGCCCAAGTCTCATCGGTGTACTTTATCTCTACTCTAGTTCTTATGCCTATTTTTCGGTAAAGATTTTTTAAAGAATGAATAACACTCAAAAATGTGTGTTACCTATGCTCCGTCCGCAAAGTGGTGTTTTGATTATTTAAAATACTTACCATCATCGTCTTCATCTTCTGGATTATCAAGCAGTGGAGTAAAAGCATAACGTTGATTATTATTTGTGGGGCGCCACAATATCATAATAACCAAGAGAAGAATGGAGAACAAAATATGCCAAAATGCTGTATCAATCCAGATGTTGCGCCAACCCTGAGAAAATCATGATTTAGAAGGATATCATTAACATCAAAGTATTTAAATTTTTCCCAAATCTTATTCACACAGTGTGAGTGTAATTGCCTCATCTATTTAACTTTCCGGTGTGAAATATCCGCCTTACGCAATAATAAGGCACACATCATTTACATATTTAGCAGAAGCAATTACGGAGAATATTAACACACTGCCAATTATCAAAGTATTTATATTATTTTTAATTTTTATTCATACAGTGTGGCTGCAATTACCTCATCTATTTAACTTACCGGTGTGCAATTTTCCGCCTTACGCAATCGTAGTGCATACAACATAAATATTACGGAAGCAATTACGGAGAATATCAGAGTGTTTGTAAAATGTCTATACAATGACAGTTTAACCATATTTCTGCAATAGTACAAAAGGAAACATTAAATATCATAAAAATTAATTTATTGCAAACATAACACACCTTCTCAAACGCAATGTTCTTGTGGTCTGCACCAGCGAAGTAAAGATCCACCAACAAATACCGGTATCCAGCACTGCCAATGGTATACTGGCTACTAAAAGTTCATTTTGTATGTCGGGTTTATTACGCATAACACGTAGGTAACTTTCAACACAGGCCAACAAGAAGTACAATAAACCTACGCCTACCACACGATGGAGCATGGGTCCCAAACGGGGTCTGTTGTATAGAAAGTTAACATTTTAGTTATAATTTTTAAAAATTTGATATTGAGCCTGAACTTACTTAACAATGCCAAAACCTAAACTCATGATAATCACCAACATACGAGCCAATGTCCTCTTGGCACACGAAACAAATTCCGCCGTCAACTCTGCTCCCGGTACAGAAACTCCACTGGTATTTACTGAATGATATTCAGCATAAAAGAAAGCTTTCTCCAACATACCAAGCAATATGACGCCACCAATCCAAAATTGAATACGTAATAAATCACGCCATTGCATAAAGGATACAACCAACCAAATTATGCCAAATATTACATAAACTACGCACATTATTCCATAGAACTGTGTGGAAAAGAATTGGAATTCAAAATTATGTTGGTGGTTTATAGATATAGTAATCAAAAGTTGAGTACTCTACCGGTAGAAATGGAAAGTCTGTAGCTGATATATAACCAAATGGTCCCAACATTTCGACAGTTACTACGGCCGTAAAATCTATCTGTTCCGTGGTCGAAGCCAAGACGGTAATTGACAATTCATAGATGCCATCGTGAGAAACAGTGTAAAATTCTTTGTTAGTTGGCTGTAAATGAAAGGTGAATTTTGTGTAATAAATCAAATAATTTATTAATTTTTCATTGCATTTAATTTCATTTTATTTATTGTAATATAGAAGCCAACTTTGGTCAAATTAAATTGTTACATAGTTCATTCATAGTATTAATAATATACTTAATAAAAAGGTACAATGTAGTGGAATGGAATTACCCCCCAGCCAAAGGTTTAAGAACAAAAACATAAATATTAAAAGTAGTTTAGGTCCTTGTTTGCAAAAACGTTCTAAGATTGTTCAATGAAATCTGCTAAATAAAATAAATAAATAAAATTGAATTTAAATATATTGCGCAAAAAGTTATAGATCACAGCAATAACTACAAGAGTATTTCCCATTCTTTCGAAAATAGATATTATGGACTAATAAGAATTAAGAATTGTCACCTTAAGTCTTTGCAATAATTAATTTTCTGCCAAGTAAAAAAACAGCTTCCTCTTAAATACATTAAAACTCTCTACGAATACTCTTAAATTGCATGGTAAATTATTCCAAATTCCAGCTACTCTAATCAAAAACGGCTTCTCAAAAACAGATTTATGTATATATGCTTGGAATCAGAATTTGAATGTTTCTAGTAGATCTCGAAAAAATAAAAGAGTTGCAGATCGAAGTACAAATAAGCTTATAAAAGAAAAAAATCAGTCTCGCTCGCACAAATTTCTGAAAGCTGCAGCCTATGAAGGAGTAATATGTTCTCTCACTTTAACATTAAATACAAAACGAACTATAGCATTCAAAAGTTTGTGCAATCTAACAAAGTTATATGAATGGGCTCATCAAATGGCTTGTAATTATATAGAGACACTCCAATAAATTAGTGCTCACTTTCCCACTAAATATTTAAACTATTTAGAACAAAACTTTTTAACATTTAAAACAAAATGAACGATTGATTTTTATTCATCACAATGTGTACTGTGATTTTATAGAAAAATAAAATATACATTGAATTTAAAATTAATACAATAACAACAAAAACCATAAGATTTCTTATTTTAAGCTCCAAAAAGTAAGTGCTCATGTACGATTTCTCTGCAGAAACCACTTAGAACAGTAATTAATATTTGGTTTGTGATCCCTTGTTCTTAGTTATTGCCTAAAGATTTTGGATCACCTCAGTCGGAATTCGTCCCCATTCTTCCTGTAAAGCGCTGGCCAAATTATGTCTGGTTCTAATGTCTCTTTCTCTCGAGGTGATCCCATAAATTTTCAATGGGGTTTATGTCTGGCGATTGAGGAGGTGTTTGCATTCATTTGGGAGTATTATATAGTAGGCACATCTTTGTGTTGTATGCTGTGTGCTTTGGATCATTATCTTGGGAAAATATATATTATGCCATCAATTATTTGCAAAGATCCGGTACCACCTGCGCTCATACAACCCTATACAAGCACTGATCCTCTGCCATGTTTAAAGGTTGGGCACAGATTTTTGTCTCTGAATTCCTCGTTCGCCTTTCGCCATATTTTTAATCGTCCATCGTGACCATATATATTATATTTGCTTTCGTCTGTGAAAATAACTCGATTCCAGAACGTGATAGATTCATTTATGTGTGCTTTGGCATAAGCAAGGCTCTTTTTCTTGTTTACCTTGCTGATGTATGGCTTCCTTCGAGGAACACGCCCATGAAAGCCAGACTCATACAGCACATTACGGATAGAATTAACGCAAACACTTTTGCCGTAGCTTATATTTACTGACTTTATATTTACTTATATTTACTTGACTTTGGATTTTTTTTATTTCTCGAACAATATATCTTCTTTTAGACTCCGTTAAAACTTTTGGTCGGCCAGATCGTGGATTATTCTCAATTTTTTTTGTCGTATGGTACTTATCAATTATTTTTTTTACTGTGGAGTAAGGTCTTTTCATTATTTTACCAATTTCTCGTAAAGATTTATTGCTCTCTCGTAAATTTATTATGCATTTTCGCTCGGCCTCTGATGTTTCCTTACGTTTTGGAGTCATATCGACAATATTTTATAATATGTCTATGTCATCCGACAAACTCTTACTGATAGGCTTGGAAACATATCACTTCATAATTTTTGCATGATATTAAGTTTAGTTTCCCGTTATTTCAAAACTGTTTCCTCAACATACATATGTATAAATGAGCCCTCTCTTTTTGGAGCTAAGAAAGAGTACTTATTGCATTTTTGTTGTAATTTTAGAAACTCTCAAAACTGCATTGCTTAATTTGCTCACTAAATCAAAGTACACATTCTACTAAATACAAAACAATTGTTAAAGTTTGTTTAAAAGTGTAAGAGTGAAGTGAAAAGATTATATACATTGGAGTGACTGTATGCATATACATATATGGCCATTAAAATATGTACCCCCTCATATGGATACAAATTATATTTTTTTGACTTTAACTTATCTAAAATTCAATTGCAATTAATTTTTATTAGATTAATTGTAGACAATAAAATTAGTTATTCAAAAATATAATATTAAACAACAAAATATTAAAAATAGGGGGCAAATATGAAATTTGCATGGTCATTAAAATAGAGACTAAGAAAATAAAACAAATGACACAAAGAAAAAGAAGGTAAATTATCACAAAAAAAAGTATTAAGATTTGAAAAATATATTTTAATCCACCCGTTATTTTCAATAACTTGATTTATTCTGTTGGACATGGAGGAGATAACCCTACGCCAGGTCTCCATATTTTTTGCACTTGATGCCACAACTCGGCATTGCTTCGAACATTTTGTTTTCAAATTCTGGTTTATAAATTCCCCCAAATATTTTCTATTGGATTGAGATCGTGCGATTGACATTTTTCTAATGGACTGAGATTGGACGATTGGATTGGTGTTTAGGATCGATATCTTGTTTAAAACACCACCGCAATGGCATTTCCTCCTCAGCAAAAGGAAACATTTCTTTTTCAAGTACATATATCTTTGTACACTTCATTTGTCATCATTTCTTTAATGAGGTGGATATGGCATACTCCATACCACGAGACGCAGCCCCAGACCAGTACCTCGTTTCTGTAGTTCTCGAATCGAAAAAGTTTTCACATTAAGCATGAAACGAAAACTGCCATCGTTTCTCGATTTGTGAGTAAAAAGTGTTTCTGTATATCAATGCGAAAAGAAGCACCACTTATGAAGTTTTTATTGGAATATTCCAAGAAAGCTGTCAAGTTATACAAAAATATAAACAAACAAAAAAAGCTACAAACAGAAATTGTTTTAAGGGATTCATACTGCTCCTTACAATTTGTGTTGAAATTTAACCCTCAAAATTGTTATTTAGCTGATATTCAACTATATTTTCTTTTTGCTTATTTGATTTTTCTGTAATATTTAGGACAAATTAATTGAAATACATAACAAAAATGTATAAATCTTGTTTTCTCCATTTAAAATATAAGTTCTTAATTTCTTAAAAGCCTTTTTGTAGAAACAATATCAAAATCTCGCACCGTTTGAATTTGTAAGTATTTTTAACGTTTAAAATTTAAATTTTTTCGACTCCCTACTTTTTCACGCATTTTTCCAATAAGCATGAAAAAAATAGTACGTGACAGAAAGTTTTAGCAAAACAAATGTTGTAGAAACAGTCACATGTGATAAGCGATTTTTTGTACCTATTCGAGGAGTTTTTGTTTCAATTCCATATTTCATGTGAAAACTTTTTCGATTCGAGAAGTACAGAAACGAGGTACAGCATTACATTGCCAGCATTACATTGCTCAATTTTTTTTTGTGTATCATGGGTTGTGTATCTAGACCTTCTGGCCGTCTTACTTTTCTTCCAGCATCATTCCAAAAACATTCCCAAAGAATATTGCGCAATTTTGTACACCCTCTGCACCACACCATGACTTTCGATTGTGTGCAAAAACTGTTCTCTGCTGTAAGTTTACCTTTCTAAGTAATGGAACTTTACAAGCTATGCGCCCAGGAAGGTTCATGTCACACAGTTGACGTCGTACAGTTCTTGAAGATATTTCATTATTAATTTCAGCTGTATTAAAGGAATCTCGCTTCACGAGCATTGCTATATAGCCGACCGTTATGTAACTTGTTTTTCTTACGGCACCATGTCTGTCTATTTCTTTTTGGGCCTTAAGGGATGGAATTCACAACAAAATTTATGGATCGTCCCAGAGATTCAGCTATAAATTTGTAAAATTTCTTCTGTTCTAGAAGTTTTTGAGCAAGCCCCGCTCCTCCACCGTATAATATAGCCCTCAACCCATCCATAATTGGTATTAACATTTGCTTGATATTATTGTTGGATTCTAAATTTATAACAGACCTTACTTATAGTCTTTATTTGACCTATAACAGACGGCGGTATAAAATATCGCCCAAAAGAAAAATGACCCAACAATTTTATGAAAAAGCGCCCAATTTTTAAAATTGGGTCAAAATATGAAAAATTACCCAAAAGGACATATGAAATTTACCCCAAAATTAAATGCAAAATGACCCAAAAGAAATATGAAAAATCGCCAAAAAAAAAAAATATAAAAGACAAAAAATAATATAAATTTTTCCGTTCATATGATTAGAACCATTTAACTAATTTAAACTTTTAATTAATTATTTTATAATAAACAAAACGAAATTTATATTAAAAATAGCAATCATTGGATATGTTGTTGTTTGAAGAGATATTTTATTTAATATAATACGGCACATTTTAAGCATATGTGTAAATAGCATAACAACCCTGTAGGAAGCCAGGGTCAAATGTCTCCAAGTCACCACTTTTGTCGATTACTTTGGTGACATTAGGTTTGTTTCTTTACTTTACCGCGGGATCCCGCGGGAACCCAAACGAGTTTCTTTACTCACAAATTGGGCAAATGAGAGCGATTTTTTGTTTCTCTTAACGTCAAAATGCGTTTCTCTTTTTTCCGAACTTTCCCAGACTTTTTCTTCGGGTAAGTTTGGGCAGTGTCAAACAATCAGCTGTTCGAAACGTCAACATAAAAACATATGTATTATTTGTGAAAAAAAATTATTGAATTTACAATTTTATTAATTTGAAAAGTGATTGCTTTGAGAGTGATTATTTAAAGAAGATGGGAAGAATGCAAATAAACAGTGAAAATGAACATGATATGCAAGATTTGTTGTCAAGCATATGTTTTGTGTTTTGACATTTGTTTTCGGGCTAGAAAAATGGTTTTTTGCGTTACGTTACTTTTGGGTAATATTGAGTATTTGAGAGAGAATTTTGCTTTTACTCTCTTTTACCCGAACTTTACCCAAAAAGTAAAGAAACAAAGCTATTATCAACGAAGCGTCTACAGTATCTACTTTGCCTTTGATGGATAGAGAAATTTTTGACAGTTACATAGCGGCGCTTCTTGATTTTTCACCATTTTATTTTGTTTGGTTGAAACCACAAATTACTAGTGTGGACTACAATTATTAAAATGTGGTAATCAGATTCTGGTTCCATGTGTCCATATAATCCCATTAGAACTATGTACATAGTCAACAGTTCTAAGGGCACTATTACTAGTTAAATCTAATAAAAATATCCAAAAGTGTAGACTAGATTTATTAAAATGTACTACTGAATCTCTAGTTCTAATGTATCCACGTGATTCCATAAGAACCCCCTAGTCAATAGTTCTAACGTCAGTAGCAATGTCAAGCACATGTTAAATGTCTACAGCTGAGAGCATTGCCTGGGGTATAAATGGTTAGTGTGGCCCTCGGTGGTGCAATAGTTAGTGTGCGCGCCTCTTGTACATGAGATCTGGGGTTCGATCCCTGCTCTGACTAACTTAAATTTCTTTCGGCGGCGGTCTCTGCGCATAGTGACGGCGACACTATGGAGAATTTGGCTATGAAAAAGCTTCTCAAAATCGGAACCGAAGTAAACCTGTAGGTCTCTATCAGAGTATAAAACTAGAAGGCGCACAGGTCACTAGTTGTGAGAAGACTCTCCGCAATTCCTTCATGTGATATAATGGGAAACCATTTATTTATAATCGGTCAGTCGACATTTCCTTCAGAGAATTTATAGATTTGATTGTTGATAAAAAATTAATACATACATACAAAAGTCGCTTTGTAGCCACTCGATACATAGTTCAGTTGAAGTGTTATTGATTAAAAAAACGTTAGTCAAATGATAGCCAGTGGGTAACTTTTCGTTATGAATTCGGGGGGTAAGTGTCTAACTAAAATGTCTTTTAGGCTGAGTCACTCGTTAGTCAAGAGCTTATTCGGAAAATATTCCTATATACTGCCTAATGCTAATAAAAAACATTTCTGTTTTAGCTAAATGCAACCCTGATAGCCATAGTTGTTGTTAATAAAATGCCAACTTTTCGTCGAAAGTTAGCATGTAATCGTTCGGTTCGAGGAACATTTTAGTTGAAGTCATTGTAAAATAACTAGATAGTAGTCATTCAAGCAACCGCACCGGAATTCTGTAATCTTTTAACGATACAAATCGGTAGTTATATTGTCAAAATTCATAAAATTTTAGTTTAAAATTTCCAAGTTTTGTCAATTTAACTACCGATTTTTATCGTTATAAAGTTAAAGAATTCCGGTGCTGATATAATTATTTTCATACCATTTCTCGATTCAATTGTGAAAATGCGTACGCATTCTGTGGCAGGCCACCCCAATTTAAAAAAATTCGAAATTAAAGCAAATTATAAAAACACGGGGGAAAGATTAGGTCGGACTCGGGGCCCACAGGGTAATATGCCATTCACATTCAGATAACTGAAGGTTGGTCGACTGCAAAAAGTATTAACATTTTTTAATGGAACTCGATAGTTTGACAACTGAATCGAATGAAACAAAGAGCAAATGCCTGTTGTTCCCCACCTGCCCACTGCTACTACCATGTAGTTATAGTATCATGGTTAAAGTGCTATGAATTGAAAATCGGTAGCCAGAAGGCAGAGGCTAGTGTTTAGCCAGCATAGTATTAAATGTATGCTATATATTAGTAAAAGTTTACCACGCCGAACAAATGATCTTGGTTTTATGATTAAGTGCGACATGCAGTAATTCTGTACGAGTGTTTCCTATTGTAAAACTCTAATGGCCCGCACTTCCGGTAGAGGAATTGAAACATAAAATGGGCAAAAGTTAAGATAAGAATGTAGCACGATAAAACAAAAAATTAAATATGACTTTTAGTGTATTTAGGAGAGAAACAATGTTTGTGATAAGAGTTGTTACGACAACAAACAATAGATAAAAATTCCGACGACAATGTGTTTAAAGGTAAATAAAAGATACAAATGTAACACCACGACGGCAATTAATAAAATGATTCATAATTTTATTTTGACTCAAATTGCGTTTCTTGAGTTTTTTAAAGCAGACAATAAGAAAATTATCGGAATGTAAACGCAATTTGGCTTTCACTTACCGACAATGGATGTTTTGCTAATTTTTGTGTGACATCCGGAGATTTGGCTGCTAACGATACATCACCAGGTTTGGTGGTAATCGCCGATGATCTTACTGCATTAGCAATCAAGGAGAGCTCCGATTCATTGGGTACCTGCAGTACTATAAGATGATTGGGACATTTTCCACTCATTTGATATTTTAATGCCAATTGGTTGCTTTGGTTCAGGGCTCTTTGTTGATTTTCAAAATTATCAAAAGCTTTTTGTAGCTAAGTAGGGAGGGGAATTTATATTAATAAATATTAACAAATAACATAACTTACATCTGGGGCATCGAACCAACATTGTCTTTCCACAAGTGACCAAGTAATTTGTATATCAATCTCGTTAGTACTTTCGCACTCCACTTTAAAGTTAAGACGACGAAAATTAAAACAATTTGCAGTTAATCAATATTTAATTTTAGCAAACCCTCCCTCAAAGCAAACACTGTGTGCTTTACAGCAGTAACTTACATTTCGCAAAAATTTTCGTATTGGCCAACAGGGGTCTCATTTCTCTTTCGGTTGGTGAATTCTACATAGCACGAAATACAAAACAAAATTGGAATCAGTCACTAAACAAAGAATAATCACAACCTGTCCCATTCCTACCGGTGATAGTGTGAATTTTGTTATGCCGGGATCCGAGACACCCATTGCCAATTGGAATCTCCCCCATATTTGTAGCAACGCCACGCAATACAAAAACTGTTTCATTTGCTTTGTTATCATTCTTATATGTTTTGTGTTCTCGTGTCGTTAATATTCTTCTGCGTCCTAAATTTCGTTCCAAACACGTTAGTTTACGATTTCCTTCGGGCAATCATCGATATAAATGATTTTTTTGCAATTGGAAATTTATTTTCTAAGGACGTACATATTATTTTTCTTTTATTTTCAGCTAGGGCTGCTGCTGCGATTAGAATGAAAAATGACAATCTGCATGAGAAATGTGACAACCAAAGAGAAAGAGATAGCAATAGTTCTAGACATGGTAAACAGAGTTGCCAGGTCACAAAAATAAGCTAAAAATAACAATAGAATATAATGCTTCGATTCAAAGCATGATCATGCTGCTCATAATTTTTAAGTAATTTAGCCCCGTTTAAACATACAATCAAATTGAGAAAAGTTCAGATACGTGAGAAATTTTAGTAGTGTCAACTGCAAGTTGATTTCAGAAAGAAATGAATCCAGTGTAGCAATAATGCTCTGATTTAAACCAAAATTTTACCACCGACAATACGTTTTGTTTTTTTCTGCTGACCTTGACCTTTTTTCTTGGACCTTCTTGAGATATAGGCCTTTGAACCTTGAGTATATAATCGGTCATATCCCAGGTATTTAAAATCCGGTCTGCCTAAAATGGGTATCATTACAAAGGTCTTTCTAAACTCTATAAAACTGTACAAACAAGAAAAAAATTTAACCTCACTTTTTTTATAAAAATATACTATTTTCATAAAAAGTTCTAGTAAATTTATTGTCGTGATCGACTCCGATAATAGAGAAGACTCCAACCCTTATTAAGGTATAATAATCACCTATAACTTTTGAAAGACCGGAGTTTTGGAAACAATTTTGAAGACAAAATAAAAAATTATTTAAAAAATCGCACGATTTTTTTGAAATAATTTTTTGAATTAGATTTTTTTGAAATAATACAAACAAGAAAAAAATTTAACCTCACTTTTTTTTATAAAAATGTACTATTTTCAAAAAAGTTCTAGTAAATTTACTGTCGTGATCGACTCCGATAATAGAGAAGACTCCAACCCTTTTTTAAGGTATAATAATCACCCATAACTTTTGAAAGACCGGAGTTTTGGAAACAATTTTGAAGACAAAATAAAAAATTATTTAAAAAATCGCACGATTTTTTTGAAATAATTTTTTGAATTTGATTTTTTTGAAATAATACAACAATAACAATAAATTATTTCAAAAACAAACAAATACATTTAGTTATCGACTGTTAAAGAACTTATGAAAAAAAAACTTCAGAGTTTTATATTTCATGATATTTTCTCATACAAATCTTAAAAATAAACTTTTTTCGATAACTAGCGCAGTTATCGAGTTATCGGATGCTAAAAAACGTATAAAAGAAAATACAGATTTAGTTAATTTTCAGACCCATTCTGTCAAATATTTGTCTTGATAACTAAATTGTTAGTTATATTGGCTTTTTGGTCATTTTAGTGTAATGGGAATAAAACAATTTATTCCATATTTTTCCCGACGTTTTTTTGTTTGTTTGACATCTTTTTATTGGATATTTTTCAAAAACAATGTGGAATATTATTACATGATTTTAGGCCTAATTTTTTACTGGCCCATCAACTTTGATCAACGATCAAACATAATTTAAACTCTGAATTCACTTTTTAGGTTAATAGTTAATTGTTGTTTAAACAGTCAAAGTTGGGCATTTAAGCTATGATTAAGTGACCATATGATTTTGATAGAAAACAACAAGAAGAACAAACACAAAGATTTTTAATTGTTAATGTGAACAATTATAATCTCCATTCTAGTAGAAATAATAATAAAAACGTTAGAACTTTATTTCTGCTCAAATATTGTCCAATTTTATTAAATATTTTGTATTTTACCACTTCACTTTTCTTTTGCAAATGGCATCAATTTGATGTATTGTAACCATTAGCTGATATATGTAGCATTTTGTAGCATATGCCAATGCTGCCACATGGTAGTAAGATTATTTGACAAAGCACTGGAAACCCCTTTTCGTATTTAAAGTCAGATCAAACATGAATCAAAATCAACTGATTACCAATTTAAATAACCAGTCAAAAATTCTGCCTTAGTGTTTTCAGTTTAACTTACTGTTATATTACATGAAGTGGATTTTCATTTGTAATAAATTAAATAAAACAAAATAATAAATTAAATAAAACAAATAAATAACATAAAGGACGAGCAGAATTGTATAACTTGTAGTTTTATGGACGTGCACCACGTAAGCCTAATATCATAGAACTAACTAAAGGTTAATTTCAGAGCAATAATATAGCTAGAGCTGATGCAGTCGACGTCCTCTTTTTTATTCATTGTCCTTGCTTGTTGTTGTATTCTTTGTGTTATCTCGTATTAGTTCGTTTTTCCTTATCCAATATTCGTACATTTTCAAATTCAGGCTCGTGTTTTTTGCACGTCATGTGTTGCGCCAATGCAGTTGTTTGCGTTTCCTTTCTTATGTCCGACTCATGTTCTGAGAACCTTGTGCTCAAAGCTCGCTTTGTGGTACCTATATATATTTGCCCACAAGTTTCGTTGTCACTACCCTTACTTGCGATTTGATATACTAGATCATGTTGGTGTCGTATATCTATTTTGCTCTTAACCTTACTAAATACTGATCGAAGTGTGGAATTTGGTTTATGGGCGTATATAATGTTTTCCTTCGGTATTGTCTCCCTTAGTTTTCAGTTCTCTGTTAATTGTGGTATGTACGTTACGCTGTAGAATCGCTTTTCCACGTCAGGTGTTGTTTGAGTGTTCTCATCGTCTATGATGTTTTTCGGTTAATAAAGGTTGATTTGCGGGTACTTTTTTTAAACTTTCATATCTCCCGTCTTTAAAGGGTTATAGATGAGTATTATACCTTAAAAAAAGATTGAAGACTTGTCTATTATCGAAGTCTACCAAGAAAATAGTTAGTTCGAAAGAGGGGTGTGATGTTGAGTGTTCAAAAGCAGGACTCTAAAACTTCCCATGTCAGTAGACATACACAAGCCGCTGATTCGACCTGTTGTGCGCTCTAAGTTTACCCTACTAATTTACTATATCGCTTATAGGATTTCGGTTCTATTCACGAATTTCCTTAAGTTGTTCCAGTCCATACCCACAAGTTTGGTCATGTCCGGTATCATACTTTCCGAAAGATATCTGGATCTAGCTCGTGTGAAAGCCGGACAATGTCACAAGAAATGCTCCATCGTCTCATCGTCCTCCATGCATGCCCTGTACTCACTATTCGCCACTAGTCCAATATGGTACAGGTGGGCCCGTAATCCCGAATGCCTCGTTAAGTCTCCCATCATCTTGCTCATTTCAGATTTTCCCAGTTTCAGCAAACTTTTTTTCCACAATGTATCTGGCTCTCCCCATAGGATTTTTGTCATCCTGCCTACTGTTTCCTGCTTTCACTGGACTATGTGTGCCGACTCCGCCCATTTACTCAACTCAGCCTTCGTCACCCCAAAGGGATTCGCTCCCTCTGGGCTCACCGTTTGGAGTTACCTTGCTTTCGTTGCTAGGAGTTTCGCTCGTTCGTTGCCGAATATTCCGTTGTGCCCCGGCCGTTCTAGATTTGATAGTTTCCGATGATATTACCTTGATTGCAGTTTGGCTATCCGCGAAGATATTTGCCTCGTCTGGGTTCCGGGAGGCGTAGGTGGGATTCGGTTGCTGGATTTTCAATTAAGAATCCTAGACCCGTTCTTTACCCTAGGTTTAAGCCACCCGTGTAGCAGCGATTCCCATTTGTCATTTGTTCCAGGTCCCATTCTGCCAGGCGTTTCTAGTTGGCCTTAAAGTCACGCAATTAGCCTCAACCCTTAGCTCAGGTATTCGGTCAGATTCACTCGTATCTTGCGTGTAACCGACTAAAGCTCCAATAATCTGTTGGTGTTATGACGAAAGATCCCTGTTGATCCATTCACATGTTGCCTGTAGGGGTTGTGCCGCAAGGGCGGCCTCGTATTTGACTCTAATTTCGATTGGGTGGATACGTAAAATAGTCTCCATGACCCTGGTCGAGGTTTTCCTTATTGCACCACTAATCCCAATGCAGCACATTCTTCGAACCCTCTGCAGTATTTCGATGTCACATTTCCTCTCAACTGCCGTCCACCATACGACAGAAGCATATGTTAGTACGGGCCTGACTACTCTTCTGTAGAGCCAGTGTGCTATATCCGGTTTGAGGACCCATTTGGATCCTATAGCCCTTCTGCATAGCGACCAGCATCTTTAGGCCTCATTGGCCCTGTCCTCTATGTGGTGCTTCCAATTCAGTTTCCGATCTAAGATTACCCCTAAGTATTTAACCTTATCGGATATTTTAATCGTCTTTTCCAGGAATGGTGGCTCTTCATACTCTGGCATTTTCGTCTTCCTTGTGAATTGACATATTTCGGTTTTGCCCGGGTTTACACTTAAGCCTCTTGGCTATTCCCAGTAATACGCTATACTCAGTGCCCTCTCGGCCTCTCTGCATAATTGATTAGGATTCTTTCCATTAAGAAGTATTATAACGTCATCTGCGTAGCAGACTGGTTTAAGTCCTTCTTCGGCAAGTTTCCTTAGGAGACTGTGTATGAGTGGTGATATAATCCCTCCCTGTGCAGTTCCATATTGTACCCTGTCTCTAATATGTACATCATGGGAACCACAGTTTATCCATTTATTCCTTACCATATGGTTGATCCGGTCTTTTAATGCCCGGTGCAGCATAAACTGGTCTAAGGATTGGATGAGTGTTTCGGTCCGGACATTATTGAACGCTCCCTCAATATCTATGCATACAGCGAGTGTATACAGTTTGTCATTGAGAGATTGCTATATGTAGTAGGTTACCTCATGAAGTGCGGTTTCCACTGATCGGTATTCCACTTTTCACCATGTCGTCCATTAATCTCTCCAGGGTTTTGAGTAGAAACGAGGTAAGGCTAATTGGACTATAAGCCTTTGCCGCTGCATAGCAAATACTACCCTAGCTTCCTTCAAGTTTTTCGGTGTGTAGGTATATTTTAAGCATGCGGTAAAAATTGCTGCCAAATGGGTTGTTACTTGGTAAACCCCATGTTGTAGGATAGCCGGAAAAATCCCATCTGGCCCCGCCGCTTTATATGGGGAGAAGCTCTTTATAGCGTTTTCGACCATTTGGTCCGTAATGATTGGTGTCTGATGTACTACATTTTCAGTTTGTCGTCGTTTCCCTGTGGGTTCCGCGTTCCCATTTTGAAAGCGTGTATTCATCAGGTGCCTTAGAGTTTGTTCCATTGTATCCATTCTCTTCCCCGTGCCATCTACTAAGCATGGCCCTGTTGTAAAGTCTAGGGGCATTCTTCCCAAGTTTTCGTATTTCCCCTGACACCCAGGGGTTTTCTTCGACCGATTTCCTTTCCCGAAGTGGGCAGCTGTCCTCGAAAGACTTTACTAGTGCTTGCGTTGTCATTGTCACCTTATCGTCCAATTCGTCCCTGCTAGAGTAAACGAGTTGAGGGTGATCTAGTCGTAGGCTTCCGAACTTTGTACAGTTTGTCTTGGTCCTGTTTCGGAAACTGGCCGTGGCCGTGTTATCCTAAACCTAATGTATCTGTGACCCGAGAATGATTGCTCATTTGAACCCTTCATTCTTGAATCTCATCTATAAGGTTTTCAGAACAAATTGTGATATCTAACACCTCTTACCTAATTTTGTTGACAAAAGTGGCGTTGTTCCCGATATTCAGTATGAAAAGGTCGTTAGTATTCAAATATTCTACTAGGGTATGACCCCTACGTTTACAGTTAATAGTGTGGTGAGAGTTAGAGTCACTACCTATTAATACTTCGTTACCTATATGATTTAATCCAATAACCTTGTCCCTAGTTGCCCAAGCGTGGGTTGCCGTCTCGCTCCGGTGAAGGTTTATCTGGATGACCTATATCATTGGTCCTCCAGTAACCGGTCTTCTTGGGAGTTGGTGATACTTTCGGTCACTTCCTCCTTCTTATTTTGCGGTGTCTGCTCCGCCGAGCATCCACTCGCTCCAATGTTCTTCGCATTCTCCGGCTGTGTTCCTCCGGTCGTCATACCAATTGACACTTCGCCAACTTTAATGTAGACGGCTTTGGTTACAAAGAACACCATACCTTTAGTCTTGGCAAGATGCCGGGTCTATTCTGAGCACAAGGAGAGTGCCCTCCTGCCCCTCCTCCCTGTGGGAACGATCCACTTATCCACGGTTAGTCCGGCGTTTTGCTTGCCAATGACTTTCAGTATGGCGTCGGATGCAAACTTGCTGTCCCATCCTTTATTGTATACGGTCGCCTTTGTCAGCCTGGGGATGTCCTTTCTCCTTACGAGGGCTAGCTTACCGCCTTCCCAGGAGACAGAGATGTCATCCACTAGCGTCTTCAATGTATCCGCATAGTGTTGTGAGGCCAGCCGTAATGTGTGTACCTCCCTTTGAAACCGCTGCTGACGACTTCTATGGGAGGTCCACCTTCGGCCTTCATTATATGGTCCCTAACCTTTGTGTTGACAATGTCTTCCACGGTTTGGTGCTGGTTGTTCGGTATTAAGCCAGTTGGGTTGTCACTGTCAATTACAGCATAGCAGAGATCGTCCAGATATTGCCTTCCTTTGTGTAGGATGGTGGTTCTTTACCAGTGTTCACATTCAGCTTCCTCTTCCGAGTTGGATAGGGTTCGTGTTTACGCGTCCTTTCCTTCCCGGCTGATTTAGCTGATGTGCTCGCCTTTCCAATAATTGCATCGGTTTTGCCCCTATTGTCCCTGGAACTCTGTTGAATAATGTGAGGTTTGGGCGTCTCCGAGTTACCAGATGACGGGGAACACTTTTTCCTCTTCGCCACTAGTTTGACAGTATTCTGCTCTTCAGGTGATCGGTTTCTTTTCTCAGCCTCTGTTGAGGTCGAGGGAGGCACCGACAGGTCCTTGGGAACGTCCTGTATTTCGGCTTGTTTGGCTGAGCGGTTTCTCTTTGCAATCTTTCTGCGTTGACCCCCCGAGAGCCGTTTCTTTTGGAGTTGCTAAAATAGTAATGTTATTTTCATTAGTATCGCTTTGGGAACCGGAGTTGGAGTCCACCTATTTTTGAAGGCTGGTGGCGTATATAGCCCCGCTTGGTTACGTCCACGCGTTATCATCCTTATTTTGGTTGACAATGGCTTTTTGTGTGCTTGCCACATACTCTACTACAAGGGTGAAGACACCACCCCCTGTAGAACCATGAGTATGATGATCCCAACTCTGCGTTTTTATCATCATCGATATGATTTCATGGTGTTGTTGCACAATGCTATCGTGGATTAGCCTGTGTTCAGTTTAAAATGTCGTATGTAGGTTAGATGTAATGTTCGATGTGTAGGTTTCATTGCGTTGGTTTCCTGTTTTTGTTTTTTTCATTAGTTCTTTGTTCATGTTAATCCCACGAGTATCCCAGTAAATATACTGCAGTCCACCCCAGTAACGCGAGTTCGACCGGGCGACACATTACTACCTACCTGTGCCCTGGCGTCGGAGGGAGCTGTGAGGAACCACAACATAAGTTTACTAGGGTTTTTTTAAATAAATAGTAAATAATGCCACATCAAGCCCCGTATTCAGTTCTTGCGAAACTTTCGTAAGAAATTTTTTCATTTATCACTAAACGGAAAATTTTTGATTTACCTTGCAAATATTTCAGTAAGGTTGTATGTTTTATCGACAGATTTCCGCCGTGGTATATAGTGTTGAATAATTTTTTTGTGGGGAAAAAATATTTGTGTTTAAGCTGTGCCAAATGAAATATGAAAATTTTGACAATAGAAATTACTTATAGACAAAATGCCGACAAACACACTATGAATAGCCATGTGCGCGGGTGATTGCTATTTTAGCCATACACTCAACAATCATTTTATTTTGGGTAGATGAACAATACTCAATATAACGAAAATAACAAAAATATAAATTAAATGGCCAAACCGAAAAGAAACAAATATCAAGGTATTCTCGTGTATTGTCCATTTCACGAACACATACTTATATTAGGAACAAACCCTACAAGTGTGTGTGTGTCGCTTTACACAATTCAGTGAAATGAATGAAAAACCGATTCAAACGATTTCAAATTTTTACATTCTGTGACATTTTTGAGTAGCCCTGGAGGTAGTGAAAATTTTGACAAGTAAATTCACCACGCAAATGTCAAAATTTTACTATGAACAAATTTTTTGTGAGCTAAGACACACAGCATAGTTCCTCTTCGCACTCCATTTAATTTTTAACTCAAGTGGTGTTACTTTTGTTTGTTAAAATAATCGCAATGTCAAAATTGCGGTCACAAACAATTGTTTTCGTACGAAATAACATTGCTGTAACAACCCTGTACTTGATTTTGCTAATAAAATTTTCGTAAAGAACAAAGGAGAAACAATTATCGGTTCATGCAATTTTTGTTATTTTTTATACATCGAAAATTTTTTTGGCAACAAAAATTTCATAAAACTGAGTACCAGGATTCAGGCAAAAAGAAAGCGAAAAATAGGGCAGGAGATTTGTTCCGTCAAACTTATGAAATTCATATTTTTAATTAAATAAATGTATTTAAATAAATGTAATTTTAATTAAATAAATATTATTATTATTATTATTTCACCAAATACTAATAAATTGGTACAATCTTACTTCTAGGTGACACTGTTTTTCATTATGAAATTTCACTTGCTGCAAGTGTCAAATATTTACTGTGTTCCAAATGTTGACGGCAGATGAGCTCCAAGTTGATAAAGTGCGATTGTATTAGTTAAAAAGCTTGGGCGGAATGAGTTTTACGAACTTGCACCTTCACGTGTAAACGGGGGGTTATGACTGAATTGCCAGAATTCGGGTGAGACTCTAAGCTTGATAAAAATCCGAAATTAGAGAAAAATATAAAAACACGAAAAATATTCGGGCATATTATGAATCGCGCGATTTGTGAATCACATGCGATTTGGAAATCGCACGATTTATTTCGTCATGTGCTGGAGCCAAGAGGTACCGATGAGACAGTTGTTCAGGTAAGTCATAGAATAATACAAACGTAGATAAACTTATTCTCTCATCTGACGTTTCATTTCACACTCTTCATCGTAGGTTTGTGGAAATGAGAGCAATTAAATTTAAAATTATCTTACACCAGGTGGAGTTACAAAATATGTTCACTTAACTTTTTCCTGTCGTTTTGGTGTAGAACTGAAAAATTTAAATATATTTTGCACTTTTTTGTTGACTTTTATCGTTGGTATACATTTGTATTGTATTTAACCCAATAAGTTTGTCACAAAACACGAAATTCGGTTGTTGTTCCTTTGTGGATCGCTGTATACTATTGCCACCATCTGGTATAATTGAACCCATATTTTCCACCATCCAATGTTTACTTTCCATCGTACCTATGACGTTTAACTTATTGAGCGAATAAAAACTTCTATGGTATGTATTATTCTATGAGGTAAGTACTTGGAGAACTTATAGAAAAGATCCTTTCAAAGAGGAAACAGTGATAGTTGACTCGTGACAAGCAAAAGCCTCGTGTCAAGCAAAAAGTACAAAAAACATCAACTGGAAATAAATTTTGTAAATTAAGTCGATTAAAAAAGAAATATTCAGTGAAAAAAATCAAACTGTAATCACGTGTTAGAGTAAAATTATTTGTATAGATCCCAATTAAATACATGGTTAATTTTATAGATGTCTCTCATTCTCATTTCAAAAGAAATAGAGACATAACTAACTTACCTGTGCCAAAAAGCGGGACATAATGGGTAAAAAAGCTGATTTTTTTGGTTATAATGGAAAATTAAGTAAAACATGCCTTTATTTAAAACACGACTACATTTATGAAAGGAAGCCTTTTATTTCGTATAATATAATTATATTTTTTTATTATAGGTTAAAAGCAACCCTCTAGCAGCGATAAATTTTTAAAACCCAATTAAATCAGCTGTATTGTATTAAATCGCTTCGAAAACTCGATTAGTTATCGGAATACAAAGATACAAAAAAAAAACGTTTTTGAAAAAGTGCCTGTCGTTTTGTTTGTAAAATACCTAAAAATATGGAAAAAATTAAATATAATTTGTCAACACGAGGGTTGCTATTTATATTTCGGGTCCAACAATAAAAAACAATCATTTGTCATTGAAAATGGTTTCATTGTTTTTCAAAATATTCTCACATTTCAATATATTTTGCGTGCACTCAACAGCTGCCTCGGGCGTCGACAAAACGTTGACCACGCAGTAGAAAGAAGTCATTGGGTGCCAAATCGGGCTGTACGGCGGATGACCCATCGATTCGACATGTTGAGTGCTCAAATATCCCGTTGTTTCAGCTGATGTGTGAGAGCCCTCATTGTCCTGATGCAAAATGATCCGTCTTCTTTTGTTGTTTTTCCTTACTGTTGGCAAACAGGTGGTGCTATACCACTAAGAATTGACCGTCCTACGTTCCACTGAAGGCACTGTGGCCACATGACCGGTTATACCGAAAAAACCCCGATCAACTTTTGTTGGATTTAGCTCGTCTTGAAATACCAATACGGTCGATTGCTGTGTTTTCGGGGTCATATGCATAGATCTAAGATTCATCACCTGTGACGATGTTATACACTGCATTTGAGTTACCGCGTTTGTATTTTTACAACATTTCTTTGCTCCAATCAACATAAGCCTTTTTTGAGCATTCGTCAAATTATGTGGGATTCAACGAGAACAAATCTTTTTCACGACTAGTGGTTTTTATGGTGCTTCATCACCAAAAATCGAAACAAGTTGATTGAGACACCCTTGTTTCGATAAACCACGCCGAGAATCGTAAAAAATCATCGCACGAAAATATTCACGGGTTAATTTAATTTTTTGACCGAGATGATTTTTTCAACACACTGTAAATACAACAAATTGTGCTCGTTAGTGAAAACGTTCTATGTATGTTTATGCTAAAAAATGTCAAACTTTCCAATGGAAGTTCCAGTTTTCATCTGGCAACTCTAGTACTGCCAGGACCCGAAATATAAATAGCAACCCTCGTAACTGGCTTAGTTATCGAGTTATCAGAATTTAAAACTTCGAAAAAAACGGTTCACGATGACTCTTTCAATCAAACATGGTATAATTGAAATTCCCTTTCATTTCAGTGCCCGCAATTGCTGTTTTATAGCTAATCCCCTTCATCCGATTCTTATGACACACATATTATATTCTAAAGTGTGGTTTTCTTAGCCCACAGATGTTTTACCGGAAAAATAAATGCACCATTTAATTCGTGAGAAGAAAACCTTTCATTGAGTACCCACACTTGCCTGCTGCTATATGTTCCTAGGTGGCCCCGTTTTTTGGATCCCGTGACCCCCATGGGTCCAACCGACAACTAATTTTTGCATTATCGTGTTCTTATTTTTTAATCTAAGGCTGAGTTGCTTTTGGTGGGGATCGACACAGAAATTGATAAAAAAATTGAAATTCGAAACAAAATCAAGAATGCGAGAAAATTATAAATTAACTGTCGCACGGACTCATGGGGGTCACGAGTCGAAAACAGGGGTCCACCTACGGACAGTTGGGTATGGGCAAGTGTGGCTACTTAAACGAAAGGTATTCGTATTCAGCAGTACCATTATTTTTCATGCGACGTCTATAAGCCGCGTAAAAAACTTTATAACTCAAAAATACTATGCCGAAGGCGGCGTTATACCTACCCCAGAGGAGAAAATCCCTAAACCCTGCCGAAGGTCTGCCACGCTGAAAGCTTTATAACACCTACCCCAGAGGAGAAATTACTATAAAAAATCGTTTGTTTCGTTTTTATTTTTCGATAACTCGATAACTAACTGAGTTATCGAAAAATATTAGAAAATATTTTCGTGTTATTTACACCCTTTCTTCAAAGAACAATTATAAAATCTTATTTTTTTCAAGAGTGTTGAATTTTATGACACGATAACTCGATAACTAAGACAGTTATCGAAAAAAGTATTTAATATGTTGCTCTTAGTTTGCCCTCTTCTATGATCATAGAAATCAGATTTTTTTCAACAGTTTTGAACTTCATGCCCCGATAACTCGATAACTAAGATAGTTATAGAAAAAAAGAGATTTAATATTTATGTGTATTTATTTATTTACCCATTCGTAACATAAAAGTCGGCTTTTTTGAACCCTGTGGGCGCCATAGGCCCTTGCTGCAACATATTTTGTAGCAAATTTCTTTTAGCAGCAAAATTGGATTTTTGCCTGGTAGAGCATTAAATGCGGATTCAAAAAAAAAGTTTGCGGAAGTCCAAATTTTCCGAAATATAGGTCTCCAAAAACTTGAATGTATAATCGCGCATAACTCTGTCATTTATTATCCGATCCTGATGAAATAAATTTCATAAATCGTAAAATTTATATTCCATCAAGTCGCTCAGGCAGGGGATCAAATTCCCTCTGTACTTTAAGTCGATGTGTGACAAAATCAGAAAAATCGCGCGAGTTTTTAGAAATAATTTTTTTTATTTTGGTGTGTAAAAACTACAACAAAGGACAACAGAAATAAAAGACAACAACAACAACGGCAAAAGACAGCAACACCAAAGGACAAGAACAACTGGTTGATTAAACCAAAAAAGTGAGGGTAAAAAACATTTTTTAAATGATTTCTCAATGGATTAATAAAAGGAAATATATTTATATACAGAGTTATAGATATTATTCAAGCTTTAAAATGGTTTCCCATTACATCCCATGAAGGGACTGGGGAGAACTTCTCACAATCACTGAGCTGTGCGCTTTCCAGTTTTCACTCACTGATTGGGACCTACAGTTTTACACCGATTCCGAACGGTAATTTGAGAAGCTTTTTCATGGCTAGATACTCGATAGTGTCGCCGTCACTGTGCGAGGTGACCGCCGCCGAAAGAAAATTTGAAGGTGGTCAGAGCCGGGTTCGAACCCAGGATCTCATGTACAAGAGCCGCGCACACTAACCATTGCACCCCCGACGGCCACTCAAGCTTTAAAGGCCTATATCTCAAGAAGTTGGACCTAGCGCAAAAAAAAACTTATTTTTCAACTTAGCACAACAGCCTTTACCGTTGGTGAAATTTTGTTGCAGATCTGATGTTGCTGCTAAAATAAAGCTTTTTTTTTTATTCCCTGCTAAACTAATTTTTCGTCGACTTCGTATGGAGTGCCGCTTAAAATCGCTTAGTTCCCCCCTTATAGTAAGCTTGTTTTTTTATTCCCTGCTAAACTAATTTTTCGACGACTTTGTATGGAGTGCCGCTTAAAATCGGTTATTGAAATAATTAAATAAATAAATAAATAATATCGCTTAGTTTCCCATACAAAGTCGTCGAAAAATTAGTTTAGCAGGGAATAAAAAAACAGGCTCAGTTTTATGCCGTTTTTTTTAGACCTGCTTGGTATTCGGCAATTCAGCTAACCCGGGGGTTACACTTTCAACTAGTTGCTTTCAACTCAGAATTTTTCACTAATACACTCACACATTTTAAAGTTGAAAGGCTCTTGCTTGCGATTTTCTCTTTCAACCAGTTGTTCAACTGATTTGTAACATCTGGGTCAAATTCGTTTGCTTTGTTTGGTGGAAAAGTAAATAAAGTGTGTGTTTTTTTTAAAACAAAAATTAAGTGATTTTTTAACTAAAATATATGTATATATAAATATACAAATAAAGTTGATCAATCTGTTGCGTGCAGCCTACGTCACAGCTGGCAGTTTTAACGAATTCTGACAAGCAGTATGTGCAAAAGGCTTTCAACCAAAAGTTGAAAGTGTAACCCCGGTGTAAAGAAAGTAATTTTTGCGATTGACCTGTTTCTTGAATACTATACACATTCTCATAGACCCCTTTCACACTCGGCAAGTTACTTGCGCAAGTCAGTTTTTCAACTTTCCGAGTACAAGCAAGTCTGTACTCAAAATTTATTCCCCTATCCCGACCTTACCTCTGTCATCAACAAACCAAGACTTGGGCAAGAGACTTGCGCAAGTAACTTGCCGAGTGTGAAAGGGGTCATACAGTTTGGATCAATATTCTGCAGTTTAAAAAACAAGATAAAGTGGTAACTCTAGGTTTAATAAAATATAAACAAACAGGAAGTGTTCCAAAAAAATATTGGTTTATCACAGCTGTTGAATGACATAACCCCCCCAAAAAAATACTAAAATGTTGCGAAAGGTAACATTAAATTTAAAAAAAATCTGATTTCAGTGTAAATATTATCGTTATTACTACATTTTAGATAACTCCTTTTCTGGTTCAGGTTGTTAAGCCAACCCAACGCTATTTCCTATGTAATACGAGAAATTTACTGACTGCGGTGACTACACGGGCAAGTGTTTATGAACCGGATTATTTGGATGTAAATATGAATCACTTTAAACAAAACCTAAATTTATATACAAAAGTGCTCTATTTTAGTCTCTGAAACCAAAATTTCCACAATATGAAAATTTAAATGTTCAAATCAAGGGTTACGATTATCCTATTTTGGAAAGTTATCAGCGGTATTTGCATAGTGTGGCTGAATATTTGGAGATTGATGTTGCCGACTGGTAAGAAGTCATATTTTTGCAATGGTAAAATTTCAGTATTGAAAGCCATAATAGCAAAAGTGGGATATCCTAGGTCCCTTCATCCGACAAGTTATATTTGTAGAACATCTCAAAATATGCCGAAAACAAGTAAATGAAAGATACCGATAACTTCCTTAGTAATCGAGTGTTGAAGTTAAAAAAGGCTGGATTGCCGGAGCTGTGGCCGAGGGTAAAAAAAACCATTTATTAAAGAATACAAAAAAAAATTTAAAAAAAAAACAAAATTAAAGAAATATTAAAGAATGTGATAAAATTGAAAACTAGCCGTCGCACGGACCTATGGGGCCACAGGGTCCAAAAAACCGTCACACCCAGGGACATTTGGATATGGATTGGTGTGGGTACTTCAACGAAAGGTATTTCGTCACCTAAAATGACGTAACAACAAAATTCCAAATTTTTCTTTCTGATTGATTACGATATGTTTGAATCTACGATTTTATTAAAAGGATTAAAAAGATGAAGTTTTTCTTAAATACACGTGTTTTCTTTGACCTGTAATTTTATATAAAATTTCGATGCCCCTATACTTACAATTGACTAAACTACATATCCCCACAAATTTTTCGACATCTACGACCCAAAATGGTAATTTTATTCACAAAATTCCGATTCTATTATATCTAACTATTTTTTGCCTCCCCTGTAAAGTGATGAAAAGTGTTGTTACGTCTTTTTGCATTTTAAGTGACGATTTGTGTCACGAATTCCGTGGTGTCATTCTTTTTTTCGTGGGATGTCTGTAAGTCCATATAAGTCCACTTTTGTGCGTACAGTAACCATGAGATTGGTTACGGTAACCATCCAGAAAAATAAATTTTTTTTAAAAGTATCGAGTGATTTTTCTGATTTTGCCACACATCGACTTAAGGTACAGAGGGAATTTTAACCCCCCTGCCAAGTGCAATATAAATTTAACGATTTTCCAAAAGTTCTAAAACACGGTACGAGCACCATAGGTCCCTGCGAGGGCTACTTTTCCATTTTCTCACATTCTTTACTTCTTTAATTTTGATTTATTTTTAAAATATTTGCCTGCCCCAGGTCCTGAATTTTTGCCTTTTATTTTTCTTCAAAGTATACAGAAATGGTAGCAATCAAATATATTCATCATTCCCTATAATTTTAGTACGCACACTAAAAGTGTTTTGCAGGTAGACCTGGGCCGAATGATCTCCGTTTCGTATCGTAATCCATTCGATTAAATGGAAAATTGCTTGCCAAACTTGTGAAATAGTTATACGTACATATGTATCCAGCCAATAGACCAATAAGATTTCATCAATACATTTTTAGAAATTTTCATAAAATTGCCTCTTTAAAAGAACTTTCGAATGAAGTCCCCAAACAAAAATGAACTATGTCCCCATAATTGGGGAGGTAACTCATTATGAAATAAAATCCCAATATTCCAATATTGAAAATGAATCTGTATATTGAAAATGAATCGGGATATCTGAATTGAACCAAACAATTGAAGGCTTCTCGCGAAACACTTTGTAAGTGGCAAAATGTAAATTGTTCATTGAACACAAAAAACATTTTTTAAACATTGTGGGCAGTTAGTTTTTGTCTGTTTGGATTGTTTATCGAACATTTTTGATTTATTAATTAAAACATTGAAATGTTTAGAAAATATAAGTTTTATAGATTTCACACTGGAATAACGTTTTATATATATAAGATTTTTTCACTTTGAAATGACAGAAACTGATTGGTTTTACTCAGCTTTGTATTTAAATAATCTGAAAAAGATAATGTGAACAGGAATCGATGAAAACAAAAACACTCGCAAAAAATGTTGCTTACAAACGTTATTTGCGAGAATGCTTCAATTGTAATTCTTAAACATGAGTTTCGATTAGTTTGAGCAGTAACATTTACAAACTTGAATTTTCAAAACTGCGTCAGGAATAGCCCTGACTAGCACTGTTATTCATAAAGTTGAGATTTCTTGTAGATTAATTGACATTGTGTTTGCAAATTAAAATAGATGTGTATTTATCTTTAGATTAAAAGGGAAAAAATGTATGAAACGATTAAGACTTGTGCATAATTTTGCCATACCTTTCAAAAACAGACACACATTCGAAAGAAATGTGGCAAGGAGTAGATATGAACAATCGGCCCTGTTCTGCATACATACAATTCTACAATTTTGATATTCTTAAAACATGAGATATTTTTATTCTGAATTGCTTGTTTTTAAAATCACAAGGCATTTGCATTCTAATTCAAAACGGATAATTTTGTTCTGAATTGTTTTACAGAAACCCAAATATTCTGAAACATTTTATATTTGTCTGGATTCTGTTTACAGAACAGGGCCGAATATTATAAAAGAATTCAACACCGGTCCATGGGAGTTCAAAATTAAAAACTTCTCATTTGAAGAACTTGGTTTATAGGGATGGATGCACGATGCGAAGCAACTCATTTTGTTTGTCAGATTTTTTAACGTATTCTGGACAGGATGTATCGCACAAATGCATTTCGAATGAAGTCATTCAATGAATGCTTTCACTTTTTGTTGTTTTACATTTTTGATGTCTTATGAACGTTATCACAATCTTGTTTGCAAATTTTTTTGGAAAACTGTCATCGGTTTGTCGAGCTAGGAAAAAAAAGTGTTAAATATGAGTATGATCATGCTCATGTTTTAGAATTCATGATCATGTTTTAGAATTCGATAACATTGATGATATATTAATTACTTCACCCCACAACCCTTTATGTAGCGGGGATATTAGGGTGGGCTTCGGCATAGGTTTTTCGTTTGGTTATGTCTCAAGTACTATAAACAATATCTCAAGTAACTAAGCAAGCTATACAAAAATGTAATCATTATTTGGGATGTGCTACCAAAAAAAAAATTCGGATTCAGGGGCCTCGAATATCGTACTCTCTGTCCCCTCATAACATTGTTCTTACAGTTTTGGCTGATTTGAAATATGCAAATTTACTTTCTAGTTATGCCCTCCCACCACAAAATGTAACAGTGCAACGATTTAAACCCAATTCTGCTGTAATCGATTCTGAATACCGTCTCAAAATATTTGAACGGAATTTACAATTGCTTGATGTAAATGCACCTATATACCCAATGTTTCTGCGTATTGCACAAGCTGCCCTGCCCGAGGGTGTAGAACTAACTGTGCAGGAGCATAACGAAGGCTGCGACGAAAAGCGCTATGTACCCGATCAAGATTTGCAAGAACTTAAAGCTGAACTGGAAAAAATGCAAACCGCTAAAAAGAAGTAGATTGTAAATATAAAAATTGCATTGTATTTATTTTGTTCGAAAAGAAAAGAAAAAAATATATACACCAAGAAAGAATAATAATTTTAATCTTATAATAAAATATACATATTTAAATAAAACATATCCTTGTACTATCTAAAAATAACATTATAGGTTTATAACAATCATAATTTTAAAGCATTAATAATAATACTATTCCAATGCAACTACATAAATAAGTGGTGTATCACCATTTCAGAACTTACGAGTAATTTGTTGTATTGTGGTATACTAATTGATTTAAAGCATATTTTTGTTCTAAAAGGGAACCTAATTAATACGTTACAATTATATTTATTTTCTAAAAAGCGTCACCCGGATTACGGACTTGTTTTAATTTGCATATATGTATATTAATTTTTTTTTTCAAATTGCTAAACTTTTCCTGAAAATTGTAGTGAAGATACTCTGCGTTATTTTCCATTTCACTTAAATTGAATTTGGTTTGCTCATTTTGTCACAGAAGAGTCACAAGAACTTGGGTTGAACACTGTGTAAATTGTACAATTTGCAAATACGCCAAATTTTATTTTTTGAACAGTAAATTCTTTTAGTACGAACTATTGTGAAATACGCCTTTTATCCATCGCACACAAGGTCCTCTCGACCGAAAGACTAAAGCCGTTTTTTGCTGACCTGATCGGATCTATCAGTGTGGCTGTAGGCCTAGAAAGTTAACTATCTACAGAATATTCACATTACGACAAATCCTGGAGGAAAACCGCGAAAAACAAATCGACCCCTAGCACCTCTTTGTAGATTATAAGGCTGCCTTCGATAGTCCGGTACGGGCAAAACTGTACCAAGCTATGTCGGAGCTTGGTATTCCTTCTAAACTAACACGAAATCTACACTGACCGACACGAAATCCTCAGTAAAGATTGGGAAAGATGTCACCGAACCATTTAGTACGAGGCAAGGCCTTAGGCAGGGCGATCTCTTCAACATATTAATTGAGATCATCGTGAGAAAAGCTGTAGTCAACACGACTAAAACTATCAGCAGCAAAAGTCACATGCTGTTCTCGTATGCTGATGATTTAGACATCATTGGGTAGGCGAAATCTGCGAGAAATTACTGCAGTATTTACGAGAATTCAAAAGGATTAACCAAAAGTGGGATTGCCAGTAAATTAGGACTAGACAAAATTAATGGTTAATTAATTAAAGCGGAACATCCACCCGATTGGATGAAAGGGTGAACGTTGATACCCTTATAATTTCGAGGTAGTGGACGAATTTATTTACTTCGGATCTGCCGTGAACAAAAGCAATAACGTCAGCCTAGAAATAAGACGGAAAATTGTGCTTGCAAATAGGTGTTATTTCGAGCTAAGCAAGCAATTCAGAGATAAGACCCTCTCTAGATCCAAGTATATCAGACTCTCATACAACCTGTCTTGCTTTATGGCACAGAATTGTGAGTTATTCCCATGCTGATGAAACATCACTGGAAGTCTTCGTGATGGTTTGGTTTGGTTCTATAATAGTTCTATAATAGAAAACGGCGAGTATCGACGCCGGATGAACTACGAGCTGTATAATCATTATCCCGACAACGGCGCAGTTGTGCGTATAAAAATAGCGCGTCAGTAGAATGGATCAGAATGAAACAGTGCGAAAGGTCTTCGAAGACGTACTCGAAAATATCGGAAATATGGTGAGCAAGACTTCGCGGGAAAGACCAGGTGGAATATTGCCTGCGTGCTTGGTGTTACAAAATGGAAGAGAAAAGCTGAAGATCAAGCCGGTTTGAGAAACATGTTATCCTCATTTTGTAAGGCCCTTACCACCTCTGGGTTGTTCGAGGCCATCTAAGTAAATTCTTTTTACGTCTGGCGTCCATTTGACTGATCAAAATTGTCTATCTACTACCATAGATTCAATACAGTATAGAGGGACCATCTGTTCCATCTGACGTTTCATTTCAAACTATTTGTCGTTAGGCAACGGACAAATATCAAGTTCTAAGCTCTCCGCGTCAGTTCAAACCCCATAAAACTTGTCCTTTCTTCCAATTTCTTCGTTTCCACGTGTATTTTAAAAAATGGTCTAATTTTTCAATTCAAGTCCATCCGGATTATGAGGCGTACAATGTTGCTGTGGGTTTTGATGGATTCACTATAAAGATTTTGAGAATGTGTTTAATAAGAAGAAAACGCCGTCTGCATTAGTTTTGACAATTTAAGGACGAAATACAATTGTTTTTGATGTACTGAATAACAGTGATGAAGTACTGAGAGGGAAAGATTACAATAGTCTTAGCCTCTTTCGTTTTATTAAAAAGCCGGAGTTCGAAATACGGCCAAACGTTAAATACCACATACGTGTTGGTTGGGAACAGATCAGATCATTTCTTTCACTTAACATACACCATCATTTAGATCCCATATCATATCATAAGAGCTTGTATACAATTACATTTCAGTCACTTATATTAATGCACATGATGTCATTCTGCAAATTTTTATACACTGGACCTTTCTTGTTTTGAAGTTAATACCTGATCGGTATGAATAATGTCACACCAGCAAGGATCACACACCGGATGCCTTGAATAACCTCTTCGACGTATATCCGATATGATAGACCTTTGATGTAAAATCTTTCAGTTTCTGTTGGAGTCGTCGTAGGTGGCACGAATGAGCGACATTATTGTCGCCAGCAATCAATAGTACCTCCAGAGCACAGAAAATCACTTATTCACCTCGTTTAAGAGATATTATTTTAACATTATTATGATTACGAAGATAATGATCTATTTAAAGTTACCTACAACAACAATTTATCATACATCTAATACGAGCTTTAAACAAGAAACAACTAACCTCTAACTTGAGGTAACCAGATTAAAATTCACTGAATTTTATAAAATTTTGAGGAAACAAAGTTAGCAACTGTTTAGCTAATTTTTTAACTCGCCCATGGAAGATATTTCAATAATACATTAAAGAATTTCACAATAGCGTTTAGTATTGAAACTTATTTGTTACACAACACCAAAGTGCACTACTTTTATTGGGGATGTTGTTGTGCCATTTGTTGTTGTTGGTGTGCTGGAGGAAGAGGAGGTTTTGGCTATTTTGGTAGTAAGAGTTTTGTTGTTGCCAATACTGTTAGTTTTGTTAGTTGCTACATGATGCAATTGGTGTGTAGGTTCATCTTTGGAGAGTAATTTAGTTGTTGTTGAATGGCTGTGTAATTCAGCTAGAAATGGTGTTGAATTTATAATGGTAAAAAAGGGGGAAACATTTGGTTTATTTCTTAGGACTGACTACCTGTGGCCAATGGATTGAAATCTTTCAAATAATCATCGTTCGGGTGACAGAGAGGTAAACTGTCTTGCAATTCTTTTTTGGGATTGGTAAAGTTGCGTGGTGGCGGCCGTGCGTAACCATTACGTTTTGACATCAGCGATTTGTCCTTGCGTGGAATTTCCTGAAAATAAGCATCATCGGCGTTTGTAATTGATAGAAGCAAATAAAAGTTAAATAAACATTGTTAACATTATTATGTGAGATTTTGATTATCGTTTATGATTCAAGCTTTAGTTCCTTAGTAATATACATACTAAATTACGTTAAAAATAATGACATAAGTTGAATTTAGGAACAGGAAGAATTACAAAAATAGGATCATGCAACAACGATTGAGCATTAATTAAAACAGTATTCCCAAATTTCTTTTGTTGTTTTATTCGAAATTATTGAGAGAAGTTTCTTATTCAATGCAGCTGAATGCAAAAATTAATCATTGTGGTTACACAAACTTGTGTGTATTTCAATGTAAAATGCTAAAACTGTTTTAGATTCCATAGCAAAGAAACTTATTTTTCTCCGAAATATAATATTAATAAATCAAGTATATTTATTGGTTTTTATATAAATATACGTATTCATATATCCAAACCATTCATTATTATGAAACATATGAAATCTTCATGTAAATATCTGCGAAAAAAGTTAAAACATAACAGTCATATTCAATCCGGCAATCAAGAGCAATCTAAAAACAAAATCAAATAGTATGAAAATGTCAATAATTTTTCCTGATATTGCCGCCATCTTGGCTTTGGATCCTGCAGAAGCGCTTTCGATCAGAAGTCCGCAACACTATCATGCAAACGCAAATCGTACATTGAAAGGAAACATGGAACATCTTGTATTTAATATTCCTCATATTAAAAATTAATATACATACATATTAAGCATATATTGAACTTGTGACTTGATGTGCGTAAATTGAATAAAAAAACAATAAGAAAAAGAAAATATTATGACGTATGTAAACAATGCATTAATATTGAGACCTGAATTTTGTTTTTTACATGTAATTAGAATATAAAACAAATAAATGTCCATCTCAGTCCAACCAAATTCAAACCACAAGGGAAAAAAGTCAGAAACCACATCAAAAAAAAGTATTGGGCCACAGTGTGTTTGTTATGCATTTTCTCTTACAGCGGTAATTTTACAGCTACTTTTGCTTAACTTTTTTACTCATTACAAGTTTACTGCGAAGTTGACTAATTTCATACCTTGAAAATTAGTTTTTGATCTAAAGAAATGCGAAAAAATTATAAAAAATCTTTTTGTAACAAACAAAAGCTACCTAGCTAGCTAACGAACAAAAGCTACCGCAGGGGTGCAGTGAAGATCGCCTCCTCGCGGTACATCCTGGGTAACTCTAAATGATCTTCTTCCTCTTTGGCACAGACGCTGATACGACACTGGTTCACCATTTTCGTAACAATTTGATTTTCTGCTCTCAAGCTGTCGTCCTGTGCTCTGCGACCTGAGTAGGCAGAGGTGACACTCTGTCGAAATGGCTCCGAAATGGTACCCTTCGTCTCCGCGTACTTAAAACCCTGCAAGTCATGTAGTACGTTCGAAATCCGTCACCGTAAGTTGGTGGTAATGGTGACGTTGAGATGACTCCCTCTTTGGCTCGGCCTGGCTCTGAACACTCTGTCCCATAAGGCGGACTCACGGGGTCCCTCTTTTGAACACATTGCATTTTTGTGGACGTAGATAGCGGCTACAAGTTGAGGCCCAATCTGCCACAGGAAAACTTCTCCCGAGCCTACGACCTCTTCCTCGAGCACTAGTGCTGGTAAGTCTTCTGCGGTCACACGCAAGGGGGCCTCTGCAACTGCGAATAACGCGGGCGGTGGTCAAACCTCCCTAACTACGGGGAAAACTAAAAATCTCTGCCCCTCCCGGAAGCGGAGAGCTGATCTTCGACTGGCCACTAGATTGGTTAGTCAACTCTATGGACGACCAGTCACCGCACTCACTCCTGCACAGGTAAACACCTTGGAGTGTGCTAAGGGCGTCTGTGAGGGCTCCAAGCTTCCACTGGCAGTTACTAAAAGACAGCGTTCAGTGGAGGAGGATACTAAACCTGGTCCCTCATCTAAGAGGCATACAAGTCGGGTAGGTGAGGTTTGGTTTTGGGGCCAAACTCAAAGCCGTGGATAGGAAGGATATACCTTCTAGACCAAGGGCTAGGGTTTGGGTCCCGTCAAACTCACCTACTGACCCACTGGCGATCCTAAAGATCATCAGCCACTGCAATCACTCCATTCCTGCAAAGGATTGGAAGGTGATTAAGGTTGAGAATCCTGTAGGAACCTCCCGGCAGGTAGTTTTGGTCATGAACCAGGTTTCCTTAAAACCTCTAGATGAGTCCAAAGCCAAATTCGGTTTGGGTTCATGAGTACACCCCTCAGGGTATACAAAGTGGATACGCTGAGTGGCAAATTACCCGAGTCGAACTCGGAAGCCACAGCTGTAAATGCGGGAAAGCATCCAGAAACGGCGGTAGATGCTGAAGAAGCACTACTGGATGACAACAGTGGCAGCATCATCGACCTGTGGGGCCGCTCTGCCTGGCTCCGAGATTGGTCCATCACTAGCGAGGGTGATCACGAGACAACCGTGATCGAGGTACACGGAGTTGAAGATCCTGTATACGATGAAAGTCCTGCAGATATATCTTCATCGCAGTAAGGCAGCATCTGCCAACCTCATTCTCCATCTTGCGAAGGGTGGAGCCGATGTGGCCCTGATACAAGAACCATTGAAATTATCGTATATGTGGTATCAGGTGCAATGGGTATAGGATCTTCGTCCTATCAACCCCAGGTAGGCCAAGAGCTTGCATACTCATTACAACAAACTTAATGGTCTTTTATTGCATAATTTTAGTAATAGCGATACAACCGCCATCAGCCTCTCGCTGGAAAATGGCCAGCGGCACATCTGGTTAGTTTCATCGTACATGGCGCACGACCATACTGAATAACCCCCTCCGAAGTGCGTCAGGGATATTGTATCGGAGGCAAAAATACGGAATTGTAGCGTCATTATAGGTGCCGATGCCAACGCGCACCACACAATATGGGCGAGTACCGGCACCAATGATCGAGGTGAGTCTCTTTTTATTTTCATTATAAGCGAATCCTTGACTAAATGTAATAGAGGCGAGGAACCGACCTTCATAACTTCGGTTAGGAGGGAAGTACTAGACCTAACTTTACTACTTGGCTTCGACTATGTAACTGCATCCGATTGGAGCGTACTTTCTTATCACTCATTTTCTGATCATAGATATCTACAGTTCCTCATAAATATCGAACCTCTGAAAAAGAAAGTTTTTAAAAATTATAGGAAAACGGACTGGAACGCCTATCGTGGGCGCTTAAGGAAACTCTTAGGTAACCAGAGCTGGAAGAACTAGTTGGCAAATTTACTGATGCGTGCAGGAACGCGCTCAATGAGTCCTGTAAGGCCAGTGGTTATAATCCTGCCAAGGGTAACAAAAAACCTCATTGGTGGAACGCTGAGCTTCAGGATCTAATATCGTCCATTAGGCGGCTTTTCAACAAGGCCAAAAAGAGCGGCGACCAAAGGGATTGGAACGTTTACAAGATTAGTCTTAAACTATATAAAGGTGAAATCAAGAAGGCCAAACGGAAATCCTGGCGAAACTTCTGTGAATCCTAAAAACCCACCGTGTGCGGGGTTCTTGATGAAAGACGATGGAACGTGGACGTATTCGGCTGAAGATCCTTGGGATTCTTGGGATACCCACTTTCCCAATGACGACAGGAATGCTGGTCATCAGCCAGAAGAGCTAGGCGGAAACTCACCTAGCTTAGAAAAAGGTCGCTCAATAGTGAGCAGAAAGAATCTAATATGGGCCATTAGATGCTTCAAGCCCTATAAATCTGCCGGACCTGACGGGATAATTCCCGCGCAACTACAGGAGGGACCATACCTATCTTGTAGTTGGTTGGAGGCAATCTTAAGGGGCTCCCTTATGCTGGGAGTCATCCCTAGCATTTGGAAGCAAACCAAAGTGGTTTTCGTCCCGAAAGCGGGCAAATGCTCTCATGTCAAACCAAAGGACTTTAGAGCAATCAGTCTATCATCCTTTGTTCTTAGACATTTGAAAGGTTACTGGACATTCATGTTCGAAGTAATCTTCCACAGAATCTACTATCTAGTTCTCAGCATGTCTATATCAAGGGCAGGTCAACTGAGACGGCTCTCCACTCTATAGTTAGCATAATAGAAAGCTCTTGAGGATAAGGCCTTCGCTCTGGGAACCTTCCTGGACATCGAGGGAGCCTTCAATAACATTCAACCTTCGGCGATTCTTAGGTCGTTACAGAATCTAAGAGTCGACAGCTTAGTGACACGCCTAATACAATTGCTAGGAACGTTAACAGGGGACACCGCAGGGGGAGTTCTGTCTCCACTATTATGGTTAACTTCTGCCAATGAACTACTTCTTGAATTGGACAGGGCCGAATGCCAGGTCTTTGCCTATGCCGATGATATTGCTATCATCTGTACGGGTAGAAAACTCAATTTACTTAGCATTCGTACAACCAGTCTACTTAGTCTGATTTCGAACTGGACCGCTAACAACGGACTGTCACTTAATCCACTTAAAACCGAGCTTATCTTGTTCTCTCGGAAATATGTATAAAATACCCGAATTGGAACTGCCGTCAGTTAATGGGGTGCAATTACAGTTGACGGAGAAGGACAAGTATTTGGGAATAATTCTCGACAGAAAACTGTCTTGGAAACCGAACGTGGAGGAGAGGGTGAAAAAGGGTGCTGTAAATGGGCGAAATGAAAGCGCTGCGGACTGTCTCCTAAGATCACCATGTGGATTTATACGGCAATAGTCAGACCAATACTTCTCTATGGCATCGTAGTTTGGTGGAGGTTTTATTTGAATTCCCTTCAAAAGAAATATATTCTGAATTCCTTGAAGTTCAGCACTGATTAGCGTTAGTGGGGAAATGGGCAAGACGTCAGAAACTGCACTTAGTGCTATCCTGAACATCTGCACTCCGGATATCATGGCCGAATCGGCAGCCGCTACATCCCTGGTGAGAATCAGAGATTGTGGCGTCATGATATCGGTGCATTCCGGACACGCTGAATTACTACACCAGATCAACTCTATTCCGTAAAAACGGACTACTGTATGCCCTACCTGCTACCAGCGACAAATCTAAGGACTTCTGTTTCGAACAGGAATACCTGGGAAAAGTCACTGGAAGGGGACACCTGTAGTATCAGATTTTTCACGGATGGATCAAAGTTGGACGAGCAAGTAGGCTATGGGGTCCATTCACCGGACCTAAATGTAAATCGCCCTTATTCCCGTTGTCGTCGTCGACGTCAATACAATATCGACACCATTTTTATTGGCGACTCGAAGGCATTTGGGAAAAAAATTTTACGTAATGTTTTAAGAGGGTTGTTTTTGGATCATAGACATCAAAAACTTTGTTGTTGTCGATGTGACAAAACATTTATAACGTTCTAAAGTTGACAAAAATCTGATGACGACGTCGACGACGACAACGGGAATAAGGCCGAATATCTCTTTCAAGCTTCCTGATCACTGTAGTGTATTTCAGGCGGAAATTACCGCCATACTGGAGATTGTTGAACTACTGAAAAGTAGGGTCACAACCCTGCGGAGAATATGTATCTACACAGACAGCCAGGCTGCCATAAAATCCCTGGAAGCCATGTTTGCTACGTCCCTGACGGTGAAAGAATGCCACTCATCACCCAGGGTGATGGTAGAGTATTTCGACATCAGGCTCATCTGGGTACCGGAACACAGCGACATTCCAGGCAATTGTGTAGCTGACACGTTAGCTAGACAGGGTACTACGGCACAGGTTCTTCCGGCAAAAGAAGGTGTTAGTATGCCAATCTCTACCTGCCGTTTACAGATCAGGCAGTGGGCCGATAATATGTTCAAGGACAAGTGGAGACTTTCTTCAACTTGCAGGACTAAGCAACTACTTAACTTGCCGAGAGGCAAGTTATCCACAATGATAGGAACACTTACGGGACATTGTCTTGTAGGAAAACATGCCCTAAGATTAGGACACAGAAACTCCACTCTCTGTAGATGCTTCAGGGAAGAGTATGAAGAAACGACGAAACACCTTCTCTTGCATTGCCCTGCCCTGGCAGGACTGAGAAGTGGGATATTCGGAACACATTTAGTTAGCACCGTAGCCTTACAGTATATTCCTGTAGGTCTCATAGATAAATTCATTGAAAGGGCAAATTGGCTAGACGACTAGTCAATAGTTTGCTATAAAGGAAACAGCAGGTATCACAATGGGCTTCTTTAGCCTAAGTGTGCTAGACAGCGTGCTGTCTTGCAGCCTTTTCAACCAAAATCGGTTGAAATCGGCGTTTTAGTCGACAAGCCATGGTCTAGCTGCCTAAACATTATTAAAAATTACCTAAATACCGGAAAATTAGACCCAGAGAGCCGATCCGGCCGAACAAAAATATTGACAAAATTTTAAATCGCAAACAATTAGAAATAGGCTACATAAAGCTGGGTATCATGGAAGCCTTTCTTTCGAAGGTGAACAAAAGACGCGACTGATCTCGCTAAACTCTATATACATGAACCGGAATATTTTTGGAATAACGTTAACAGGCTAGCCGTTTCTGAAGATGATGCTTCACAAACATCAAAACAACCGTCCACCGAATTTAAAAGGTTCAGTTATTTCAAAAACATCTCAAACTTGTGTAGAACGGACAAAACCAAGAGCCGCCAATTTAATATTTCTGTTGTGCCGCCACCTTCGATAATTTGGTCTGGGAACGGAGTTACTCTAAATTGGTCAAAGCATAAAGTTGGCACCTGCATTTTCAATTTAATCTCAAATTGGGTGGCCAACCTGGCTGCGATAAACTGCTCGACTTTGTATTGGGAGCCGTTTAAATTCGCTTAGCTCTCCGTACTAAGTTCAACAAGATATGTCGATATGCAGGATAAAATCGCCGCCCTTATCTCTGAGTCTAGTAGTGTTTGCCTAAGGCTTAACTGGGCGACGACCAAACCACTGAAGATAAAAGCGATAAACCCTGCCGCAACTTTTGCAGCTGGAGATGACGTTATAGAGAATGTCAACTCATTCACATACCTAGGTAGAGTTATTTCCGCATTCATAGTAGAAGATCTAAGACTCAATGTGTCTTTGCACAGCTGGGGAAAATTTGGAGATCGGCATCGATCTATACCAACACTAAACTACGTATCTTCAATTCCAATATAAAATCGGTGCTCCTATATGGATGTGAGACCTGGCTGCTGACGAATGTGCTTTGTGAAGAAACTTCAAACGTTCAGTAGCAAATGCCTAAGGAAAATTTTAAAGATCTGGTGGCCAAATAACATATCTAATTAACAACTTCTTGAGAAATGACAACAAGTTCCGATATAAAATGAAATCAAGAGGAGACGATCGAACTGGATTGGTCACACCTTGCGAAAGCCACCAACGGAAATCTGTGGACAAGCCTTAGAGTGGAACCCGTAAGGCAGCAAGCGACAAGGAAAACCAAAACAAACATGGCGACGAACTATTGAAGAATACATGAAGCGAATGGGATACAATTTCTAGTTAATGTATAAGAAATACTACAAGCTTACAAGGTCAGGAACATTTTTCTAATTGAAAAATGTTTGGTTTTGATTGGAAATAATAGATAATTCAGTTAAGCACACTCACTGGCATGACTACTTTCGAACTCCGTGACAAGTTCATCATCAGATGCCTAACTACTGTGCCTGAATTGATAACTTCGGTAGATCATCAATCGTATAAATACAAACTCAATTATGCAATTTACAGGTGCAAATTACTGTCGATCGAAGATCCCTAAGTATCAACACACACTGAAGGTCTATAATTCCAACACAAGAACAGACAGATTTTTCCCACTATGTTCTTCTTTTTCTCATGCGTACTCTCATTGTTGCAGTGCTTTGAGGTGAGTTTTAATCTATATCACAGAGCTGAATTTTTCAGTGTTATAGCCTTTTGACGACCGGGCTAGTGTCAGTTACGTTTTATTTGAATTTTATAACCGATTTTGTAAGTTATTAGTTGATGTATGACAAATTAATACTACAAGCTTACAAGGTCCACTGGGAGTGAAATTAATTAAGAAGAAGAACGTTTTCGCAAGGATCTTAGTACCAAGCAAATGAAGAGTGATCGAAATTTTTACAAAATAAAGTATTTTTCACTTACCGGTACAACGGCTACCTGTACGGTATCAGAGAATTTAACTTTATTCTTTTCGCCATTGGTTGTTTTACTGCCTTCTTTTGCATTGCCATTTAGTCCACTGTTCCCACTTAAAACTGATGTATTACTGCTATTATGTGTTGCCGATCCATTCGATAATATAGACGCTGTGGGCTTTTTACTCAACAATACCTTTTGATATTCTTCATTCGATATGCTGTGTGCAGCTAAGGATGCTGTGGCTGTTGATGGTATTGTACCCGAAACAAGAGGGTGTTGAAAGAATTTCGGTTGATACATGCTAACAGGAACCGTAGGCAACGATTGGGGCGTAACGTAGTTACGATGTTGGGACGAATGAATTGTATCAGTAGCAGGGGTTGTTGTTGTAGCAGAAATGGCGGGGGTGACGTTGTCACTTATGACTACTGGTGAGGCAAGATGTAAATAGGATGATGATGTGGCAAGTGGGTTCGCGCTGGAATTGTTATTAATGCTACTGCTATTAACTATGGCTAAAGAGTTGGGAGAGGGTTTCAACAAAGTATTGCTAGAGTTGTAGTGTGGCACAAAGGCCGATTTCGAGTTAGAAGTTTTTAACGAAGCGCTCAAATCCACCCAATGTGGTGTGGAGGAGCTTAAACCTCTAGTACTTTGTTGTGTTTTCAATGTTAAGTTCGCCAAATTACTAGTCAAAGCTGGACTTTTGACCAGTGCCAATGTGGTAGAATTGAGTTTCGTTTGTTTTTTTGCAGGCACAGGTGGAGGCGGCGGTCTACTCCGGTCCTGCTGCACAGTATTTTCCATACGCAATTCTGGTTTTGGTATATTGATTTTTATCATCTCGGCATTGAAAACTTTCGATTTAAACGAGGGCAAAGGTGGCACATAATGTTTAAGAAATTTCTGGTGTTGTTGCTGTTGTTGTTGCAGTTTACTGCGACTGTTAGTGGTATCGGACGTAGTCGATTGGGAGCACGCCGATTCCGAGCGCAATTCACTGGCTGCACTCATATTACCAGTAGCCACTTCTTCCTCGTGCAGTATAGCTGCCGCTTGACTAAAACAGGCTGCAGCGAATTCTATAAGATTTGAATCACATTTGGTTATATTAAATAGATCCATAAAGAGGTCATAATCTTCTATATCCTGGGCAACCTCAAAGGCTTCTGCAAACAAATTTCGTCTGTAACAAAACGTCAAATTAGATATATAAAGAAAGTGGAGCACTTTCTACTGCACTCACCTGAGGAGAAAAAAGAAAAACCTTCTTTTAAGATCAAACACTTGATCACTAAACGCATCTTTTGTCTCTTCGGTAAGGTTGTCGGAAAATGTCTTTAATGCTTTAGCCATAAGTTCAATTCGCGCTGGTTTATGATCGCCGCGATAGAAAACGTAATTCGCTATCTTGTGCAGGGATATCAGACACATTGCTCCGTATGTTTCCCAATTTAAAGCATTCAAAAGGTTGACCGCCTTTTCCAATTGATTTAAGGCCAAATATTTATCCAATATAACATCGGCTGTCAAGCCTGAGTTATGAATATCACCACGCATTCCTGCGGCAGCAAAGAAGCGCAAACATCCTATAGGTCCTTGATCAAACAGAAGCAGCAGGAAACAGTCAGTTGTTGCGTAGGGCTGCGAATGATGATGAAGTTCAGGTTTACGGCTAAAGGAAATTTGCAGAAGTGCAGGCTGAGAAGAAAAATAATGCGATAAGTCGAGAAGATTTATGGGTGTCACGTCTTCACTTTGCAACTGATTGCCAATGGGCGTTAAAGCGAGGTCGAAACACTGGAATTGTGATCGGGTATTGGCAATCATTATTAAACTGGAATCACAGTGCCAAGAGCATTGAATTGGAATCTGAACAGAACAAAAAAAAATAAATATGTAGTTGTTATCATGATGAGATAGATATTGATATTTAATTTCACTTTATTAAGTCTGTGGGCGAGTACAGTCCTTACAGAGACTTTTTAACTCTATTTGAACATTAATTGTCAGTTTAAAACAATTTTACAAAAAATAATTTAAACTTAATATAAACTTAATTATTAGTCTGTTAGGAATGTGCATAGGTTTAGACTTAATAAAGTGAAATTAAATGTTAATACTTATAATGCAATTTCAACTTACAATATCTATTTGTGTTACACATATTGTCGATTGCAGTACCAAATCATGCAGGCATATGTTACGATCCGCACTACCCAAAAATAGTTTCTCCTGATCTGGACTAAATGCAAAACAGGTGATTTGTGTACCCACTGGTATTGATGACAAAGGGCTTCTTGGCATTTTGCCCACAGTTATTTCATACGAACATACCTCGGCAGAAATTTCACCTTTTCGGGATATTTTCTGTTCTAACGTCAAAATCTGGTTCTCCGTGGATCGTAAAAAATCAACACACATTGGATCATTTTCAGACCAACAATAAGCGAAGAAATCTAATTGATTTCTAAAATAGGAAACATTCATTGTACTACTGCCCACAAGTCACTTAATATGTTATTACCCCTTTAATTTAAACACATGTATATTGGCACGATCCTGATCCCTTATGGTTGGACGCCAGGGAAACACTTCATTCTGCGATGACTTTGTCCATATAACAAACTTATCGAAGGTACTATTTACACTTATGCGCCGGGCAAGCTTACGTTCCGCCGTACCAGGTATAATGGCATGAAAAATTTTCGGTTCCATGTTCGATATTTTCTCCGGACCTTGGGTACGTGTGCTGGGTTTTTGCAAATGCACAACTGTCACCTGATTAGTGTTGTAGGTCAAAACAATGTGGGAACGTGTAAAAAATGCTGCAAGTAAACAAGAAAAAGAACAACAACAAATACAAGCAATGATGGGATTAAGTGTCATAATAAAATGAAAAGTATATGAAGTTTAATAAAATAGTATGTGAACATTTTGTCGTTATGTACGTCGCATGTGTGCGACGTGATTACAATGGCAGAATTGTACATAATCATGTGTATTCAAATAAGATATAAATATGAAAGCTAAAATGTGTATCTCACTATTGGCAGTGATTGATTTAAATCTTGATAACATATAATAGGGGGATTATTTCGAATCTCTTTTAACCTTTTAGATTTTATAATTTATTATTTATTTGAAGACAAGTCCGAAAATGCAAAACTAAGTTAACCTTCATAATTTGGGTGTTTTTTTTAAAGAAAGAGGTGAAATGGTTGAATTACTGGAATTATTGTTATTTTGCTCAAGGGGTTTCGATGAGACAGCTGATCAAGTTAGTACTTGGAGAACAAATAGAGAATGTGCTATCAAAGAAGACTCGGTGATAGGGACTGGGTTCTGTGGTATGATTTTCAAACTTCTGCTGCCGAGTGTCAAGACAAAACACATCGACTGGTGGTAAATTTGGCCAACTAAATCGATTAAAAAAAGGGATATTCAGTGAACAAAATCAAAATGTAATGAAGTATTAGAGTAAAGTTATTTGTGTAGATCTCAATTAACACGAAAATTTTTAAAATTAAAGATTGCTTTCATTCTCTATATGTTTTCCTCGTAGGCCTCGGAACTTGTTAGTACAAAAAGCAACTAGTGGACACTCTTATAGTCAGGTTAGATAAATGGTTCTCAATTAGAGTGTTCAAAACCGAAACCGAAAACCGGAGCAACCAGTAACCGGTTTTCGCGCAATTAACGGTGAGCCGGGTTTTTAAAAACGTAATTTTCGAATAAACCGAATACCGGTTATTAGATTTTTATATATGTATGTAGTAATTATTTTTTTGAATTAAGTAACACATCTATATTGAAATATAATAACACTGTGAGACAAAATTAGATTTTTTTCAAAATGGTGGGGTTCTGTCAACGGATTCTGGTAGAAAGGTCTAAAAAAATATGCGTGTATCGGCGTTTTGCCAGATCTGATCAGAATTTTTTTTTAGGGCGGGTCAAAGTTTCCGCCCCTCGGAACTTTCCTGCAACATATCGGCATGCAAAATTGTGTGTTCCTTACTTCTGAGGTACAAACTATGTTCAGCATTTTTATAGAAAATATTTAGGTAAACATTTTTGTGGAACAAATTAACCCTCTAACTGTCACGTATAACCATAATTTTTACTTTTTTTTTTTGAAAACAAGCAAAAAACTGCTCGAAAATGACGGGGGGCGTGGTCAAAATGTTCTGATCGCCGTCAAATTTCACTATATGTGTCCGAACACTCCAAAACACAAATCTTAGCCCAAGTGATAGATAAAAGATGAAATATGACAAAATTCATTATATTATGTGGATTATTTTTAATAGAAGCAGCAAAATGACAAAATTCGTTATTAACCCTTAGAAGGCAGTTAGTTTTTGGTTATTATCAGCAGTTTTTTGCGAGTTTTCAAAAAAAAGCAAAAATTATGGTTATACGTGACAGTTAGAGGGTTAATTTGTTCCACAAAAATGTTTATCTGAATCTTTTGTATAAAACTTCTGAACATAGTTTGTAGAAGTAAGGAACACACAATTTTGCATGCCGATATGTTGCAGGAAAGTTCCGAAGGGCGGAATCTTTGACCCGCCCTAAAAAAAATTCTGATCAGATCTGGCAAAACGCCGATACACGTATTTTTTTTTTAGACCTTTCTACCAGAATCCGTTGACAGATTTTTTAGTTTTTTGGTGTCGCACAGTGTAATAATAAGATTTTAAACAGTTTTTAATTTCGCAATGAGTTAATCATCATTCGAATAACCAATAAATAATTACAATTAGTATATCAATCAATTTCTGACACGAGTTTCAAATTTAAATAAGTTTAATGTGAATATGAATTAAACATCTCAATTTTACTTTAAACAGGCATTGCAAATTGGAATAATATTTACATTTTTACAGCTGTAAAATGTTGAGCTTGAAACACCAATAAAAATATTCAATACGTTTCAATAAAAGCTAATTCAATTCAATTAAGAAGATAAAAAGAATTGACCTGAATTAGACGAGATTTGACTTGGGTAGATTAGATTGGATTGAATTGGACTAAATTTGTAAAATTGAATTTAATTGCATTGAATTGAATTGAGTTGAACTGAATTGAATTAAATTGAATTGCACTGAGTGGAGTTGTATTAAATTGAATCGAAATGAATTGAACTGGATTGATTTGAAATGTAGTGAATTATATTGAATTGTATTGAATTGAATTGAAATGAATTGAGTTGAACTGAATTGAATTAACTGATGTGTTCTTTAACGGAAAATTTAAAAATATTAAAGTCTGACAAATGCTGCTATATTTTCAGAATAATAATGACTCTTTTTACGGGCAAACAAAACAAGACAAGAAAATTTTATTTATGTTTTATTTTGTATTAAAGAAAGGGGTTTTCAACAAGAGCGCTACAAAAGTTTCTTTAAATAAAACAAAACCGGTTTTAGATACCAATGAAATTCTTTATTCCTATGAAAGTACGTTCGATGCCATTATGTATGGAACTCGATTTCTTTTGCATGGCCACCACGGGCACGCTTGCAGAAGTCCAGACGCTGAACCCAATTTTCGACAGTTTTCAAGCATAAATCGGCCGATACTGCTGCAATTTCACGTTCGATATTCGTACGAAGTTCATCGCTGGCTTGTTGGCATAGACCATAGACGACGTAGCCCCACAGGAAATAATCTAACGGCGTCAAATCGCACGACCGAGGCGGCCAATCGACTGGGCCATTTCGTGAGATAACACGTTCACCAAACTTGGTTTCCAATAAATTGATTGTGGCATTCGCTGTGTGGCTTGTGGCGCCGTCCTGTTGGAACCACATGTCCTCCAAGACCATATTATCCAATTGGGGCCTAAAATATTCGGTTATCATTGAACGGTAGCGATTCGCATTCACAGTAATGTGCCGACCTTGATCATCACGGAAGAAGTACGGCCCAATGACGCCGCCGGCCCATAAACCGCACCAAACCGTAATTTTTTCGGGATGCAATGATGACTCATGGATTACGTGTGGATTGCTGTCTGACCAATAACGCATATTTTGCTTATTGACGAAGCCATTCAGCCAGAAATGAGCCTCATCGCTGAAGACGATTTTCCGATGAATTCCGCTCTTAAAGGTGAGGCCACTGATGACTCCAAATTTCGGTAGTAAATTTTAATAATTTCGACTCGTTGTTGGCTCGTATATCTTTCCACGATGGAATGGCAAACCTTACTGAAGAGAAATGTCAAAAGAGCGGGAAAATATATGGCGTCGTTTGCTGTCCCTATCGATTTACTTTTGTAGCGTCTCTGTTGAAAAACCCTTAGTTTGTTAACAAAAATTTTTACATATTCCTTTCCATACGTAACCAAAAAAACCGAAAAATAACCGTAATTAAAACAGAAAATTATCCGGTACCACCGGTTTTCCCCATTCTGTAAAGCTAAACCCGGTTTTCCGAAAAAGTGACGGTTTTTAACGCTCTAGTCTCAATGACAAAAATTAAATCAAGTTTGCTTCCTAAGTCTTTTGTTTTCAATATTGAAGTGTATCCGAAAATTCACGGAAGATTTGAATATAGTGCCATGTAGTAAAGTGTTGTTTTTGAAGTAAAAAGACAGCGCGACAGCTGACAGTTCAACGTTATTAAAAATGAAACTATAAATTAAAGAACAACGCCGGGTATTTTAAAGACAATGTACATTTTTCGAACAGTCATCTTCAGCGATATGGCTCATTTTCACCTTGATGGCTTCGCTAGTCGTCAAAAATGTCACATTTTTGGTTCGGAAAATACTCGAGTGATTGTTGAGAAACAAATGTATCAAGAACGTGCCACTGTCTGGTGGCACTTTCTGGGGTCATGATCGTGTTAATAAAAACATCTTGATTTAAACTCATTAAACAGGGTTTTTTATATCCTTTTCCCAAGAAAATTGAAAAATAAGGTGCAAAAGTAATTTGTAATGAAGTAAATGGGCAGGCCGTGGACATTTAAATTGTCAAAAAAAGAAAATTGTAACTCTAGAATTGTCTTTGGATGCTAGAGAGAAGATGAACCGAAGAATAAGAACTGATATTTGCATAATGACTTTGGGCAATAAATGATAATTTAAAGCTAAAAAAACTCATTAAGCACGATATGGTCAGGTATTTAAGTGCATAATTATGTACTCGGTGTTTTAAATATGTACAGGGGAAAAAATACCCCAAACAGTAAAATTATATTATTCCCCTAAGCATTTCCATCTTACTTGCCCACTTTAAACAAATGTATTTTCCATATAAGTTGACAAACGCATCAGAAGATCGAACTTCGACGGTGTTGGGCTCAATTGTTGCCTGGGCTACAATGCTAGGAAAATACAATACGCAAGTCAACATCAACCTAGTAAACAATAACATCATTAACAGAAAATAAAAGATTTTCCAAAAGAAAATCTAGATTGATTGGGACGAGGAATTTTTGCACTCTAATGCCCACTTTCTCAATGCATTTATCCTGCCAATAAGGTTAACAGGTCTAAGGCTGGTTAGTAATTTATCGGAATGACAAACGCAAACAGCTGACAACTGTTGAAAACAGCTGTTTTCTTCTCATATTAGGTCTGTCTGCGTACTGATAATTTGTAACAATTTGTACAAATTGTTACTGGATGTTGTCTGTGTACACCAAAAAGCCAGTAACGAGAGAGTAAGAGAGAGTTTATTTTGACAGTTCGATGATAGAGAACTTACAAGTTTTTACTGGAGAAATTTTTGCCAGTAAGAATTTGCAAGTTCGAACAGCTGTTTTGAATCATATGTTTTATGTAAACAAACAAAATAAAATTGAAATTGAACAATGGCAGAAGTAAGTATTTTGAGAATTGTGTTGTTTTTTAACGTTTATATGCAATTATTAAAAAGACAATTGCGTCGTAGCTTTCTGTCCCTGCCATTTGAAGTGCTACAGCTTGCCTGTATTGTTCATCTGCAACGGAAAAATATATTTCCAAATATTTAATTTGTAACATCATTATACTTACCATCTTGAACCCTCTTAAATGTTCCTGGCGAGCACTGCACATCGAGTTGTCTATCGCTACTCATTTTCAATACAGTACTTTTGTTGTCTTTTAAGTTGTTTACATTGCAATCAGCTGTTTACGAACCAGCTGATTTTAATTTCTTGCAAGTTTTTGCTGGATGTCGTCTGTGTACTTTTTGTGATATTTTCTACTGAGAGAGTAAAATTTTTTTTACTCTCCCAAAAAAGTTACTGGATATTTCTTACTGGAAAAGTACCCAGACAGACCTAATGTTATGATTTAAGTATATGGTTTTATAAAATTGACTTGCGTTCTTCCACCAGGTCAACAGTAACTGCTTGGTTACTGCATGCCTGAATAAATAAATTAAATAAAATAGCATGTTCCGCGGCAACTGAGAAGTTTTCCCCACGGTGTCTTTTTGATTGTTTTCCGCCATAATTTGAATACTTTTCACTTTCCACAAACACAATAATAAAGTAAACATTTGATATCTTACAAAACATCCTGTTAAATTAACCGGAGAATGCTAACATTCAATATATCGTTCCGATAAATTAAAATTCAGATTAGTCAGCAGACACTTTAACAGGGCATTGAGAAAATGGCCCTAATAGTACTAAATTAAAATGTAATTTGTATACAATTATACACTATAGATGTGATCCTTAATACTTAACATTTCTTCTTTAGCACAAGCATTTATTCCCTTACCGAAGTTAACTTTATTTAACCATAGTCCTAGTAAAAAATTGCGTTTTTATCAAAAAGCTATACTCTGTGCAAACGATTTGGAACCCTAACTTATTTTTAAATGACCAGCGTTTGGAAAGTTTCGCACATATCAGTGCCATTTCCAAATTTCAAATTGTGTATAGTACCACGTCGTTATTAGCCATTATTGTAGAAAATTAATGATGTATAAGTAAGTGGGAATGTGTATATCTATAAACTACAATTTTATAATTTCGAATGATGATTGGTTTACGTATGTTCCCACTATGTATGTAGATACGTCTCATCAGTTGTCTTAATGATAATCCTTTACTTACCATCCGTTACTGTGTCAGCTGCCAACTTTCCAACAAGATACTTTTCATACACCATCCTCAATATATCACCCGTAAAGACATCAATGCATATATGCGCTATAATACCATTTGCAAAGAGTAACACGACATGGGAAGCCTCTGACCAATAAATATGCGCCACTTTATGAGAGCGTATTAGTTCTTCCAAACGTTTTAAATTATCCTTAAGACGCCCTATGGCTTTGCGAGATTTCTTTAACACCGCCACACCATTACGACGCTCGATATAGTCACGTTTTGCTTCGGCATAGACATCACTGCCTGAGGGGATATTTTGTAATTCTCGATTACGTGTATAACGGAATGCCCCAAAGTCGGTGTGTTTTATGCGGACATCCTCACGCGTTGTCCAGAAATGACACTCACTTAATAAAGTTAACATATTTTCGCAATGGTGATCGGACACCAAGAGTAAAATGGCTTTAAGTGTGTGATCCAAAGCACTTTTCAGTAGAGATTTTCATAATTTCTTCACTTTTTATGCTGCATGCAGCCGCAACAGTGTTTAATTTATTCTATGCAACGGTTCTTCTTATTAGATTTTCATAATTGTTTTCCACATTACATGCGCACTTGCCTCAATGATGACTGACTCTCTTCTTTGCTGCTATTTCATTTTGTACATAGGTGCGGAGTTTCCCAATGGAGCTGGATGAAGAGATTGCGACGAATTGGAGAGGCTAATAATCCACGGCAAACAGCACACGACACTTCACCAGCAGCAAGACTAGCTCGCAGTCGGTGGCGTTTAGTGGGAATCTCGTTAGAAACCCCAACAAAAAGCCCTACAAGTGTTATTTTGTTTTTTCTTTCTAATACTAGATTCACACTATTGCCCACACTTCCGAGCACTTCACTCCCCGTGTAAGTTTCGAGACTAGTAATAATATCTTTACAAATAGTCCGTTGATTATGCGCGTTGGAATTTCTTCTTTTCTCTTGCTTTTTGTGATATTTTCTTTTGTGACTATGTTCGTTGTTGTTGCTGCTGCTATTGTATTCATTCATTAATCACTTTGCTAGTACTATTGGTTTTATTTTGAGATTTTTCTCAATAAATCCATTAAATTTCACTAGTTTTACATAATCTTTAGTCGCTTAAGCGTTTAAACCATAAAATATATAATAAATTATAGCGGAGAAAATTGCACTTAATGGTTTTCCGATTTTTTTTATTAACAAAATATCACCTGAAATGGACCAAAAATAGCAATTCGACAGAGATTCAACAGGTAACTACTAACATTAAGTGTTGCCAGTATGAAAACAATTACGACTGAACTACTCAAAGCTAGGATCTCTAAGCCTATGTTGGCCAGGCGTTCAACGGCGTGAAAGGAACCGCTAATATGAGAATTGGAATGAGTTCAAATGCATGTCAAGTCAACTCCGACTTAAAGACCATTATTTTAAGCAACTTGAATTTGATCTTACTGAATTTGTTATGTAGATATTTGTGTTGATAACTAAATTGTTAGTTGTATGGGCTTTTTGGTCATTTCAGTGTAATGGCAATAAAACAATTTATTCCATATTTTTCCCGACGTTTCGTTGTTTGTTTGACAACATCTTCAGGGGAGGTTTTATTGGATCTTTTTCAAAAACAATCTGGAATATTATTATATAGTTTTAGTGTTTTCAGTTTAACTTACTGTTATATTACATTGACTGGATTTTCATTTGTAATAACAAAAATTAAATTAACAAATAACAATTGTATAACTTGTATAATTACGGACGTGCACCACTTAAGCCTAATATCACAGAACTAACTAAAGACTAATTTCAGGGCAATAATATATCTAGAGCTGATACAGTCGGCGTCCTCTTTTTTGTTCATTGTCCTTGATTGTTGTTGTATCTGCAGACTCTCTAATGTGTATCTGGTATTAGTTCGTTTTTCCTTGTCCAATATTCATATATTTTCAAAGTACAGTACTCGTACGCAATTCCTTGTTTTTTTTTGGCTGAAATGCATGAGCCCAGGCCCGGCTCAATAAACAAGAAAAACCGAAAATCGAGTAAAACATAGAAATGAAAAAAAATATTAACCCCTTTTTCCACCCAGTAGGCCGCATGGGTCTGCCCGTTAAACATTTTATTGGTTTCTGAAATTGCCATATTTTACACGATTTCGGGTTTATTGAGGCGGGCCCGGCCTCATGCATTTTTACCTGTTTTTTTTTTAACACTATAAACCTTTGTGTTGTATAAAAACATGCGTGTTCGTCTGGGTTGTAAATGCAAGACTGAGTTTATTCGTTACCATAAATCACTACATTACAACAGATATGTGAGAATGACGATAACTATTGATAAGATAACATCTTTCTCTGCTTTTATAATTCAACAGAGTCTTATTCAAGAAGCTAAGGATTATATTAAGATCGAATAATTATTAATTTATTAATTTTACAACGAAATGATTAGAATAAATTGTACATATGACCACACCTATGTTTCTACTTATAGTTCATAGTCCCCCAGGTGTTTTGATAACTTCCTGTCTCATGCCGGATCTACCTTCCATAGCCACAATAGCATCATCGGTTTACATTTAAGGAGTCTTCGTTGTCGTTCGGAGTGTCTACATAGTTGATTGGCGAAATAAGAGGTGATTTGAAATGCTCTTCGGTGTTTCCTCATCTTTTCTTGAGGGATCATAATTACAGAGTATTGTAGATGGTGATGTAGTTTGTGACGGGTCATCTCTATTTTGTACAATATCCTGGCCTCTCAACTCGGGCCCAAGTCTTAGCATCTGGTCCACATAGCGTCGCCATATCCGGCCATCCTTCAATATAATTGTATAGAGTGGGTCATTTTACTTACTTATCCGGTCTCATGGTTCATGCGTCGCCGATACTCGCCGTTATACACTATACGGCCAAAAATCTTCCGGAGTATTTTTCTCGCGAAGATTCCCACAGATGTATTTTTCTCGCGAAGATTCCCACATATGTTTCGTCTGCTTGCGATAAGACCCAGGATTCTGCACCATAAAGCAAAACAGGTTCTATGAGAATCTGGTATAGCTGGATTTTCATCATTCGAGAGAGGGATTTATCTCTAAAGCGCTTGCTTAGCCCAAAATAGCATCTATTCGCAAGCACAATTCTCCTCTTGATCTTAAGGCTGACGTTGTTTTTGTTTACGGCAGATCCGAGGTATATTAATTCGTCCACTACCTTGAAATTATAACGCTTTGGAATAATCGCGTGTAGCCCTGCTCGTTGAAACCATTAATTGTGCCTTGTCCTCATTTACTTTCAGATCCACTTTTGCTGACTCCTTCTGATACTGCAGTAACTTCTCTACATTTGCGCCCAATTATATCGATATCATCAGCATACGCAGCAGCATGTGATTTTTGCTGCTGATGGTTTTAGTCATGTTGACTGCAGCTTTCTCATAATGATCTCCATTAAGATGTTAAAGAGATCGCACGATAGGCTGTCGCCTAGCCTGGGGCATCGATTGGTTTCGAAAGGTTCGGTAAAATCCTTACCAACTGTCACTGCGGATTTAGTGTTCGTCAAGGTCATCCTGCAAAGGCGTAATAGTTTTGCGGGAATACCAAGCTCAGACATTGCTTCGTAGAGTTTCTCCCGTATCGGGCTATCGAATGCCGATTTATAACCGACGAATAGATGATAGGTGTCGTGGGTCTTATCCAGGATTTGGCGTAGAATGAAAATCTGGTCAGTTGGCGATTTTCCAGGCCTAAAGCCACACTGGTATGATCCAATCAGGTCAGCGATAATTCGTTTTAGTCTTTCGCACATTATACGTTAGTTGGTACAAAGACACGGGTCACCTTTTTGGCGTAGAATACGTCTTACCTTACGGTATAGGGAGTCATGTCAGATTGTTATTGTTGTAATCTTTATTTCATTGATTATGAGGAAACGGCGAGATAACTTTTTTTAAAATTTTTTTTTGTAGGTAAATGAAGATGTTATCTTGCGTTTGATATACATTTCATATTGGTTGATATCTTCCTAATATTTAAATTTCTCAAATGAAAATTGTTTAAACACATACACTCAAACATATGTGTGGTGTTTGGTTGAGTGTTTGAGTTTGTAGCGTGAACACAAACTATGCTGCTGTTTCAGTGTGGACACAAACCTTCGGCTGTTGTTTTGATTGATGAAATATTGAAATTTCGTATATTTACTTATGTATTTAAGTGAAACAAAATGTTAAATGTGAATTTGAATTTAACATGGATATATAATTATAAAAAATATAAATTAAATTGATTTGCGTCTGTTATTTATCATTTATCCTTACTCTTTTAATTTAACAACATATTTATCCTATTTTTCCTACCATAAGCTTATGTATATTATCAAAAGTAACTATCAAATAAATAAATTCATTTGCTTATGTTATTTATCATTTATTGTTACATATGTTTTCTGTCTTATCGGATGGCGTATTCTACGTTAAACTTAATGGCCGTGTCTCTGACACAGCCTGCAGGGACAGTCCGTGGCCGAAGGCCTCGGACAACTGTCAGCTGTATTTTTTAAATATGGGACATAGTACATTGATACTCCAATCGCCGGGCATGCATTCAACTAACCAAATTTTGCTAATGCATGCACCTTATAAGATAATCGTCGCCAGACTTAAACACCTCAGCCGTCGGCTATCCATCGGCTCTTGCGGCTTTGTTGTTCTTAAGCCGGGAAATAGCTGTTCTGACCACGTCTTGGTTAGGAGGTTGGTAATCGACGTCGTCGTCCAAATTGTGATCGATTGTCCATTCATCATCATTGGATATCTCAGATACCAGTAGCGCGGAGAAATGATCTCTCCATATTCCCAACATACTCTGCACATCTGCGATGAGATTTCCGTCTTTGACTTTACAGAAGGGGGTCCCTGAACCATGTCCATTAGTCCCCTTTTTGACTTTTGGTTTCGTTCTTCCTTCTCTATGTCTCAATTTTTTACTCTCGCGCTTTCCCCACTGCCGTTTCTTACGCCTAAAGAGACCGTTTACCTCCTTTCTTTTTTCCCTATATGCTCAGACGCAGCTCGCGTTGCAATTGACTGAAGCATTGCCATACGTGCAGCGTTCTTGTCATCATTTGCAGTGCGACATTTGCAAGTACGGTTATTGCGGCAGTTTTTATAGAGTCGGAAATGGGTTTCCATTGCGCTTCAGGATCGTCATCGGGAGGGGTTGAGTTCTGTGCCAAAAGTTGCGAGAGCTTCCTTGAGTAGACTTTGGCTACCTCTGGTAATTGCAGCATTCCGATGTCCAGTTTCCTCTGCGTTTGGTTCGTACGATTGTCGCTCTACTTAATCTTGTGCGAACCTTTGCTGCTACCAGGTAGTTATCATAATCGATGGTAGCTCCTCTGACCACTCGTACGTCCATTACACTGGATGAGTGCCTTCCATCAATTCCTACGTAATCAATTTGGTTATTCGTTCTTTCATCAGGGGATACCCAAGTAGCCTTGTGGATGTGTTTATGTTGGAATCTTGTACCACTAATGTGCCACAATCAGTCTCATACCGTTGTCGGAACTGTCAGCATGTAGACTGAAATTGCCAATAGTTGGATGAAACACATTCTCTCTGCCTACTTTGACATTAAAATCTAGTACAATCTTAATGTCATGACCATGGCAGCGGTCATTTGTTTCCTCTAGGCGCTCATAGAATATGTCTTTGGCATCATCATCTTTCTCTTCTGTCGGGGCATGCACACAAATTAGGGAAATATAAAAATGTTTCGCTTTTATGCGGATTGTACCCATACGTTCACAGGTTCGCAGTCTTTTGCTAACTACAAATACGCAACCAAATTCATGTTTTTTCTCATGACAACTCTAGTATATGTCGCAGTTTCTTTTTCTTGTACAGCCATGTGCTGTCCATCGCATTTCCTGGATAGCGGTAATATCAGCCTTATAGCTTTTGAGGACATCTGCCAATTGGATACTTGCACCTGGTCTATATAGAGTTCTTACGTTCCAAGTGCATATCCGTAAATCGTAGTCCTTATAACGTTTTCTTTTTCGTTGTTGTATATTCACTGCCATTATGAACCGTGGCGGGAGGCAAACGCAGTCCACCGGGTTTTTGCGTTTTACCTACTGCCAGGATATTTGATTGCAGCCGCCCATTATGGATCAGACGCTGACGAGGATGTAATATGTCGAACCTGGATTTTCTTTTGGTTTCTATCCGCCGTTGGGCCATATGCTGGGCTCACCCGCCTTCTAAAGACAGAAGAATATGCCCTATAGTTTGATGAGTTTCAGTGCCATCATTACTATACTATACCTGCGACTTATCAGTGATCGCATAATCAATCAGGCTGCTCATTTGTTTCGCCTTCTCACTCTAGCTAGCTAACGGAGTTTTCTGAGAAACCCATTGCCCAGGACTTACTGCGTGTAAGTAGTGAGCTGCTTGGACTGCCCAATGAAGGAATCATTTCTGGCCACTCCCAAGTGATTGGCTATCAGAAACTTTCCACCTCCTCGGACAGTCCCATGCACGGTTCCAAATTTCCACTTCTCTTTACCGATGTACTCACTCACTACTGTGAACCTTTTAGATGTCATTTGTCGTTACTTGGAAGGATTAAGTCAAGTCTGAACTGTATTTGGCGATTGAACATCATCATAGCTGGTGATTTATTTGTAGCTGAGTGTATTGCTTGGCGATATGATCTTTCGATTATATTATGGCTTGAAATGGATAATTTATTCTTTACAGTTTGAATGAAACTCTCGGCTTGCCCATTTGTTGCTGGATAAGGCGCACCCAGTGTGTACACCACGCCATTTAGATCCATGAATTTCTTAAAATCTACGGATTTGAATTAAGGTCACTAACCGGTATATTTGGTATACCGAATGTGCCAAAAATATTCTCACATACCTTAATTGTTGTGTCAGTCGTGATGTTAGGAACAATGCGAACTTCAGGCGATTTGGAATACGCATCCACAAGGATAAACAAATATTGGCCGAGGAATGACTCCGCGTAATCCACGTGCACCCTATTAAATACCTTCTTCGGCAGCAACCACAAATTTACTGACTCCACTAATGGACTCGGTCTAGAACTTTTGACATTCACGAAAATTCATTACCAAATGTTCGATATCTTGATTGAGGTCTTTCCACCAGAAATAGGCTCGGACCAAGGAAAAATGCAAACCGCTGAAATTGTTTTTCTATTTTTTTAAATTCTATGTTTAATTATTTTTGTTTCAAAAAAATCAAACGACGAAAGTTTTTAACAATATTTTCTAAAAATTGAACGTAGAATTATTATTTTTGGAACAGGTCAACTTTAAGGGCAACTGCCTATTTTTTTTGTCTTAAACACGTTGTTTTAGGCAAAAAATGTTAAATAAAAAATTCTGGGAAACCCCTATTTTCGGAGTTATGGGCCCCCAAATTTCGGACATACAGGAGGGGGTAAAAATTCGGGACCAGGGGCAGGTAAAACAAGTAAAAAAAAATTAAAGAAAAAGCAAAGAATGTGAGAAAATGGAAGACTAGCCCTCGCAGGGACCTATGTTGCTCGTACCGTGTTGTAGACCTTTTTGAAAATCGTTAAATTTATATTCCACTTAGTCGCTCAGGCAGGGGGGTTAAAATTCCCTCGGGAACTTAAGTCGATGTGTGGCAAAATCAGAAAAAGTCGCTCGATTTGTTTAAAAAATAAATTTTATTTTTCTGGATGGTTACCATAACCAATCCCTTGGTCACTGTGCGTACAAAAAGTGGACTTATATGGACTTACATACTATCGTGAACTTTGACCCTTGATATCTTCGGTCATCAATGGGTTAAGGGAACAAATGATATCTTATTTCTTATAAAGTCTAAACTATACAAAAACGGGTGAAAATATATATGTTGTGTACTATTCTGAGATAGTAGACTTTTTCCTCAAAAAGTAGGGTTATAAAAGTCGAATATTGCATATATGCTCGCAATGGGTTAATAAATCAATGGGCTAAAAATGGATTTTTGAAGGTATTTTGATAATCTTTTCAAGTTCGTCAATATATGCGGAATATATGGGGTATATATGTTCAAACTTTTGAGGCCCGTAATCCGGGAAGTATGGGTTGCCCCAGGTAAAAATTATGGTTTTACTCTGGATGATAAGGTCTATGGACGCGATACGAGAGTGGCCCTTGAACTTAACTTAAGCCTTATTTTTTTTAAATGTAAGATACGATTCAGCTACAAAATCGAATTCAGTGGAACCTCTAGTAAAAAGCCCGATTCCACAAGTACGAAATTGTTAATTTTAGCAAAACCGACGGTCGGTGGGAAATACAAAATACCGTCGACCTGTAATCGGTTACAGGTTTTAATACTCTACTTATATACACAACCCATACTAATTACGTGAGTAGTAAATAAAAGACACCTATTAAAGACCGAACTAAATTGGTGCTGGCAACTCCCTACTAACGTTATCAGCTGTGCACTCACCACCCCTATGTTTAACCAAATATCTTTTTGTTTTGATAAATTTACAGTCACAGAAAGATTTTAGAATTATGTTAGCAGCATGAATAACAACAATCCAAATATAATATTTAACCCATTGATTAGTGCTATACAAAAAGTGGTCCTGTATGAGACGCGAACGGTAAGTGGACAAGAATTTCCACCTACATAGTTCAAAAAAATTGTTTACTATTATTTTCAGCGCTTGTATCTGGTGGGCACTAACAATAGAGAAACCCGTTTCCGATTACTCACTATAGATCGAACACAACAAGAGGGATTAGCCATCGATGAGAATCCCAACGAATTCAATGCATTGGAAATTCGCCGATTTGTGGGATCCCTTGGTGGGTCACCAAAAGTCACATCAGCTTATGGTGTTTTGGGGTTTGTCAGATTCCTCGAGGGCTACTATTTGATACTGGTCACTAAACGCAAAAGTTGCGCTTACCTGGGTATGAATTTGATTTATACCATCAAAGACACTGTCATGGTTAAGGTAAATGAAATGTCTACAGCTCTTAAGGCTCCTCATCCATACGAAGAACGTTATAAGAAAATGTTCCAAAACATTGATTTGCGTAGTAATTTCTATTTCTCATATTCCTATGACCTAACTCGCACTTTACAATACAACTTGTCAGCTCCACGATATGTAGGACCCAATGTTGACATTGAAACGGATGAACCATTACCGGAATGGGATTCTCTAACAAATAATGTGGCAAAAGCTGACGAAAGAGTGGACTATGCGTTCCGAAGTTGTTCTCGAAAACGTTTTGTGTGGAATGCTTTTCTTTTGGAGCCTATGAAAGGCATAATGCTAAGAGATTGGCTTTTGGAAGTCACACACGGCTATGTTAGTCAATCGTGTATAAGCGTGTTTGGTAGAAGAGTAAATGTTTGCTTAATTGCCAGGAGGAGCACAAGATTTGCTGGCACCCGTTTTTTAAAAAGGGGAGCAAATTTTCGGGGCGATGTGGCAAATGAAGTAGAAACTGAGCAAATCGTTAGTGATGGTCACAACATGTGTTCGTTTACCCAAATGAGGGGATCTGTTCCATCCCACTGGTCTCAGGATATCAGTAAAATGGTGCCCAAACCGCCAATACAGTTAGACATTTCCGATCCTTATGCTCAAACTTCAGCAAGGCACTTTGAACGTTTGCTCTTTCATTATGGCTCCCCAGTAATAATATTGAACTTGGTGAAAAAACGCGAGAAAAGGCAACATGAAAATATTATAGCCCGTGAGTTGGTCAACTCTATACGTTATTTAAATCAGTTTTTGCCACCCCAGCATCGCATGAAGTACATACACTTTGATATGGCTCGTAAAAGTCGCGGCGGCGGCAATGTTATGGAAATGTTGGCCGACATAGCTGAGTCCGTGGTACAACAGACTGGCATGTTTTTTAAAGCTCAAGGCTCTCCGTTAACTTTTCAAACGGGCTTAGTGCGCACAAACTGTGTGGACTGCTTAGATCGCACCAACACAGCCCAATTTGCCATTGGCAAATGTGCTTTGGGTCATCAGTTGGAACGTTTGGGGTTAATAAAATCTCCAAATTTAGAATTCGATTCAGATTGTGTGACCATGTTAGAAAATCTGTATGAATTGCATGGTGACACCTTGGCCTTGCAATATGGTGGCTCTCAACTGGTGCATCGTATAAAAACGTATCGTAAAACTGCCGCTTGGGCATCTCAAGGCAATGATATAATGCAGACGTTGAGTCGTTATTATAGCAACACTTTCAACGACACTGAAAAGCAACACAGCATTAATTTATTCTTGGGCTCTTATATACCGAACAAAAGCCATTCGAAGCGTAAGTTAAACATTTAAAAAATAAAATTTCTTATTACGAATGAACAATATTTATGAATGAATGAACAAATACTCTACCTCTTGCAGAAAATCAGCCTATATGGGAATTGCAATCTGATTATTATATGCACAATGCATACAAGACCCTTTCGCCCAGTGATGAAACGCGTCTTATAACAGATTGGGTACGAATGAAAATACGTAAATGTTTACCATATTCCTGTTCGGATGCCACCAAAATTGTTAAAGAACTCTTCCGTGTGCATACCAGGGACCTAGAAATGATTGATGGCTATTCCAATTATCATCAATCGTTCAAGTGGACCGAACTTAACGAACATATATCATTTGAAATCAGCCAAGTGGCTATGCGCCATTTGCCATCATTTCGTACAAACTATTCGCCATTCCAAAGACAAACACAGGAACGTAAAAAACCAAAAAATCCCTCACTCACCGGCCAAAGTTCGACAAGTTCTACAACGAGTAATGACTCGGGTTCATCATCTGAAGGTGACGATACATCGACAGATGAAGAGTTCAGTGCTAGTTTATCGTTAAAAGAACAAAATCAAAAGCAAATCCAGGATACTGAAGCACCCTTAACGCTGGAAACGTTGTTGCCACCAATGAAAGAAGTGTATGGCTGTAAGGTAAGTGATCCGTCTAAACAAAATATGGCTATCTATAAACGTTACGTGCTGGTGGCTAAACTTACTACCAATCCAATGGTGGGAAATAATTTACTGCAGACGAACACATCGTCCCAAACATCGGGTGTTACAAGTACAACACAATCGACACGTAACTTATACCACATTCAGTTAAAACCATTGAGTGATTATGGTACCGATTCATATTTATCGGTTAAGCCACCCATCGTGAGTGAGGAAAGTCAACGCATATACGAGGAGTATTGTAAAAGTCCACGAAATTTCAATGCTGTACCAAATATTGATGAGCTTGAGAAACTGCGTCGTTATGTTTCAATGCTTTAAATTGCATCATTATCTGTTTAAACTTTTTTAGATTTTTAGATTTTCAATCTGTTGTAATTTCTATACACATACACGTTAATTATTTATTTATACACATTAATTATTTATTGTTTATTTTATTTCCCCTCTACATTATTTAAAAAAAATGAGAAAATAGTTACCATAACATACCATGAAGGGACTTGGGGAGAGCCTCTCACAACCAAAATTTAAATTATTTACTCACTCTTATTGGCAGTTTTTAGTAAAAATTCTAATATTTTATTTTTAATGTTTTCACTAGAACAGATTATTCCAAAACAAAAATATTTGGCTATGTTATACCTTTTAAACAACAAAAAAGGATATCTTCCGAAACAAATTACTAGTTTTTAATATTTCTTAATGTATTATACTATAAAATACGGAATTTAAATAAAAGTCTAAAATATTTATTCTATTCAAAATCATCTCGACTGACTATCCGCTCCTTTGCTTGTCACAGATGTTGAAGGCTTTTCTCTTTCATATTCTGTTGATTGAGCAGCATCATGCGTAGTAGGCACCTTTGCTAGGTGTTGCAAATGCATTGCGTTATAGCCTGATTTCTGACCAGCGCCTATAGGAAATGTAGGAGGACGTGCTTCAGATGGTTTGTAAAGTCCACCCATTTCTTGTGATAACATATATTGCTCCTGCTCGGGGTAGTCATGTTCGCAATGATGCTCACCACAGATTTTGCATTCATATATGTTGGGACGCAAAGCAACTTGAAAACGCTACAACGATATTTATAACAATCTTGGTTAAGTCAAAAAAAGAAAATATGCCATACGAGCTTTTGCATATCACCTCTTTGATACCATGACCCTGGGCCCTCAGCAGATTAACCAAAGCATATCCCGGTATACAGATTAATGACAATGAGGCAAACATCCAGCCAATGCCATATGCCCATTCGGGATATTTATAGTGCCCATTGTGATACGTTGGTTCTTTGTAATTGATCAAACTCAAAATCCAAATGGCCTGCAAACAATTTTGTTAAGTATTTCTTTACACGTGTTCTCATTATATACTTACAAATAACAAACTAGGTCCAAATATTACCCAACACGATTTCAAGTACAAAGAGGGGGCTTTTCCGGTCATTTGTTTTATATTTTTCGAAAGCCTTCCGGTGCCATAAAACCAAGCTATGGCAATCATTTGACAAAATGCTAAAATCATAATCGTAACAGAGGCAGCATAATGGTCCATTAGTTGAAAGAAGTAAATGCCACCCTGAAAATAGAAAATAAAGTTAAAACGAAATAAAAAGAAAAAAAAATAAATTTTTAAGAATTCAGTAACTTGCTGTCAATGTTAAAACTTTTGTGTAATTAAATTAATTATATTAATTATAATTAATTACAAAGAACAAAGAACGAAGTTCCTTATCGCACGTTGCTAAATGAAAAAAAATTAAACAACTTTTTTTTTAACACTATTATGCTACAACCCAGTATAATCAACTATATTGGGTACTTTTGCTTTGGTTTGTGTCTAGACTAACATATGTTGGGAAATTTATTGTTTAATGGGAAGTTTTCTAGGTGGAGCCTGTAACCAATATTTAGTATATACATACTGTAGTTTTGAACCCAATAAAAAGTAAATTTAGAAAAGCCAAAGTGAAAGAAGTTTAAAAAAAGAAAATTTTTTCAAAAAGTAAAATTTCTCAAAAAAAATACACAGTACCTTTTCTTAAAAAAAAACAAATAAAATACCTTATCTTAAAGAAGTACCTTTGCATAAAAATAGTAAATTTTCTTAGAAAAAGTACCTTTTCTTAGAAAAAGTAACATTTTTTAAAATAAGTACCTTTTCTTAAAAAAGTACATTTTCTTACAAAAAATTGGCTTTTTTTAAAAAAAACTAAATTTTTTGTGAAACCAAATAACTTTTCTTGAGATAAGTACCTACTCTTAAAAATGTATCTATTCTTGAAAAAGGCACAAATTTAAAAAAAATCCTCATTTCTTAAAAAAAAACTTTTTCTTCAAAAAATAACACCTCTTAAACAACAATATTGAAAAAAATACATTTTCTTTTCTTTTATTGAGATAAGAGCCTTTCTGAAAATTAGTAAATTTTCTTTAAAAAAATAACCTTTTCCTAAAAAGAGTACCTACCACTACTTTAAAAAGTATCTGTTCTTAAAAAAGTACTTCTTTGTAAAAAATTCATACTCATAACTTTTTCTTACAGAAAGTACTTCTTCTTAAAAATAGTAACATTTAAAAAAAATATATTAGCTTTTAATCAAAGAAGTAGCTTTCTGTAGAAAAGGACATTTTCAGGAAAATTGACCTAAAAATATACTTTAAAAAAATATACATTCAATATAAAAAAAAATTATTAAAAAAAGTTTATCATTTTACAAAAAGTATATTTTCTTAAAGATCCATTTAACTTATCGTATTTTTCAACGGTCGCCTTAGGCGTGGTGGAACTAACTAGTACATAATATATAGCGAAAGGAACTTCGTTCCAACCGGGTGTCCCCTGACACCTCATGTAATTTTTATTTACAAAACTACTGCATCCAACTTCATGCAATAACGGTTATAGGAATTTAAAATGCATTTAAAAAAAAAACTTGTAGACTATATACATTTTTTCAACTACTTCTTCCTTACAGAATAGCTTACAAGAAGCATGCATGTAAGTATATAAAAGATTTGTTAGACTAATTTTTCGATAGAGATAACTTATTAAACTCAACTATTTTCTATAAAGAAAGATTTTATAACAACGTTTGTAAAATAGACTGCAGCAGCAAAATTTTAATAGACAATTTGTAATAAGCTAAATAAATGCATTTTGTAGATTTTAAATGTGTTCGTTTAATGCTCACCTGTATTAAATTTGGAAGTCCAAATAAAAATGATACGACACATACTATTAAAACTACAATCTCGTGAAAACCTAAGTGTTTCTTAATCCAATTCGGGAATCCGTCCTGTATCGAAGTCACAACAACCTCAACAATTGCAAACTGAAAGTGAAAACATTTATTACATCGGATTCTTAGCATTTATATATATACATATATATATATAAGCTTATAGGGTAAAGTATTTTTGAGAATTTTTTCAGATTTTTCGGAAGTGGTTTAGAGGTCGCGCAAGTTGAATTTCCGCCAAAAATCGGGTATTCCGGGCTTTTTGAATTTTACTTAAAACTCGGTCAATAACCACGATTTTCTAAGTTTGTAAGTCAATATTTTTGAAGTGTTTAGTGTTTTAAATTTTCATAGAAATTTAAATCAAATCCGATGCAAAAATGGCAAACAGTTTATAATATTTGTAGGTTCATACAAAGGGTAAAAGGCTTTAAAATGGTATAACTCTGAAACAGTAACAGCAAATTAAAAAAATTTTTCTACAAGATTGCTTGGAATTTATATGTCTTTTAGAATGCATCATTAGTTTTTTTTTTTTAAATTTGCATAGAAATTTTAAAAGTTATAAAGCGTTACTAACAAAATTTATCCAAAATTTTCGAAAAAATTTAATACGCGGTACCTTATTGAGCAAAATAATTGCGAAAACTAGTGGTTTATGCATATACAATAAAAGTTTAAACGTTTTGCTTTAAAAATGTTGACTTACAAACTAAGAAAATCGTGGATATTGACCGAGTTTTAAGTAAAATTCAAAAAAAATATCCGGAATTCCCGATTTTTGAGAGATATTCGACTTGTGCGACCTCTAAAATCTGAAAAAAATCTCAGAAATACTTTACCCTATAAGCTTTCCCATCAAGCTTGAGCAGCCATGAAAACCGAAAAAGAAAAATTCGTTGGGACACCCTAATGTACATACATACATATATCCCACCCATTCTTACCTGTGAGTTTAAACCCAAACACAATAGCATAAAAAAGAACATTACCGCCCACAATTGGGCGTACGGCATTTTAGCCATGGCCTGTGGATAAACAACAAATATCAAGCCGGGACCATCACCAATAACATCTTTGACATGTGTATCCTGTTCCAGTGCCAAATTACCCAATGTGGCAAAAGCAAAGACACCCACAAGTAGACTGGTCAAGACATTAACCACACTAATAGCAATAGTGTCACGTAAAATATTATTGTTGTACTTGTTGTAGCTGGCAAATGAAATCATAGATCCAAAAGTTATTCCCAAAGAATTGAAATTTTGTGAGGCAGCGTTTATCCAGACATTGGCATTCTTCAGCTCTGACCAATTGGGCCGAAAGAAGTACCGCAGACCGTCTTCGGCACCATCCAGGGTAACGGCACGACCCATGAGTATAATGATTAGAATGAACGGGAATGTGGCGGTGAAGTAACGTACCTTGAACAAATGTTTTAAATTAATTAAGTGATTAGATTAAGGAACGAATTATAGGTCACTTGCAACCATCGGTATCAAGATTTATGAACTTAGATTCCTGAATCCATTCCCGTTTTCCAATAGTTTTTATTGAAATTGCCAAATTATAATACGGGAATTTGGACTCTTCATTCCCGATTTACTCAAAATTGATTTCAAATTTCTTAGAAACAACAAACAATTTTTGTTATTTTCAAAAATAGATTTACATATTTTTATGTTTTCTAAATTAAAATCTTCGAGCATTTTGGTCGGTTTTTTAAATAATTTTATTCTTCGATATTTCGCTGCCCTTTTGGTAACTTTGTACTTATGTGTCCACGATGTCCGTCGTTTCCAGAAATCATATCATTGTAAGGATGTCTCAGTAAGAATGCACTTTTTCATTTTAAAATAAAAACACGTATTTTTTGAGATAGTTGTAATTTTTTTATTGGATTGTAAAGAAGACATGTTCCAATTAAGTGTCCAGACATAATCACACACGCTATATACGACGACATTTTTTTACATTGGTTTCTTATGGCAGGGAAAATCCGCTGCGGCTGACGAGTCGCCGCTGGAATAGAATCTTCTAATTTCTTGGCGGGGCTGTCGCGAAACCTCTCAATTGAGAGAATGGAGCTGCATCTTTTTCATAAAAATCATAAGAGCAGCTAACCCATACATATCGCTCATTAATTAAAATTTATATTTTTTGAACTGAATCATGGTATTTTATTTTACCATGAACTGAATAGTACAAAATATTCTTCTTGTCGAGTTCTACCAGATACACTGATTCGCATTTCAAAATTATTTTTAGTTAGTTTGAAAAGAAGAGTGCGATGCTAAGTGTTCAAAAGAAAACACTCTAATCCTTCCCATTTCAGTAGACATAGACTTAAGCCGATGATTCGACCTGTTGTGCGCTCTCAGTTCACCCAACTAATTTACTATACCTCTCATACGCATTCGGTGCTATTCACAGAAATTCCTTAAGTTATTCCAGTCCATTCCCACAAGTTTGGTCATGTCCGGTATTACACTGTCTGAAAGATATCAGGATCTAGCTTCTTCCATGTATGCTCTGCACTCACTTTTCGCCACTAGTCGAATACGGTACAGGTGGGCCCGTAATCCCGCATGCCCTGTTAAGACTCCCATCATCTTGCTCATTTCAGGTTTTCCCAGTTTCAGCATACCTTTTGTCCTCGATCCATCTGGGTCTCCCCATAGGATCTTTGTCATCCTGCCTACTGTTTCCTGGTTTCACTGGACTATGTGTGCCGACTCCCCCCATTTACTCAACTCAGCCTTCGTCATCCCAAAGGGTTTCGCTCCATCTATGCTCACCGTTTGGAGTTTCCTGGCTTTCGTTGCTAGGAGGTTCGCTCGTTCGATGCCGAATATTCCACTGTGCCCCGGCACCCATATGATGTTGAGTCTGCCGTGCATAGAACTAAAGCCCCCATTATCCGTTGGAGTTTCCACTTAAGATTCCGGAGCAAATTTCTTTTAGCAGCAAAATTGAATTTTTTCGTTTTTTTTTTGCCAGGTAGAGCATTAAATGCGGATTAAAAAAAAAAAGTTTGCGGAAGTGCATATTTTCCGAAGTATAGGTCTCCAAAGCTTGAATGTATAATCGCACATAACTCTGCCATTTATTATCCGATCCTGATGAAATAAATTTCATGAATCGTTAAATTTATATTCCATCTAGGCTCAGGCAGGGGAGTTCAAATTCCCTCTGTACCTTAATGGCCAGTTTTTAAGTGCGTAGTTAACTATCGGATTACTTAATCTTAATTCTAAGTTAATTAGAGGTTAACATTGCATTTTGTTTTTCAGTGGTGAGTTAATGTAAGTCGCCATATTGTCAACTAATATGGCAACCCTTGTATTCTTATTGGAAAAAACGTGTGTTTTGGGATAAATACCAAAACAACAAAGGAGAACAAACAAAATTGAATTATGTAAAATAAGAAATAGATGCATAAAATCGAAGCCATTTTAATAAAAATGTGTAAAAAACTATATAGGCGCAACAATTTAACGATCTAGACTCAACGTATGTGTACAAATACGCAAATCTGAAACATGTATTTTATACAATCTTCATTTCTCACTTTGACAGTCAGTAATTTGATTACTGACTATAAGTTAACCAACCAACATTGGGTGGTTAAATTATAGTTAAACAATGACTAAAAAACACAATTCCATGTTTAACCACAATTTAACTAAGAAACGAAGATCACCACTGACTGAAAAACTGGCCATAAAAGTCGATGTGTGAGAAAATCAGAAGAATCGCGCGAGTTTTTAGAAATATTTTTTTTTATTTTGGTGTGTAAAAACTACAACAAAGGACAACAGAAATAAAAAACAACAACGACGACAAAAGACAACAACACCACAAGACAAGAACAACAAGTTGGTTAAACCAAAAAAGTGTGGTTAATAAACATTTTTTATGGGTTAATGGGGTTTATAAAAGAAAATATATTTATATACAGAGTTATAGAGTGAAACTTTGTGAAGCTTTGTAATAATACATATTTCAAGCAGATCCGATGATAAATACCTGAGATATAACCGATTATATACTCAAGCTTTAAAGGCCTATATCTCAAGAAGTTGGGCCTAGCGCGAAAAAATAACTTATTTCTCAACTCAGCCCAAAAGCCTTTACCGTTGGTGAAATTTTGGTGCAGATGTGATTTTGCTGCTAAAATAGTTTTATGCCAAATTATTTTGAAGTTCGGCCCGAGAATATTTGTAAACCAGCATTTTGCATACAATCCTATGCAACTTGAAACTTTCAAAGTAGTTTTACTCGAAAGTATATTGTTTGACTTATGACGGTCTTGTCGCAAATGAGCGATATGATGATACACGTGGATACAAAAGAAAATTAAAGAAAAGGGATCAAAATTATTTATTGTTAACACAATACAATTAAAGTGAATGAAAAATTGTTGAAATCAGTAAAGAAAATTTAACTCCTGTACATCAATAATAAGCGTGTTTTTTATTTCCCGCTAAACTAAACTTTGTATGGGGGCCGTTTAAAATCCGTTAGCTCCCCATACAAAAATAGTTACCAGGGAATAAAAAGCTGACCTAAATCGACAAACATAAAACGTTTTGAGAATATTTCGATTTCTGTAAAACAATTCAGAAGAAAAATATCAGTTTTCAATTAGAATGCAAAAACCTTGTGATTTTAAAAACAAAAAATTTAGAACAAAAATATTTCATGTTTTAAGAACATCAAAATTGTAGAATTTTTATTCTGAAAGAAAATTCTGATTCAAAATGAGGCTGAATTCAAAATGGGGCCGAATATTATGTTTCCAAACATTCAAACAAATTCCAGAAAAGAGCCGCAACTACGTATAAACGACGCAGAGATAAACAAATCGGCAAGAGTACGATATCCGTGGCCCCTCATTTCGATAACTTTTTTTTAGAACACCCCAAAATAAGCCGAAAAAATTAAATAAAAGTTATTGATAACTCGCTTAGTTATCGAGATATTGAGGGTTAAAGTTTTAAAAAACCGATAACTTTTTTTCAACGTTTTACTCAAAAAGATAACTTTTTCTGTAGAACTTTGAAAATTATTCGGAAAATTGAAATAAAATTTATCGATAGCTGTAGTAGTTATCGAAATATTGCCAAGAGTACGATTTCTGTGGCCCTCATTTCGATAAATTTTATTTTTATAACATTCGAAAGAAAGCCGAAAAATTAAATGAAAGTTATCGATAACTCGCTAAGTTATTGAAATATTGAGGGTTAAAGTTTTAAATAATCATTAACTTTGTTTCACCGTTTTGTCTAAAAGATAATTTTTTTCTGTAGAACTTTAAAAATTATTCGGAAAATTGAAATAAAATTTATCGATAACTGTAGTATTATTTAATATCGGATTGGTAAACTTTGTGATTTGGCAAGAAATACTGAAATTGAAAAATTTTGAAATTAAAAGCAGGGATCTTTGCATTATATGTCAAGTTTATGCAGTTGCAGATTATTATTTATTTTTATTATTATTTAAATTTTTTTTTTCTTTTTGCTCATTGGTTCATTGTGAAGCGCCGCACGCGAAAACTTATTTAGAAAAAAATCGCGCGATTTTTTTTAAAATAGTTTTTCATTGTTGTTTTGTCTTTTTGCTCATTGGTTCATAAAAATTATTTTTTTTAAAATTTTTTTTTAACCCTTATGTGCAGTAATAGGTCCCTAGGGACCTTTTCGACTTTTGGTTGCATGCAGTTTATTTTTATTGAGTTAACAGAATTTTAGACCGGTAATGTATTCCAAGGAAATGTTCTAAAGAATAGTGTAAAATCATTTTCAAAGCGATATATTTTCTGGTTCGCATTTTATATAAGGTTTTACATGTTTAGTACGTTTATGCAGGAACAGGTCCCTACGGACCTTATATAGGAATCGTACATTAATCATGTGATAATATGTAGTGTCTGTCCGTAATAGCACATAATGTCAGCAAATTCATCAGAAATATTAGATATTGGAGGTAAACCAAACACGGGTAACCATGGACGTAGCCAGAGGGGGTGCCGGGCACCCGGGCATAGTTATAGTTTTATTTCTCAAAAATGCTCCTGGTTCACAATTGTAGTAATTTTGCCACCTTCTGTTTCCCCTTTGTTTAGATCGATATTGAAAAAAGTTGTTTGGGCACCACCCCAACCAAATTCCTGGCTACGTCCCTGCGGGTAATATTTTGATAAATGAAAGAGAGACACTCGTAGGAGCTATCTGCCTATCTTACTTCATCTCGCTCTATTCGTCTCTGATCGGAGTTTGTTGTTTACGGTAACGGTTTTTTGTTTGTTTATGCATTGCACCTGCTGTGCTTTACTCAGTTGTTGAAATTGTCTTGAGTTGTGCGTATCGGGCGTGTTGGTTTTTCATAATTTTTGTGTTTTCAAAACAACGGTACTAAATTTGAGTCAACATTAGTCACTTGTTTGTAAAAAATGGAAGAACTAGATTGAAATAATGCAGACATAGTGGTACGTAACACTACTCGTTACCAAAGAATGACCGCTGATGAAAGACGTGAGGTGGATGAAAGGTTCATGAATTTTATGAACGAGGCAAGTGACAGCGATGACGATCTGGATGTCGCAGCTGAGGATGACGAGTCTTATCACCCTGATGGCGACGCGTCCGATATTGAACAGGAAGGGATAGTTGAAGTAAATGAAGAGTTCGATGAAGACGATGAATTAGAAGAGGACGAATCTGTTGCAAATACTTCCAGTCATCTTCCGGCTGATCATGACTTTTTTATTTCAAAAAACGGCACAAAGTGGTCTAAAACTCCTCCAGCAACCAGCCGCATTCGCTCTCACAATATTGTTGACTACAGAAGGGACAGCCCAGGTCCAAAAAATAAAATTCACGATCCACTAACAATATTCCGTTCACTTATTACGGAACAAATCGGATATATAATCATTAGGGAAACAAATCGAAAAGCGACTGAAGTGATAGCTACTTGGAATGCTTCAAATCCTGCAAAGCAGAAGAAATGGATCCCGTTGACAATGAAGGAGTTTGACGCATTTCTGGCGATAATTTTGTATGCAGGTCTTTGCAAATCAAATACTGAGCCAGCTCGAGAACTTTGGAGCCCAACTTATCCCCCAATATACAAGGCAGCAATGTCGTCTGAACGTTTCACCCAAATAAAATAATTTATACGCTTTGATATAAAGGCAAACTCCTGAAGAAAACTGCTTACAATTTGCTGTAGGTCCCTAGGGACCTATTACTGTGTTTGAAGGTGGCGGACTCATACTGCACATAAGGGTTAATAATTTTTTATTTCTTGTCCTTTTGTTCATTGGATTGGTAACAAAATACAAGTAAAATTGTTGAAAGTAGTACATATAAAACGTTACAGCTACAGATATCTCGATAACTAAAGAAGTTATCGATAACTTTTATTTAAAATTTGGGCTTATTTTGTGGAGTTGTACCACTCTGGTTGAGTAAATTGGTAAAAAAGGTATTAATTTTTTAAAACTTTAACCCACGATATCTCGATAACTAAACGAGTTATCGAAAAATTTTACATAATTTGTTCACCTTATTTTGGGGCATATTATCGAAAAACATTGTCGGATCGAGGGGCCACGGATATCATACTCTCCCCAACAAATCAACTGAAGTTGCCCGACGCTCCCTCTCCCATTTCGTTTAGACGCTATGGATATTCTCTTTTAAAAAGCCTACGTAAATCACGATTTCATTACATTTTTGGCTTGCAACCACCCCTTCAGTTTTCAGACGTTTAATCTGCTGATCTCCCTCATTCTTACATTCGTAACAATTTGTAAAAGTGGTCTGTCTATTCTAATTAAATTCTCTGTGTTGAATTCGTTGTCTTACATTCGTAAACATTGTAAAAGTGGTGTAGTCTCAGTTAATTTATTAAAAAAATTAAATTTTTGTACCGATGGATTACACCCTTTCACTTCGACATGAGAATTAATATGAAACAAATTGGCAGAAATACGAAAGCATAGATTAATTTATACATAGATTTGTCAACTCGCTCATCGGTATAATGATTGAAGGGAAGCGAACTTGAACGTCAAGAGAAGAATTCTGTCGCTGCGGTTTGACAAACACAGGTGAAATTGTTACTGTGAATGTTCACAATATATAAAAATATGTATATGAACATTGTGAATGCACAAAACTAAATATGGAGGATTTTGTTCGATGTTGCTGACAGAAGTTCGTTTCCTCATTAAAGAGTAAAGTCAGATGAGACGGATAACAAATATACATATGTATAAATTAACCTATGTACGAAAGTGATGGAAGAGAAACGCCAAAACTCCCCACACCCCGCCAGCCACACCACACTTCTCACCATGGTAGAATTATCTATCGGGTAAACGCGTCAGCCCTGTTGATTTGTGGGGTTTCATCTTTTCAGTGGGCAAGCTGTCAAATTCGATTTTGTTTCTTTTTATTTGTTAATAAAATTCAAAGAATTTCAATCAAAATGCAATTGATAGCATAGACTTTGTATCAAGTAAGACAAGCTTATTTAATTTTTCACATTTTCTGAACATAGTGCTTTTCATTATTCAGCTAATTTTGACAGCTGAACCACGGAATTGCTAATGCAACTACCTAATAGATAATTTTACCATGTCTCTCACCAACAAAACGCATAAGGCACGCGTCCAGCACGCGCGTGAATGCCATTGTGTAATGATGCTCTTACTGTCCATAACCGACACAGTTAATTCAAATTTTTTACCACTCTTCGAATGGTTGACAAATTAGTTACACTTTCTCGACTGAAAATTCCTCGAACTTTCCAAATTTTTGTAACAGGTTTTCACAATTATAATGCGTCTGTTCTTTTCACCGAAATGTGCAGGATGAACAACGAACCCCGATAATTTTTCCAGAGGGTAAGACGATCGAATAACGGGCCGAATAATGAGCTGCCCTCCTGCAAAGACGAGAATGGGAATCTGATGACGATAAGCAGTGTGTGCTTAGATTATGGAGAGACCACTTTTCCACACTACTCCGCTGAGAATCTTACGCAGAAGATCAGGAGGTAATGATTATGGAAGACAGCGGCCCCACCCAAGGCGAGATTAGAACGGCAATCTCCCGGCTTAAGAAAAATAAAGCCGCTGGTGTGGATGGGCTACCCGCCGAGCTTTTTAAGGCCGGTTGCGAGGGACTGCTAGCCCACAATCATCAACTTGTATGCAGTATATGTTTGGGGGAATCTATGCATGACGATTGGAGTACCAGTGTGTTATGTCCTGTATTCAAAAAGAGTGATCCGTGTGTATGTTCCAACTATTGCGGTATCAGTCTTTTATCCATCGTGTATCAGTTCTTGCCGAGCCAGTTATGTGAAAGACTAAAGCCAATTGTTGAAAATCTTATCAGTGTGGTTTTGGACCCGGCAAGTCCACGACTGACCAAATATTCAGGTTTCGCCAAATTCTGGAAAAAACCCACGAAAATCAAATCGATACCCACCATATTTTTCGATAGCCCCATACGGGGAAAATTGTACGAAGCTATGTCTGAACTTGGGATTCCGGCCTCTGTAGAATGATGCTGACCAACACCAAATCAACAGTGAACGTGGGGAAAGACCTCACCGAACCATTCTGTACCAAGGGGGATTGAGACAAGGCGACACACTTTCGTGCAATCTTTCCAACATCTTAATGGAGATAATAATGAGAAAAGTTGCAGTAAATACGAACAAGACCATTAACACGAAAAGCGTATGCTGACGACATAGACATCATTGGGCGAAATTTGCGAGAGGTTACTGCAGTATTTTCAAGAATCGAAAAAGAATCAGCGAAGATGGATCTTGCTGTTAATGAGGGCAAGCCAAAATTGATGGTGTCAACGACTAAGACAAACCTCTCGACTTGGTCCGCACTTGAACGATGACAACCGATTGCATTTTAAAGTGCTAGATGAATTTATCTATCTTGGATCCGACGTTGACAAGGATAACAGCGTCAGCCTGGAGATAAATAAGAGAATTGTGCTTGCAAATATATGCTATTTTGGGCTCAGCAAGCAGTTTAAAAACCAAACCCTCTCTCGACGGACAAAGGCCCAATTATACCAGACTCTCATTTTACCAGTCCTGGCATATGGCTCCGAGACTTGGGTCATATCGCCAGTGGATGAAAAATACCTGGGAGTATTCTAGAGGAAAATTGTCCGTAAAATATATGGTCCTGTTAAGGAAAACGGCGAGTACCGACGTCGTTGGAATCAAGAGCTACTTATATATGATTTATATTCTGACATGGATATTTCTAGGCGAATCAAATTAGGCCCGTTACGGTGGCTAGGCCATGTTATCAGAATGGATGAAGATGAGCCAGCGCGAAAGGTTTTTGATAACGTACCCGGATTAGAGGACGACCAAGACTCCGATGGAAAGACCAGGCCAGGTCGATACCCACCATCTTTGGATCCCTCCGTATCCTTGGTGTTACCAACTGGCATGAACAGGCGAAGGATAGATCCATTTGGAGAAATACTTTAAAATTAGTTTAATTTGTTTGTTTAATTAATATTTGTAAGACATCTGACCTCATGAGGTTGTACAATAGTCAATAAAAGAAAGATTATAGCGCCCTATTTTAAACAATCTGAATAAACATATATGTGACCCGCTCCACGAAAAGGGACCTCCGCGCCGAAAAGAAGTTATTGAGAAAAACGCGTTTAAAAAAAGCGCTTCGTTTTTCCGTGTTTTGCGCATGGTTATGCAAAAAAAGCAGCAAAATACAGAAGAACCACCAAAAAAGCGTGTTAGGAGTAAAAAAGAGTAAAATTTTGATATTTTTGTAATTTTGTACCTTTGATATTGAACTTTTTTTAAATTTCATCTGTTCAGGTGATTCATCTTTACAGGTGATTTGTAAAAAAACTAAAAGACATAGAAACTTGCGGTTTGCGGCATTTGAAAGAGCGTTTTTTCCTATAAGAATCACTCGGCGCAGAGGCCGCAGGAGCAGGTCACATATGAAAGCTGGCAAATATCAGAGTTGCCACTTGCACAAAAACAAATTACACTAAATTTTAAAAATGCATTCTCACTGACACACCCTTATTTGAAAGTACGGTTTAAACTCACACTCACAACATTTTGTAAGCTAAAGGAGGATCTAAGGATCTGGAGATTTGATTTGGTTTCTGCAAGTTAAATTTACGTAGAATCGCTTCGGTTTCCTTATCATTAATTTTGGAATTGTAGTATCCAAATTGTTTTTTTTCCAATTTGTTCAAAATCTATTTAAATATTTCAAAAGATATGATCCCATGAAGGCAAGTGACTCTAAATTAATTTTAATTTGTTCTTTGTTCTTGTTATTACTTTTGCTGAAGATTTAATGGATTTCCAAGTGGCAAAGTACACCATCAACCAAGCACAAATTAAACACGCAAACAATTCCCATCTCATTAAGCCGGGATATTCGATGCCAGGACTTATTTGCAATACTTTATTCCTGTGAAAATAATATCCCAAATTGTATTAATAAATATTTCCATTATATCATTTTAAATGTTTACTCAAAAAACTCTTCCGATGGTGTCCTTGACATAGGTGGCGATGTGGAATTGTCTCTTTGGGGCTCCCAACAGTCAGGTGTATTCCATCTATTGAGATAATTTATAAAAGATTTTGTTAGACCCAGTATTTGAATCGAACCATTTATTTGTATTTTTTTGAAAATCTGAACTTTCAAATAAAATGTTCTTTGCCCTTTTTTTCTTTCAAAAAATTAATCAAGCGGTTTTCGGCAATTATTTCTTACCGATTATTACAATCCACCCATGGCATTTCTGTTTTAAAAGCTGTGAAAAAGTAGTAAATCGAATAACCAATTATGACACTATAGTAGGTGGACATTAAAAATGAAACCACTACACTCGCCAAGCCAGCACCTGAAATGGAAAAATTATAAACTAAAAGGATTAGAAAATATTAAAAATTGTAGAAAACGAGTTAAATTTTAGAGGTCATACTTTGATTATGAATAGTGTATGGGACCTACGATTTTAAAGGATATGCATTAGGGTGTACTGCCTTTTTTGGCATTGAATTTCTGATTACGGAAATGACAATGACTTCTTTTAAATAAAATGGTCTGTCTTTTTTTGGTATTGAACTGATGATTACGGAAATGACAAACTTTTTTAAAGTCTACTTTTGTCCCGCTACCGGCGGTTGCAGTTTCCATTTCTACAGTAATTGGGTAAGAGGACTAAAATTATTGCTTGTGTTCAATTTGACGTGCCGCGAGGAGAATATAAAGGAAATCATATTTTTAAATTTTTAAAGTATTTATTTGGGGGGTTTTAATTTTTTTTACATATTTTATGTTTTGCTAGGAAAATTCTTTAAAATATAACAAATATATTTTTAAAGAAAATTGGCGATATTTGTAACAAAGTATGACTATTTGAAGACAATTTAACATATCTGACAAATTTGTAATTTTGTAGTGCCTGTTCCTCGATGTTAATCGAAGACTGTCGTATGTATTCCTATTGAAAGAATTTGGATCTGAGTCTAGTCATTTCATGTCGAATTAAATCGTAAAATTTCTCAATTTCGACAGAGCTATCATTTGCTTTCAAAGATAAAGTTAGACGAACGAAAACTTTTGACTTAGAGAAATACAATTTCAGTCGTAATCGAATTTTTCGAGATCGAGGTACAGGGCATTACTGTGAGAATTGTAGTATGGTGAGGATTTTAAAATCAAAAATATGATTTTCAGTACACCCTAATATACATGTGTAAATATTTTGGAGAAAAATATTTCTTCTCTAACTTGCACGATAAGATAAGATATAACTTAGGTTAGGTTAGGTGCTAGTATCAGTCTATTTATTTATTTATGCATTTTAGTTCCGTAATATAAAAACGATCCAGGCCAATAAAATACATTACACATTAAAAAATATTGAGCTTAAACTCAACATAACTGAATAAGGTAGCAATCTACAGAGCCTCGTACAATAATATACATATGTACATACATATATCCCATTAACTAAAATGCAAAGAAACATAAATGTTCTAACAAATTTAAACGAAAAACATTATTAGAGTACGAGAAAATACGCAATTCATGAGGCAGGCCGTTCCAACTACGAGCAATTTTAGACAGAAATGATGTATAGTAATAATAAATAAGTGCTATTTAAAGTCTCGTATTCAGTTCTTGCGAAATTTTGTCATTTATCTCTAAACGGAAAATTTTGTTACAGAGAGTTCATCTTTGCACTCCACTTTATTTTTAACGCATGTGGTATTACTTTTGTGTACTAAAACAATCGAAATGTCAAAATTCCGGTTCCAAATAATTGTCAAACAATTGTTTTCGTTCGAAATAACTTTGGCGTAACAACCCTGAATTTGATTTCGCTTACGAAATTTTCGGAAGAGCTGAAAAGTGAGCGAAATTTTCGGTTCATGAAATTTTTGTTATTTTTTTATACACATACTTCTTATGGCAACGAAAATTTCATAAAAACTGAATACAGGGCTTAAGGATTTCTAGCTGATAGTGGAAAATGAATGATTTACAAAGGAAATGCCTCTTTTAATGAAATCAAAACAAAATCTGGATGCAGTAAGTCACAAGCTGCCGTATTCATAACGAAATGTTAGTCACTGGATATACACTCCGTACAACGAGTATCTAATTAGAATGGTTTTTTGGCTTAGTCACTTGTTTGTTAACAGGTGATTCAAAACAGTTTCATCTAACTTTAAAATAAACATGTATGTTTTACCCAAATGCAATTCTGACAGTCATGATCAAAGACGATGAATACAGGTAGAGAAGCAAAAAAGTGCGCAATTTGGCAAACCTCGTAGAAGAGAACCAAATAGTCGACGCGATTCACTCAAATCAAAGACGATCTAGAACAGTGCCTTCCAAAAAATTTTTGGTTGTGTATTAGTGAGCATGAGAGAGTAATTTTTACACCCGAAAAAAAATGTTGTAATAGACGTCATTCTGAATAATGCCTATCATATAACTGAAATAAAATCTTCCATATTTATACTTTTATGACAATGTCGTATTAAAAGAATGTTTTTTAGATGATGTGAAGTCAAAGCGTTTCGTTGTTTCGAACATATGAATTTTAAATCTGAAAAAATTTGTTCGCAAAGGTATGTTGTTGTGAAAAAGGAAAGGCACTTATATGAATTTTTTTTTAATTCAGGATAGATGGCACCGTCTATATCTTTCCAAAAATTTTTAATATTTGATTTATCTGGAACATTTACTTCGCTTCGAAGTATTAAAAGTTCAGATTGAATATCAAACTCGTGTTTGTTAAGATCGCAACGGAAAGGATTTTCAAAAAGATCTATTTTCGGCTGTACAGTTTCTAAATCCTGAAATCTGTCTTGGAAATTATAAAAAAGAGATTCAAATATATCTAAATATTTTTGCCTTTTGTAATTTTCGGGCGTTACGCATATGTTTGAAGTTTTTGGAAAATTGCTGAAATCACCAGAATCAATTTCGGAAAGAAGAAGAAAAAGTTTGGTTTTAAAATTAAAAATTATTTTTGACAAATCGCATATATTGTGTTCCTTACCTTGCAATTCTAAATTAAGTTCATTGAGCAGGCTTGTCGTGTCTGCCAAAAAGCCAAGTCTAAAATAAAATCTTTGTCTCTCAATGCCTGAACTAAATTGTTTTTAATTTTTTCAGTTTCTAGGTAAATGAGTACTTCTTCTCTTAAGTCATATAGTACATTCAGACACTGGCCGCGACTTAACCATCGAACTTCTGTAAACATTTTAAGGTCATAATGTACAGCTTTTTTGTTTTTCAAAAAGTTTACAAATTTTCGATGGGTAAGCGCTTGATGTCCGCCTCGTATTTTGTTTATAATTTCCTCTGCTGTTTTCATAGCAGGGTCATTGTTTAAGAACTTCGATGCTAGAGCAGTTTGATGAATTATGCAATGGAAGTTATTAACAGCAAACCCATGTTTCTTAAATTGTCCTATTAATCCATTATATTTACCCAACATTACATTGGCTCCATCGGTACAGACTCCAGCAAATTTATTTATATCGACAATAGATAGAACCTTTTCTGCGATAACATCAAACAATAACTTACCACTAACATTACCATAAAATGTTTCTAAAGTAAGCATTGATTCACAAATATTGTATTCGCTATCTACGCATCGAATACAAATAATAACCTGACAAAGATCCTTTACGTCAAGGCTTTCGTCCAAACAAATGGAAAAAAATTCGCAATTATTTAATTTTTCCCTTACGTCAGCCTCTACACAAGTTCCTATTTCAATAGTACGACGGCCAACAGTTTGAGTGGACAAAGGAAGTGATTCAATAAGTTGTGTATTAAAATTAAGCCTTTGCAAAATTTTATTTAGCAATTGCTTTAAGAAAATACCATCGCAAAATGGCCTACCCTTTTTAACTATTTCCAAACTGATCAAGCTAGAAATCTCCTTTTTTAATTTAGAAACAGGTTTTGTCACATACATTTCTTCTCCCTCACACCATTGCTTCAATTTTTCCAAATAAAGTTTTTTATTTTTTTGAAACAAGTTCTCTTTTTCCTTTTCATTTAATTTATTTATAAAATTATGAAAATGATCGCAATGTCTTTTGATAACGTATTCAGTGCCTGTTTTAAATAACATATAAGACACTGAATGTTACCAAAAGGATTTTTGATCATACAATATTTTTCGAGTGTTTTCATTTTGAGTCGTGTTTATAATCTGAAAAAAATTGTTACAGCATCCGCTGGCATGTGCACTCGTTGAAGTCACATCAACGACTGAATGAAAGAGGGTAAGAATGTGTGTGAGTAGTGGTTTGCACAATTGTGCAAAGAAATGGAAGGCACTGATCTAGAATTAGACGACCAGAAGATGTGCGCAATTTGGCAACCCTGCTAAAAGTTAACCAAAAAGTGCTAGAAATTCACTCAAAGGCAGTTCTCTCACGAGTCATATCTTGATTATTTCATACTTTTTGCATAGTTTATGTAATTTTACTTCAACATGGTTGGAATTTGTATAGTTATATACAATAACACTATCAAAAAGCTGCTCGTGTATTGAAATATTCAATGAAGAGAGTAAGAGAGAGAACAGAGAATGAATAGGGTTTCACTCGTTGTGTTTGTTGACATTTGAGTGAAGAGAAATTTTGTCTGTCTACTTGTACATCGTTTTTGCTCAAACGCATTTCTCTCTTGCGTCATAACTTGGTTATTTCATACTTTTTACACACGCTTGAGAGAATCATAGGTTACGCATTGCGCAGGTTCGTTATTCGGTGGTAGATCGGGAGAGAAAACAAAAACATTTCTTGTTTACTCTTATAAAATAAATTAAAAATCTTTAAGATCTCGGTAAACAATATTTGAATAAATATGTATTAAATTAATATACATTAAATTAATGTAAATTAAATATTTTAATATATAATGTATTAAATAATATAGTACATTCCTGATATGGGGATTTTTAATTTTCGTTAAACGGTTATATTAAAAGTTTTCTAGAACAGCAAGAACATTTTTAGTTTATTTTTTTTTAATTTATCACAAACATATGTCTGTATGGAAATTTGACAGTGACAGTTTGACTAATGACCTTGCGTTAAAGTGGTCAAAGTTCAGATTTGCCATCAATATTATGGGTCGATTATCGAGAGCAACCGAACCTCAGTTGCGATGCCAGTTGTCGAAATGCTGGCAACTTCAGTTGCCTGATAGTGGTTATATTGGCCGCCAGGTATTTTTGGTTGCTGTATAGTTTTTAAAGCAAATCAAAACTTTCAGATGAGCGATAAGGATTCAAAAGCTGTAGTTCTAAAGGAAATTATAATTTTTTGTTGTTAAATTGTAATGTTTATAAAACTTTGTGCGTAATAAATACAATAGTCGTGTTTTGGTTACAAGTAAGCGAATATCGCTTGCTAAGTTGTAAAGAAAACGGCTTTTTAGCGAGAAGTAATTTTATTCAAAAATATGAAAAATGGTTAAAAATGGTAAAAGATGTCAAAAATTATTTTTGTAAAAACTTAGTGAAAATGCATCGCGTCGCTAAGTTCTCGATAAGTCTTCGCTAAGTGCTTCATACAAAATAAGCGAATATATAAGCAAGCGGTGTAACCAAAACACGCTTAATATTATTTATATAAAACAGAATCTAGTATCGGCAAAATTGTCGGAGCTTAGGCAGCTCAAAACGTGATAAAAAACTAATTTAAAGAATAATATAAGAACACGAAAAATATATATTTTTTTTGTTGGACGGACCTTTAGTTAGAGACGTTAGAAACAGGCAACTGTGGGTACCCAAATGAAAGGTATTCCTTATTCCAAATTTCATGGTGTCTTTATTTTTGTGAAGCGGCATCTGTGCACCCAGATAACCCCAATTTACCATATTATAGTATATCTTGAGAATCGGATAATATCAAACATTTAGTGTGGGTATTCAAATTAAAGGGAATGATGAACTTTCAAGAAAAATGTTCCAGACTTTAAACAAAAAGTCAGGAACATACATATGTCCGTCCGACAAAAAATAGTATAATTTTCGTGTTCTTATATTTTTCTCTGATTTCGTTTTTTTTTTTATCAAGTTTTGAGCTGCGCCCGAACTTCGGCAATTTAGTCCTAGCCATGTGATTGCCCCTGAAATCAGCAACCTGTTGCTTCAATGAACTGAACCTGAAACTGGGAGGTCTGGTGTCAGGTATTGCTGTCGCCCGATGACTTGGTTTGAAATCATTTTTCAAAGAATCTACTAAATAATCTATTGCTTCTTTTGGAAGGCGAAAATATGCATTAAACCTAAAACAGGGAATTGTTTCTTAACAATTATTGTCAGTAATAACATTTACTCAGTGTAACCGGCAATTCTAAAGGATTAATCGTATAAGTCACTTTCTCATTCACCTCATTTTTCGACATCATCCCTTGAATAAATTAGGAACCTGACGTATGATTTTTGTTAAAATATGCATTCTTTGTGTTCATTTGTACATAAAAATTTACTAAAATCTTACAGAAAGTACTTAGCTTGTTTATTATGTGCCGTCAAAAATGACATGTGAAGTGAATGTGACGTTTTGTACTTTGTCTTCCTGATAAAAAAATAATTCCACTGAACTCATCATCTTTGTTATTAAAAGGTTTTTAGTTTTTTTTCTTAAAGACACTTTTATTTCTCAAACTCACTTTAGATTTATTGTTTCTTTACAATATTTACAGTTGCCGAAGTGACAAAACTCTGTTATCGACGACAAAACACTGTCACCTACGGCAACTGGCAAAAGTTATCATACATAATACATTTTTTTCAACTGACAACACCACTGAAGTTTGGTTGCTAGCCATAAAGGTAAATAATTTGCATGGCATTAGATATGCAGGTGAAAAACTACTATACAAATTATGTATTAGCGTTCGTACTACATTTTACAGGTGGTAGGGGTATTCTTAACAAAATTAAAAGACCTGGTAAAAATGTGGTGTCAATTGACAGAAAGCTCATTCCAGGCAATTGCGAAGCGGATGCGTTAGCTAGACAGGGTACTACGGCACAGGTTCTTCCGGCAAAAGAAGGTGTTAGTATGCCAATCTCTACCTGCCGTTTGCAGATCAGGCAGATAATATGTTCAAGGACAAGTGTATACTTACTTCAACTTGCAAACAAGCCAGGGTCCTCTGGCCACAGGTGGACAGGAAGAGGACTAGGCAACTACTTATCTTGCCGAGAGGCAGTTTATCCACAATGATAGGAAGATAGGAAGATTGGGGCATAGAAACTCCACTCTCTGTAGATGCTGCATGGAAGAGGACGAGGAAACGACGAAACACCTTCGCTTGGATTGCCCTGCTCTGGCAGGACTGAGAAGTAGGATATTCGGAACACATTTAGTTAGCACCGTAGCCCTACAGGATATTCCTGTAGATCTTATAGAAAAATTCATTGAAAGGGCAAATTGGCTTGACGACTAGTCAATAGTTGCTATAGAGGAAACTGCAGGTATCACAATGGGCTTCTTCAGCCTAAGTGTGCTAGACAGCGTGCTGTCTTGCAGCCTTTTCAACCAACCAATGTAGTTTCCATAGAATTGATCCCATACCCTACAGCGAAAAACTATGTTGCAAAATCGACTCACTCCCTGGACATCTGATCCATGAGCTGATCTTTCCAATTGCCACTGTTGATAAAAGCAATGAAAATCCGAGAACGCAAAATAAACCCTAACTCGTTGCGGAGTTGTAGTTGGCAATTTGTAGTACCATACAAAAATCGTCTCTTAAACCTCTCACAATTTTTATGAGGCCGCTAGTCTGTAGGTTCAACTTGGTGAGTGAACGTGAAACCAATAATGACATGTTCTTTGAGCGACTAAGAGAAACATACGAGTATGACCAATGCCTTGCCAATGATATTAAGATTGTTCTAGGTGATTTTAATGCCAAAAATGGTAGGGGAAATATCTTGTAATGTACAAGGTGGCGCAAAAGTAATCCTCCTATCAGAAAATGCTATAAATTTTGCGATTGGCCCCTAATGTCAGTTCTGTTTTGACATTTGTGTAGTAAACACATGCGAAATACACGTTAATAAATAATGTTACGCTACACTGCTCCAGAACGCGGAATATTGCTGACTATTTATTTGACCAATAATCGGTCGGTGACTTTGGCACAACGTGAATTTCGTCGCAGATTTCCTGGCCGTCCAACGCCTACAGGTAAAACACTGCGACGTTTAGCCGCTCGCCTCGAAGAGACTGGCACAACACGAGATGCTGCCAGGCGTGGCAGACCCCGGAGTAGCCGTTCTGCAGAGAATATTGCTGCTGTAGCCGAGGATGTCATGGATGCGCCGTCGACATCGACCAGATGACGGTCTTTACTGCGAATTTTGGTACAAGATTTGAAGATGTTTCCGTACAAAGTCCAGACGGTGCATCAGCTGTTAGCTGCTGACCGCCAATCGCGTATAACATACGCTCAAGCCATCCTTAATCACCACCAAGAGGAAGATGATTTTTCATCAAAAATAATCATGAGTGATGAGGCCCATTTCCATCTTACCGGGTACGTAAATAAGCAAAATTTACGCTTCTGGGGCACTGAAACTCCGCGTGTAACCCACGAAGAGCCATTACACCCGCTCAAAGTCACTGTATGGTGTGCTGTTTTCGCTGGAGGAGTCATCTGACCTTTTTTCTTCGAAGACGTCGCGGGCCAAACGGTTACTGTGAATGGTGAGCGCTACAGAGCAATGATCAACGAGTTCTTTTTGCCGCAACTTGATGAATTGGGATTGGAAAACATGTGGTTCCAACAGGACGGTGCAACGGCATACACTGCACGTGCCACAACCGATATGCTGAAGGATGCATTTCCCGGGCGCCTAATCTCCCGTTTTGGCGATTTGCACTGGCCAGCAAGATCGCCTGATTTGACCGCTCCAGACTTCTTTTTGTGGGGCTTTTTGAAGTCGCGGGTTTATGTTAACAAGCCTCAGACTCTTGCAGCTCTTAAAGACAATATCCGTCAAGAATGTGAGGACGTATCGCCGGAAGTTTTGGCCAAAGTGATGGAAAATGCCATAAAAAGGGCTCAAATGACAATCAACTGTGGCGGCGGCCATTTACATGACATCATATTCTCGACTTGATTTAAAAAAAATTAAAAGACCAAATAAAAATAATCCACAAGAAGAATTAAAGTTTTTCATTTTTTTTTAAATTACAGCCACAAAACATCGGAAGTTTACTTTTGCGCCACCTTGTATATACGTATATATATATATATGCGTTCAAAAACTGCAGAGGATAAAATATCAGAGTGATCAAATTTAAAGTTTCAGAAGGATAACCATGGAAAAGTAGTTTCAGAAGTGCAGAGTATGTTGGACATCCAGTAAAGACTTGCAAGAAATAAGAACTTTTGTATGTAAACAGCTGATTTGCAATGTAAACATTTGGAAAAAATCATCGAAACTGTCTCCTCTTTTTAAATACATAGTTAAAAGTTCACAACAGAGCATTGCAAATCATTTTATTTTGTCTAAAAACATAAAATTCCAATGATTAATTTGTTATTTTATATTCATTCAGGACACAGCTGATCGAATTTGTTATAGGAAATTGATATAAAACAGATTAGGTTGGCGAGAGAGCGATAAGTAACCAGAATGGAACCATGTGTCTCTATCTCCAATGAAAGCTTTCGATCGTTTTCTAGACGAAAGAAAGTTGATTTTGTTTTCACAATCTTGTCGTTTCAAGTCGAATGAAAACATAAAACTATTCAGTACAAATTTTGGTTTCTTTATTTCGAATATGCTGTCACTTACGAACAAACATGGAGTCACGCGAACGAAAATTTCGACTTAGATAAACCCAATTTGAGTCTAATGTGAGTGACTGATTTTCTTTCGTTTAGCTTTTCGTTCGAGATAGAGAAACAGGCTATAAGTTTAAAAAGTGTTTGATTGGTATTAATGACAGCTAAATTATGTTTTATGTTGGGTGAATCGCCCATTTATGTCTGTCCGTTATGTCATGAAATGGCCTCGTCGTAATCGAGAGAACGTAAAGAGAGGGATTGAAACTCTTGTCTAGTTCTCTATGATTTATTATATTTCTTAATTTTGTCTGTTTACACAAAATATATGTTTTAAAACATATGATCTAACTTGCAAATATTTACTAACACAATTTCTACAGTAAAAACTTGTAAGCTCTCTATCATCAAACGGTCAAAATAATCTCTCGTCTGGCTTTGTGGAGAAAGAAATGGTAATAATTTTTAATATCAAGTTTACTTTCCAGGTAAGCTGGAAATTTATTGAGAGAATAAATGTATCTATGTATGTATTCGTCTATGGTTTGGGCTTTTTAAAGCGGTGTAGGAAATCTGACATTCTCAGTATTTATACACCTTATATTCGGCCAGGATAGAATATAACTCTCATATTTGGACTGGTGCCCCTAGGTCTAACTTGGAGCTTATGCGCCGTGTACAAAAGAGGGTAATGATGCTAATAGGTGGTTTAAGGGTAGCCAACCCTATTATCTCCTGGGAACATTGTCGAAATGTGAGATATGTGTCGTGGTTTTATCGATATTTCCATGGGAATTGTTTCTCTGAGATACATAATCTCATACCGGAGATTAGAGGATTCATCCGTGGAACAAGGTTGTTCAGGGATGCACATCTATTTGTTGTCACTTCACAATTAGATCTAACTACACACTATAGAGAGAAGTCGTTTTTTTGTAGATCAGTTCGTATGTGGAATAAGCTTCAAGTGAGTGTATTCCCTTCTACTTATGATGTCAACAACCCAGGGGCGGAAGTCATGACTTGGAATTCCTGAAATCATGACCAAACAGGCCTTCTTTAAAATACGGAAGGCCTTCTCTACACATTACCTTCTCCTTTCTTTTTAACATTGCGTGAGATTGGGAGGCAAGTCCTTCCTTGCCCATTGCTTAAATAAGGTCTTAGAAGTCATGCAAAGAGGAAGGCATTAGAAGGCATTTACTTTAATGTATTTATTTAAAATCTTAAAAATACCCTGAAATATATTAAATAAAAAATATAATTATAAAATTTGTATGAAATTTTCCAATTAAATTATGGTTAAAAAGAATCGGAAAAGAAATTTCTCAAAATTGTAAAAATCTACTTGGTTATATCTGATGAAAAATGCATGCATTCTGCAGGCCTTGTTTTATGAAGGCGTTACAAAAGAACCATTCCGCATGCCTTATTTGTGGAAGGCCTTGCCACTTCCGCCGCTGGGAAGTTTAAGACAAACATCAACAAACACTGTTCGCTCTTTACTACTACTCCTATTCCTACTTCCTAGATCCAATAGAGTGCACTGCATTTATAGGGGGCATCATCTGGTCGTCGGTGGTGCAATGGTAGTGTACGCGCCTCTTGTACATGAGATCCTGGGTTCCATCCCTGCTCTGACCACCTTAAAATTTCTTTCGGCAGCGGTCACATCGCATAGTGATGGCAACACTATCGAGTAATTAGCCATGAAAAAGCTTCTAATAAATAAATAATCCGTTTAGAGGCGGTGTTAAGCTGTAGGTCCCAATCAGTGAGTCTCAATATAAAAAGCGCACAGTTTATGGATTGCGAAAAGCTCTCTGCAATTCCTTGATGGAATATAATGGGAAAAACATTTTTTTTTCATTATCTGAGTTTTGATCAAAATTTAGAAACAACTATAACTAATAGTTTAAATTGAAAGCAGAATGATCGTACGATGCCTTTCAATTGGAAGAGGGGTTTCATTTTATTTTTCTCTCCGCGAATCGTTCTACTTGAACTGATAGCCTAACATGGCCTTTAGTTTTGCTAGCGTTAATCGAAAGGCAGTTATTCACCAATCAACGTTTTCATCTAAAAATGTGCCGAAAATACCGGCTGTGGTTAAAAAAAAGTTGAATAACGTCCGATAACAAAAATGGATTTAAAAATTGTAAATCGAATGAATCCACACAATCATATACGTATGTATATATGATATACTAAATAAAACTGGTCCAATCAAAGAGCTGTCCGAATTCATTCCACTTTCGCAAATAAATTGTGAAAATCCAAAATAGTTTCTCAATTTTGCTGTCAAAATTGCGTGATTAAAACGATAAAAAATGCCTTGGACAATGGCAATGAATTTAAGATGTAATGAACATTACAATTTAGTTTCAAGTTCTCTCAGGTATTTCGATCCATGGAAAATGGATTACTTTGAAAATGTTTCCGACCTTGTAAGTTCGCAGTATGAACCTCTCATACATTAACATGTAAAAAAATTTCATTAATGAGTAAAATGCTAAACTACTTTCAAACATTCAATGTCATTTTACAAAAAAAAAAAACGAATGCTTTTTGAGTTATGACGACCGTTTTGCAAATTAGCATTATTATGTGTGTATATTAAACCTTTTTTTGAAATTTATATTGTAAGCTATAAATTTATATTAACTACCAAGATAATTACTCTGGAACTATTCTAGTCTAGACAAGACATCTTCAGAATTTTTAAAATATTGCCATAATTATAAACTATAAAGACCATCTTTTTTTTTGCGAATATTTTACACAAGTTGCAATCATAATTAGCAATGACGATTATAAATGCGATTACTTGTAATTGCGATTGTATAACACGGATCTCTCGGCCCATCTCATTCCGTAAGCACATGTATTTGTCTATCTAATTTGCAATAAAAGTGATAAATATTTATAACATATATTGTATGTGAGAAGTAGGAGGTTGAGAATATTTAATCATTTCGTGTTTATTTAATTGAATCGAATATGAACTCATATGGAAAGCAATTCTGCATAGAAACTTGGATCAGTAAGAGAATTTATTTAAATTATATTTGCAAAAATATAAAGGCCACAGTTATTACGATGCTGAATGGCGGAGTGGGAAAGTATGAACAAAAAATTAATACCTAACGCTGTCACGTCACTCATATGTATGTATCTATGTCTATTCTAAATTCGAACTAATGCCCTTTTTTCATTTTTGAATATCTTTTTGCATGTTATTAGTTAAGTCATATTTCATTTGAAATCTAACGCCTACGCATTGTTGCTGTAAATGAATAAATATATATCTATATTTAACTACTACATTTATTTCCTGGTTTATTGTAATTTTAAATTGTGTTATTGTTTTTGTTGTAGTTGTAGTTGTAGTTTTTTTGTTGTTAAATTCTATTGTTCGACAACGTTCTTTTGAAATACCTTCGAGTCTTGTTACAGTTTACTAATTAGCATAAAGTTGAGAGAATTGTTCGATGCTATAAATTAAATACTCGTAAATTAGATACGAGAGTTATACATACGAGGGACACTTTAGAAGTGGATGTCGTAGATTTTTGGCTTTATGATCATATGCATCCATTTTTTAAAATTGACTGGAGTGTGTGAATATGCCTCAGGCATGACATGGATACACGCTGAAAAACGGTATTTTTTCTTCTTGCGATGCAAATATAACGTGTATTTGGAGCTTGTTGCAAATATAGTATACTTGTGTCTAAACACATTGCTTTCAGTATTACATGTTTGATACACAGTGATTAATACGTTATAATATATAACGGGTCCGCCATCTAACGTTTTTTTTTTCAACTAGTGCTTATTTCGTGAATGGTAACACATAGCTCATGTCTGATTTGACAGATAATTAGTTTTATCCTTCCGCTGAACGAATATGGTTGTGTATACGCTTGAACAACGCTGGGAAATACAGTAAAAGCTCTCTTAAGCGGACACTGACGGTCGCAGCGATTTTGTCCGCCTAAGGGAGATGTCCGCCCAATAGAGCGTTTTAAGGAAAATTAAAAAAAAACCAAATAGAATGTTCCTACCACTAAGGAAATAAATATGTTAATGTCAAAACGTTTTGTAATAAATTTTTATTATTTAAGTAAAATAAGTTAAGTAAAAATGCCATTCTGATTAAGAGTTAACACACAAGTGATCGTTTTCAACAAATGTTTATCAAAATAGTACAGCAAAAAAAAAACACATATCTAAAGTAACGGTTAATCGCAGTAGCTGCGGCATTTTTTGTCTAATGAACAAAATTCGGGGAATCACAGCTTAACGCACATTACTTGTCTGACGCATGTTGCTACCCACGACAGTGAAAAGCAAAATGTTTTATGAAGTATGGGAATATGATTTCTTCTTTGCTTGATTACATACATAGTTATGAGAAAACTGTATAACAATTTGGGAGAGGGAAGAACTCACCCACACTAACTCTAAATTATTGTTGTATGCGTTTGCCGTCTAATCATTTAAAAAATAGAGAAAGCAAGATAAATGGTGAAGTTTAAGGGAGAGTCGTCCGCTCAAGGGAGATGTTTCGTACCAAAAAGGGAGTTCAAGGGAGCGTCCGCTTAAGGGAGCATGATTTCTTCCTGAAACAAGGTAAACATTTTGGGACCAAGAAATTTGTCCGCTTAAGAGAGCTGTCCGGCTATAAGAGCTGTCCGCAAGGAGAGCTTTCACTGTATGGGAAAAATGGGCCTGCCATCGACTTACAGCAGATGCCGATTTTGCCAAAAAATCATCTTTTCAGATGAAGCTCATATTGATCTTGGCGGGTATGTAAACAAGCAAAATTGTCGCATTTGGGGCACAGAAAACCCGCACGCATACATTGAAAAGCCGATGCAGCCAAAACGACTCACTGTTTGGTGCGGATTTTGGTCCAGAGGCATAATTGGGCCATTTTTCTTCGAAAATGAGCAAGGAGTGGCCGTTACAGTCAATGGCGATCGTTATCGGGCCATGTTGAACGAATTTGAAGAGGAGGATATTGGCAACATTTGGTTTCAACAGGACGGCGCTACGTGCCACACAGCCGAAGCTACACTCGATGTTTTGCGCCCTGTTTTTGAAGATCGCATTATCAGCCGCAGAGCCGATGTGGTTTGGCCACCTCGGAGCTGCGATTTGACACCGTTGGACTATTATTTGTGGGGTGCCCTCAAAGATAAGTGTTACGCCGACAAGCCAGAGACAATTGACGCTTTAAAGGACAATTTTCGTGAAGCCATTGGTGAAATACACCTGCACACAATCGATAATGTGCTTAAAAATTGGACCGATCGTGTAGGCTACTGCATGGCCAGCCGAGGCAGCCATTTGAATGAAATTATTTTCCATTATTAACGGGAAGGTTTGTACTTTCAAATAAAAAAAGAAAATTGAGAAAATATTCAGTAGTTTTTTTTTATAGCATTTTCAAAAAAAAAGTTATTTGGCGGACCCGTTATATGTGTTTGTGATCCAAATACAGCGTTGTTTGTTGTTTTGAAAATATATTTTTCTGTTTATGCTCATAATTACATGTCGATTTAGCCCCAAATTGACCAAAAATTAAATATTTTGTATACCCTCACTAGGGATGCCAAACGGGAAATCCCGAATTGGGGATTGAATTGATTTTAATAAGTAAATCCCTGGATTTTTCGGGATTATTATTGATTTTGAAAAATATAAAACTCAAAACAATGACAAAAGTTCAGTGTGGTGTTATTTTTTGGAAGAGTCGAAAGGTGCACCTCGAACAAGATGCAAATTGTGCAAAAAGGGGTTAAAAACCAATTGCGGCTCTACAAAAGTTTAAGGTAAGTTAATTTTGGCATATGTATGTCTATTATACGGCTTACTCTCCAAAAATTACGAAATTTATTGCGTCGGGTAGAACATGTTATTTATTTTAAGCAAAGAAAGTGAAATAACAAAATTGGGGCAAATGTATAGTTTCGGAGTTATGGACCCTGACATTTCGGATACTTTTTCCACTAAAGTACCGTGTAAAGCCATTGATATCACTTTTTTGTATAAAACAAGTCATAACAAATTCAAAAAATAATGTAGCATTTTTCGATAAGTCGCTTAGTTATCGAGTTATCGTATGTTTACGTTTCTCAAACAAAAATTTAAAAATTTTTTAAAATAATTTTTGTTTTTGTTTGAAAAAAAAAAATATTCGAAAAATCGCGCGGTGTTTTTAAAATAATTTTTGCTTTTGTTTGAGAAAAGTAAAAAAAATCCATAATTTTTCTAAATGTCAACATCCGATAACTCGATAACTAAGCGGCTTATCAAAAAGGGCTACATTATTTTATGAGTTGGTTTTGAATGTTTTTATACAAAAAACTGATATCAATGGCTTTACACGGTATGTTAACGCCATAACCCTCTCACTTATCCGAAATTTCGGGGCCCATAACTCCGAAACTATGCATTTGCCCCGATTTTATTATTTTAATTTTTTTGCTTAGAATAACGTATTCCACCCCCTTTGTGGCCGTTTCTTGGAGTGTAACCAGTAAAATAGACCTGTTCGCAAAAAAATTTAAAAATAGAATCCCGAAATCCCGGGAAATCCTGGGATCCCGAAATTCCCGATTTTTTGAAATCAATCCCGTTTAGCATCCCTAACCCTCACCCATAGGATGGGGGTATATATCATTTAATACGGAAAAGAATGTAACGCATAGAAGGAGCCTTAGTATCTTTGGACGAAATTTGTTTTACGACATTTTAAGACGATTGAGCCATGTCCGTCTGTCTGGCTGGCTGGTCAACACGGTAAGTGCCGTAAATCTTTACAGATCACAATGAAATTTTGTCAGTGACTATTATTTGTAGAAAGTTAGTTTGGGATTGAAAATGGGCGTTTTGACCACGCCCCTTCCGGTACCTCCCATACAAATCGACACATTTAGGAGATTATCATATTTCTTCCAAACCTTTCTTCTGGTAGATGTGATTAGCTACAACTCATACATTGTTTAATAATCTGTAAATGTTTACTTAACTGGTGGAAATGGGCGAGATTGTCACGCCCATTCTGGTACCTCCCATACAAAACTGGGTGTTCGTCCGGGTTGCCAATGCGATAAATCGCGTAAAACACTTCCCACCTTAATGAAATTAGGCATAAGGCTTCACGTCATCAAACGCCAATCACCGATTAAAACAAGGGTGATTTTGCCACGCCCATTTTTGTACCTCCCATACAAAAGTTGTTTGGCCGTCTGGTTGTTCGGCACGATAAGTCACGCAAAACCGAACAAATTTTTATGAGATTTTGTACTAGTCAATATTTAGTCAAATACCACTCTCCTATAGAAAATGAGCGGTTTTGTCACACCCATTCTGGTACCTCCCATACAAAAGTTGGGCGGATGACCGGTTGATCGACACGATAACTCTCGTAAATTACAACCGATCTTAATAAAATTCGGTACTATTCAATATTTTGCTAAAAGCTACTGAGTAATTAATAACTGACTATTGTTCCACGTCCAGTTTCGTACCTTCTATACACAAATTGGACGTATTCCCGTTTGGTCGACTCGATATCTCCAATAAATCACAACCGATCTTAATAAAATTTGGTACTGATCAAAATTTTGGCTACAACTTGCCATGCCCATTTTTGTACCTCCCATATAAATATTGGGAGGGCAATTGGTTGGTAGTCACAAAAATTCCCCAAAATAGCTGAGGATCATAACTAATTTTGGTATTAAATAATATTTAGCGTAATGTCAATCTGCTATTGAATATGGTCACTTTTGAATGTAGGTGTTTTTTAACAGAACTCCCACGCAATGGATGACCTAGGGTGAGGGTATGATTAAGTCGGTTCATCCGATTGAAAGTTATATACTGCGTTTTACCCAAATACACTAGGAATCGAAACTTCAACGGCCGGTAGGGGACTATAAGTACCACCGTATAAAAAAGTTTGACGTTCGCGTAATTAGCTCTGTCGCATCTTTTGTGCACCCTAATACTTATATATACCCTCAAACTCAACCATATATTGCGCTCGAGTTCAATTGAAATTGTTGCCCCATATGGTAGGACAATTAAGATTTTAGAATAGCGTTTGAGAAACCAATGGCTACTCCCAAATATCACTCCAGAGTTCCTAATTTTTGATTTTTGTTTCAAAAACGGTTGTATATTTTTTAGTTAGGGCATCTGAGCAGACCTAAATATATACATTTAAAATTATTGAAGGTTCTTATTTTACATTAACATTATAATTGCTCTTCTAATACCGTCTATAGTGCTTGGCTTGAAACTAAGCTTTCTGTCGCCAATCACACCTCTATATGTTGCATTATCCCTTGGGCAAATTTATCTACCACCTATGGTTGAATATACGTAACCTTCCGTTAACTGGTAAACAGTACGAGCTGCGGATTTTCACCCATCCCATTCTCAGTAGCTCTCTTAGAGAATAAGACAATAAGTACTTGACATTGTGATTTGTAAAGATTTACAGTAGTTATTGTGTGGGTCAGTAAGTTGGGACAATGCACAATAATCTTTAAAAGCCCTCAAACGAATCAGCTCCAAAAATACCATTTGTCATTTAACAAATTGTTGGTGATTTAATGCATTGTGATTAGAGTGTCCAAAACCGAAACCGAAAAACCGGTGAAATCGTAATTTTCGAACAAACCGGAAACCGGTTATTTGTCGTCGGTTAACCGGTTTTTTCTCAATTTGTGTTAAAGCATGTTCATGTATACCGCATTTCAGCTCAAAAGATTCTAGAATCCCTTTCGAAATCTAAAGTGTTCAGGTATAAATATTTGACATTCGAGTAGATTTCGCTTCATTTTGACAACAACTCGTTTACAAACATTTATATGGTTCACTCACTGAGAATTTGAGAGAAATCTAAAAAATGTATGGAGACTCCAGTAATGACAAAATGTATGCAGAATCTCTGGATTTCGTTTCCATTTCGTACGAAATCTTAAAAACTGCGACATCTCGGTATACCTGAATGCAGCTTTAATATCGTTAAAAAAATTAATAATAATTGACATGATTTTCGATTTTTAATGAAATTTTGGAATTAAAAAACTTGATTTCTTTTTTCAAATATCGATGGTGTTGCGTAAAAAGGGCCCATCTGCTGTTTCCAATTGTCTGTAAGATATTCATAGATTATAACGTAGCAAAAATGGTTATGGCTATAGAAAGTTATGATTGGGTTCTTCGATTAGTATAATTATCTACCTACTTCGTTGCAGATAGACCCAAGCAGTTTCGCCATTTTGACTTGTCGTGACAAGGTAAACAACATCAGATCGGCCTTCGTAAAAAAATGCAGATTGGCCCTTTTTACGCCACACCATCGATATGATTTTATGCTTCAATAAGTTATAAATGATATTTCCACACAGTTATTTATTCAAATTTTATTAAAAATGAATTAAGAGTTTTTTTTTCCAAATTTCAAAAATAAAATAATTTTATAAATAAATGTTTCAAACTTAATAAGAATTTCATACATGAAAATCTCTTTCCAATTTGAATATGATTTTCGAATTGAAATCAGTTTAATATGAGTTTGAATGAAAGTTTAAAATTGTTCAAATTGGAATTTAATAAAAAAATTTGAATAAGTATGTGAAATGGGCACTAAACAAATGTATTGCAAGTGCTACACGTGTAATTTAATTTAAAGCTAAAAAACCGAAAAAACCGGTTCCACCGGTTTTTGCCAAAACTAATAACCGAAAACCGGTTTCTTGAAAAATTAATTTTTCGAACAAATCGAAAACCAGTTTCCTGAAAAATTGATTTTTCGAACAAACCGAAAACCGGTATTTAAAAAATGCCGGTTTTTTGGACACTATAACTGTGATAAAGCAGGTGACAGAAGATGTAACGTCCCAATAGAACTTCCCGAATACTTCGGAAAGTATACAGAGATTGTGTATGAGACAAAAAAGACAACTCCACACATCTTTGCATACTTTGTATATAGAGTGCATATGCAGTTACGAACATGACAAATTTGTGTTCGTCTCTAATTCAACTTCATACTCCTTCACATACTTTGTTTGCAGAAAAAGTGTACATTGACGAAGCTTAAAATTCTTGATTCGATTTCATGATAATTTTGATTGGATATTATATTTGTTAGCATACATTGTTTATTGAAAACGTGAACAGCGATAGTGTGTATATTTGTCATAAACCGTTAGTAGTGTTTGTTAGGTGTAAGCGGGCGTACGTATACAGTGGTATGAGGGATTTGTAGTTATTTCCCTAACTACCAATAATTACCATTAACTACCCGCCAGACTACCAGCAATGATTTAGACTGACGAATTTAACATGAGGATGTCATTGACCGCGGTCAGTGGCTACCCTCTGCACTACCATGTACCATGCAGATCGCTAGTTAAATGGAATTGACGAAATATCTAACAACATTGTACTAACTACTTGACAAGTACAATCCATTTAATGAATTCGCCGAACCATAATGAATTAATAAATAATCAATATTCTTCGAGCTTGAGGTCAGATTTGCTGTTGTTATATTTATTTTCCTCGATATTTCGCTACTCCTTTGTGTAGCATCATCAGGAGATTTAAACAATATTTAACAATTAAAACAAAACAAAAATAACAATTGTGAAAAAATTATGTCAATTCAAAAATATTCAAACAAATTTTCCCGCCTTTTTTCAAAATTTTCTGAAGTTACACAAACAAAAATAATGTTCGTAAAAAGTTCATATAAATTAACCCAAAGAAAAATATTAGATTGATATGATAAATAATTCTTGCTTAAATGGTTCTACTTTTTACTAATTAAATGTCTGTAAATTTGGGCTACATTATCTGTATCAGTTTTATAGTTAATTCTTTTCAATGTTGGTGTATTAATTATCTGTAGCATTTCTAACATATAACGACGTTTATAATTGTTTTCTTTATTTAAAACCGCTGTATCCTGAAAGTTTGGGTAATGTTTCTACATTTTCAAACTTTTGCACAATTTGTTCCTTTTCTTTTTTTAATAAACGTTTCATTTGTCTTTTGCTTGTCATTTTACCGTTCTAAATATTAAAATTCACTGTTTTATACTTCTAACCCACGTAGGCTGTCACGATGATACTTAATAGCAACTAACGCCAACACGCAAAAATAACCAAGCAACCAACAAATCATAACCGGATAACGGTTCAGTACATTGTTTTTTCCTTGTTTTCATACTTATAATAATCAAAAGGCGAACTCTAGCATTACCTGTAGCCACTCAAGTAGCTAGTCAGGCTTTTCGCTAACGAAATAACTAACTACATTGAGCCACTAGCTACTTCTAAAACTGCAGGGGTTCTTTATATTTTCTCTTCAGCATTGAGGACTACGCTACAAATGTTTCTATTTTATATACACTTTTATTCGACTCTAGGTACTGATTGTATACCATTCTGCCATACATTTTCATCGGAATTGTATTGAAATTGTAAACATTACAATAACAAATGTAGATAAAGGTTGTATATCAGATTCGAAGACAAAACACGAAGATTACTTGTAAACATTTCCATATACTTTGTATGCTATATTACGTGTACCCACACAAGCGACCATTCCTTGACAATAGTATATTAGAGAGGTATAGTGAAGATCACAGTACCCCTGCCTAGTTTGTATACTATACGAATGCGGAAACCTATAGTATACTCGTCCTACTTGGGTATTGTGATTTTCATGTGAAGAGAGTGAATGCCATAAGGGATGTCTTTGTCTTCGATTTTGTCCTCGACCTTACGCATACAAATATTTGATAACATATTGACCCACTATAACCCTTGTAAGAAAATCTAGTTAATTTATTTATTTAATTCAGTGACGAGGACTTGTTACACTTATATTACAATCTAGGTTATCATCTAAGGGCATCCAGGAGTCATTTGCCGAAAGACGTGTTAAATCGGGGGTTACACAGAGGCGTACGTATCTTTCAGTAAAGATCGTCTGCAGATTCGATCCCAGGTATATCACTATGTCTAGAAACCCGGAATAGTTGCAAAATATTGGACTCTAGACTATTCTCGATAGACTTTATAGCTTCAATTGCAGCCTAACTACCACAAGTAATAAAATAAAAAAATGGTTTCCCGTTACATTCCTCGAAGGGATTAGGGAGAGCTTCTCACAAACCAGTGAGCTGTGCGCGTTCTAGTTTTGCACTCACTGATTGGGACCTACAATTTTACAGCGGTTCCGAACGGTATTTTGAGAAGCTAAGTAATTTCATGGCTAAGTACTCGATAGTGTCGACGTCACTAAGCGAGGTGACCGCCGTCGATAGAAATTTAAGGTGAACAGAGCAGGGATCGAACCCACGTTCTCATGCACAAGAGCCGCGGACACTACCATTGCACCACCAAGAAATACCGACACTATCCAAAAGGTGACGGTATTGCATTCAAATATGGCTATAATGTTTTAAGGGGATAGTTTCAAGACCGTCTATTTTCTTGAAAGACTAATTTTACCACTAATTTTACAGTCTATGCTGGCTATGGTGTGTCGTGGTAAGATAGATATTGGAACGATGTTCCTTATCACACGTTGGGGGATGGGGGCTAAATGAAAAAAAATTAAACAACTTGTATTTTAACACTATTATGCTACAAACCACTATTATCCACAATATTGTTCATTTTTGCTTTGGTTTGTGTCAAGACTAACGGCTTGGATCATAGAGGAAGAAATTAACTAGATGTCTCACATATGTTGGGAAATATCTTATTTAATGGGAAGTTTTCTAGGTGGAGCCTGTAACCAATATTTAGTATATATTGTAGTTTTGAACCCAATAATAAAAAGTAAATTTATGGCTTTTTCTTACAGAAAGTACTTCTTCTTAAAAATAGTACCATTACTTAAAAAAAACATTAGCTTCGTTTCAACCGGGTGTCTCCTGACACCTCATGTAATATTTTTTTTATTGATGATAAAATACCAAGGTCTCCCAATAGTTTCCCTAAAGAGATTTTGGAGAAGTTTGTTACAATTAGTGACCTCTGTGTTATCTAATATTAACGCCACTGATCAGTAGCACCAGTTTTATACCGATTCCGAAAATAATTATTCTTTACAGTTAAACTCGAAAGTTTCGCAGTAAACTACAAAGTTGTTCCGTCATATTGCGACCATTCAGCGTTATCAAGGCATTAATGTCAAGCATCAGAAAATATATTTTTGAAATCACCCTCGCATTAAAGAATTTGTATTCCTTGCCTTTAAAGTTTCAGTTTTCACATGTTTGTTGTAGCGTAGAGTCGCTTTTTCTTTCGAACAGCTGATCGACCTGGCAGTTGAAATTTTCATACAGTATAGAATGTGCGCTAGGCGAATAGAAAAATTTAATTCAAATGGTATTTTATTGCTGCTTATGAGTTTTAAAACTAATAAATATTATAAATGCGTTTTGATATTTACGAACACAACAATTTTCTTTTATTTCTATTCGTATTTTTGCAATAAATTCATAATTTAGCAATAAATGCAGACTGTATCAAAACTCCAATAAGAGCAGTGACTTTCGATGAAAATTTAGTGGAATTGATACGCTCACTCTACTTATATATATCTGTGGTCACAAGTCATAACAGCCTAAGTCGATTCTAAAATTTTTCAGGGAGAGCAGTTTAAAGTTTAATATCTTTACTGGAAATCAGGAGTCGGAGATTTTGTGATACCTTTGTTGCAAATAACAAGAAAACGAATTCTTTTACTTACTTCTTAACAAAAAAAGAGTTGCTTATTTCAGCACGGTGACTTCTCAAAATTTTTTTTTTTCAATTTTGTCCAAACTCGAGTTAGGCTGTTATGCTTTGTGACCACAGATATTACTCTATGCATGGAATGTAGAAAATCGTGATTTCTTTACAACAGTTTTAAATACATTTTTTAAACTTCAATATCCGAAGAAATCCTTGAACTTATTTGAATACTTTAATGATTAAGGTGTTAGATAAATAAATAAATAAGTTTTGTTTACTTACCCTTAAATAGTGGGCATAATTGCCCTAATGCACCTATGGGCCCTCTGCCCGTATATTGGCCAACAGATAATTCCATAAATAACAACGGGATACTGCAGACAATTAATACTATACAATACGGCACCAGAAAAACACCTGTTGAGATAAATTACAGATTGTTGTTACATACAGATGGATAATATTGTCACGTTTATTCATATGCGGCGTATACGTAATAAATAAGTTATTCGTTAACCTACATGTGTATAAGTAATATTATTATCTTTACGTATGAGTAATATTAATGAGGTCATTATGTGGATACATAAATAACAAAATGCATCTATCAATTTAAATAACTTCAAGTAAATCAAATGTAAAAAAACTCAAAAATATGATAGTTAAAATGTTTTTCTTTTATTTGTTTTTGTTTAGATATCGGAAGTCATAAAGTGTAATATTACAATCGCCATGTCGGTCATGTGCTAAATGTTTGTGTTCGCTTTAGTTTTTCTGACATGATGTTGAAATACACTTGTTTTTGTTGTATGTGTCACAAATTTGACAAATGACAAAGTCCATCTTTATGTGTGACATTTATACATGACGGACTACTTAGGCGGCGATACTATATACATAACTAGTTATATATGTATGGTACAAATAATGACCGGATATGACAGATAATCTCTTCTTTTAAAATTTGCAAAAAGAAAGAAAAATAAACCGACACGACATAATTTTAAACTAAATGTGTTTTAGTTGTAGGTTGTTGGTGATAATTGCATTTCTTCAAATGGATAAATTTATGAATATGCTATATACGAGGGTAGAACAGAATGTTTGTTAAGGTAGAAAATCTGTAGATTTTTTTATATTCAATTAATTTTGATTCTCGTTAGAAATGATAGGAAGAACTTACAGGTGCCTTGACATATTCGGAGAAACGGTTATTAGAATTATTTTATTTACATACGTATAAAACAATTCTCAGACAATTGTAATTAGAATGAAAACTGAAATTAAACTTAATTTTTTCTATAGAAATCGAATGCCACTGTTTGGGACCTACAGTTTTAGAAGCTTATTCATAGCTAAATACTCGATACTAAGCGTGTTTTTTTTACCCCGCTAAAGTTAATTATAGATTAATTTGTAAGGGTCAGCTAAGCGATATTAAGTGGCATTTCAATTTCCCACTTAAATTCCGACTTGAGCAATGACAATATTGCCAGATGTTGAATTTCAAGAAATGGCAACAACAATTTATCTTAGATAAATTTTGTTATCATTTTTTGCGAATGAAAATGTTATCAAGGAGAGACTCAAAAGCAGAATTTGCAAAATGGCTTACACATGGTCAGTTCATTTAAATTATTTTATTTAATGGAAGACTACTTGTGTATACTTTTATATCTCTAAATTTGAAACATAGATTTTTATTTCCGATTGAAAACAAAATTGGAATTAAATTGTTCACAACAACGAGCTATAAATGTTATATGTATTGATTATGGTATAATTATCTATAATTATCTGATTTACACTATACACTACGACTATCAGGTATAGTCGTTTAAACAAGTGATTACATTTTTTCCATGTCATTTTTCCTTTCACTTGTTAAAATCATATGTATTTTGTTTTCATACTTTTTTGTATTCTTGTATTGTTGGTATATATAGAGTTTGACAACTGAAACAAATGAATGAAATTAAAATGTCTGTTCTTGCTGCTTAAAACTACAACAACATTTGCTGCTACCATGTACTTGTTGGCACTTGATACAAACGGGTTGCCGTATTGCATTTTTTTCACCCATAACAGCAAATGTTGCCACATTACGCAGTATTAAGTGTGGATCGTTTTATTTGGAAAGCCGTAAGTGGTGACAGCTTAATGGAATAAAAAAAGCAGACTTACTGTCGCCGTCACTAAGCGAGGTGACCGCCGTCGAAAGAAATGTAACATGGTCAGATCAGGGAACGAACATACGTTCTCATGCACAAGAGCCGCACACACTCGCCATTGCACCACCAATGGCATCGCAGTCTTACCACGAAGTAATGACAATATTTGAAGACAAGGTACACTAGTGGGGGTGAAAAATCACAGCACCTGTAGACAAGGACAAATACATTTTTATTAACTATAATAAAACCTGTGTGGCGCACCGCTGCAGGATTTAACTACGATATCTTGATAAATATCCTTTTAGTGTTTATGTCAAGATCTGAGGCGCACCGGAGCCAAACATTTTTAACGAAAATACTTTTTAGTACTTAATTTGTTTCTTTTCCATGATCACGGGCTTCCCGGGAAATGCAAAACCAAAATACCGTAAATTCCTCAGGAAATCAGAAACCCTAGCTTCGAGCCTTCGGCACCAACTTCGCGAAATAAAGTTTGTTTAAGTGACAGGAGTCTGAAATTTTCATTTGTCCACCATGGAATTCGTGGTTTCGGCACAATCTGCATAAAGTAAAGTTTTTTTTATGGCCTGATACATTTTTTATTTTGAGCCGAAATAGTATTTGAAAACAATTTCCAAAAAACCATGTTTGAATGGGACTTTTTTCGTACAACATTTTAATCTTCTATTTCGATTCCTTACGTGTCCTTTTCGTCTTAATTTCGAGAAATGTCAAAAAAGTACCTTAAAATGGGAGTTTTGGCCACTAAATTGTTATACAAAAATGTTGCTCAGAAATAATCTTTTTTAAAGCTAAATTAAATCGAAATTGTTCATGGCCCACCCTTTATATTTGTGATGTAAAAATAGTAAGCCAACATTTAACTTTTCTCTTCGACCCTCGCAAATTTTAGCTATAGTCTTATTAGACAATCTAATTTACTTTTGTTTTCATCGCTTTTTTTGTTATTTTGATTTACTCAAAAGGAAATCGGCATTTAAATACTTAAGATTAGCCAATTTTTTTTTGTTAGAACAGTTAGCATTTCTAACACTTATCACATATCGTGGGAATAGATTTCACATTTCAATAGTCATTGTTTCACTTACCTCCTCCACTTTTATAGCACATGTAGGGAAAACGCCAAACATTACCCAAACCCACTGAGTATCCAATACACGCTAATACAAATTGCATCTTACTGCCCCAGTGCTGTTGTCGCGGCTTTAAATTGGCCATTTCATCGGACATATCCATATAACTGTCATCGTCGTCATCATCGACGCCAGGTAGTCTGTTTGAGAAGAAGCGATTAAAATTCATTAGATTAACAAATTAATTCAAATAATAAATTAAATTCAAATTAATAATTGATTATCTAGGTGTGCCGTAATAAATATGGGGTGTCCATAAATTAACATTAAGTATAAGTGGTTTTTATTTGGACGACAAATTTATATTCCGAAAACCAAAAACATGTTTTATAAGAAACTTGGTAGATTGTAGCACAAGATTTGAATGTAAAGCATCTTTATTACGACTTGCTTGAGTCCTGATAAAGTAGCAATTAATCCTGTTATTGAGTTTCGGGTGGTCAAACATTTTAATGTCGGTCAGCGAAAAACGTACAAAGTCCGGCTAAGAGTCGGCTACTCAAACGTCAGTCGGAGGGCCATTCACTTGTGCAGATCGATTCAGCTTTTGTGGCGACATTAAATGTATTGTCAGTAAGATAAAATATGCTATACAGACGACAGTGTTAGGTTACACTAATAGCACTAATTGTTTGCAAAGAGGTTGTAGCAACCGTAAATTTGGCTGTTGCCACCGAATTGCAGTTGCCACAACTGAATTGAGTTGTTACGACTGAATTTACTTCCCACATTTGAAATTCGATTGAAGCAACCTCTAATTGGTTGTGATAACCTCTAATGCGGTTGCGACAACCTCTAATTTGGATGTGGTGACATCTAATTTGGGTGTTACAACCTTTAAATTTGGTTACGGCTAATTCGGATATTATTTCTATGGGTGTATGTAGGGAGTGCATCATTAGAATTGACACGCGAAAAATCATACAAAGAGTACTGTGTATAAGAATGTTAAAGCATATTTAGTAACGGATGTACAGAGGGTCCTTATTTACGATTGAACAGAGTGTTGAAGGATTTGGGGTTTAAGGGTCTATTTGGTCCTAATATTAAACAAATTAAGTTTGCGACCTGACAGTCACAGAGCATCTTGAACGCTGAATCTCGGCATTTTCGTGTTTGTTGAAAATTTACAAACCAATCAATTCATGCACTAAAATTCAATCGACGCCACTGCGAGTCAGGTAATTTTGCTGTCTTCAAGTTCCGAAAATCTGTTTTTACGAAATTGTTTGATTATTTTTTGTCTTTACTCGGATATATCTCGTGACGAGTTTGGCAGCTCGGCGTATAGACCTTGCGAGGAGCCAAAATTTTTAAGAACAAAATTTATCCCTAATGGCCCGTACTAATATCAGCAATGCACGTGAATTGTTACAAACCTCCATATAAAAAATATGACTGAAAAATATTGACAAAATATTTCTGCCCTTGTAGTATTAAGTTATTCAAGCGTAATATTAGCAATGTGTATCAAACAATATTTTAATGCTTCTAAGAAAAATTTAACGATTAATCAAATTGTAGGAAGAAATTATCAATGTTGTCAACTCTAATTTAATTTCTCAAAAATAAAAGCTTTTTGGTACATACAAAGAAAAATGTTACAAACAGAAAAGTATAGTGAGATAAATTGTTGTTGATCAATATTTTTCATACGACCTATCTTTGGCTCGGGTTAAAACAACATTTTAATATCATTTTCGTGAACCTCACAAAGTCTGAAAAAAAACAACTTCAATCAATGATGATAGAAATACCACAGATGGTGTAGTCGATTATTCACCAATTTCACCAGATGGCAAAGTCTGTTTCCGTGCGGCAATTTTTCACTCGGATACGACGAGAAAGCAATCAAAAGTCATTTTTATTTCGATTCTGCCACATATACACCACGCGAAATAAATATAAAGGCAACACCATTTATTGTTTTTTCAAGTTTTTATTTTATATTGTATTAGTCCTTTCAAAATTAAATACTTTTCAGCAAAAAATACTTCGACTATGACTTCTTAAAGGTGAATCAAGAAAAATAAACTAATTACTAGTGCGAAATATTTATAAAAGCAAAAGGTTTATTTAAATATTCTAAAAAGTTTCGTAAGATATTTGATCTCCATTATCGCTGATAACTTCTACTAAGCATCTTGGCATTGAGTTTATCAACGAATGACTACAGCGCCGCACTTATACTACAGCGAAGAACAGAGCACATTGGAATATTTGTAGATGGCCAGGCGGTTCTCCTATCACTTAAATCTTACAACACTGCATCTAAACTCGTTAGTAAATGTAGGGAAAAACTTGTCGAGCCAGGCCGGCTTTGCCAACGTGGTTCTTACCTTGATACCAGGCCACAAGGGTCTCCTAGGGAACGAAAAGGCAGACGAACTAGCCAGGGCAGAATCCTCTTCCACCGAAATCCACATGGTGTCAGTCGCAACGCCTATAGGGTTGGTCAAAAGAGGTATTTTCCTGCATTACCTTGAACGAGCGAAGACCAGATGTGATAGGACGGAAACGTGCCGCATATCCAGAAACACATGGCCGGAATATAACATTCACCGGACTAACTCCCTGATCAGCCATAATCGGGGAGACATATCTAGGCTAACTGGCGTGCTGACCGGGCACTGGCCAATCGGTAATCACACAAGACGGTATAATGACGACTGCCGTGCCTGCGATGACGCAGAAGAGGAGGAGACGGTGGAGCATCTCCTTTGCAGTTGTCCGGCTTTGATGAATAAACGCCTGAAGACAATGGGCCGTCCCTTCCTGCATAATCTCACTGAGATACACGAGATAGATCTAGGGGATCTAATGAGGTATCTCCGATTAACAGGCTAGATATAAACACGGTTCTTTGGACTGCCCGGAGTGATGTGGTATGCAAAACGATGTCTCAAAACACTAATTGATGCTAAATAGTATATTTAGCAACCACGGAAACCAACCAACCAACCAACGCTGAACGCTGAGGCAGCACGAAAAAGTAAACTACTACTTGACCCAATTTTAAACACGGCACGGGTGCTTTTGAAAATATCTCCACAGATTCGGACATGATAGCACACCTATATGTCAGGCCTGTGACGATCAGGAGAAGGACGTCGAACACTCTGAACTTAAACACAGCAGGTTTAGCGAATACGTATAACCGACCCACGACTGGATGTCAGGCGAAGGTCGAACAAATTGTGGTAAGTTCAGATGGATAGAACGACGTTGAGAAGTTGGTATGGAGCGTCCTGATGGAACTTCGTCCAATGGAGAGAGACAGAGCGGAAGTAATGTCTAGGGGACATCCGATGAGGTGATCGCATAAATTGCTACAGTCCCCCGCGAAGTAACGCTTAACGGTAGTCTCGTGGGGGAGCTTAGTTGGAGAGTATAGAGGGTGGACATTCTAACCTAGGCGCCACAAAAAGTGAGTAGTGCATGCGGATGATCCGGCCCATTATAGAAAACGGAATAACACTGATTTCGGACACTCAACAGAAACAGTTTACATGCTAACACACTCCGTTACGCAGAGTGCGTGTGCAGTATTTGCAGCTCGAGTATTCCGATGTACAGAGTCTTTTATACTTTTTGTGTACGTTTTTCAGTTTTGATCAAACTCTGATAAGGTGCACGAAACAGTAGAAAATTAACCATTTAGAGTACAGTGCCTGAGTCGCATGTGCGCTATAATTTTACGTCATTACGGAAAAAAATATATACCCTATAAAATAATTGGTTCATTTTTGCGTGCTTTATTGCAATATAGTGTTTTCAACATGTAGAAACATGTGGAATATAAAATACAAATTTGTTACATCTTTATTCGAAAATCGAAATTGTCTACAAGTGAACTAAGCCGCAATCCATTTAGAAAAGTATCTGTCATTTATCTACGATCTAGATAAAATTGTTTCCTTCTCATAAATTTGTTTTAAATTAAATAGTTCATTCATCAGATTTGGATACTAAATCAATCTGATATGTTTTTTTATATCCAGTGATGCGCGTTTAATTGTTGTCAACACATTTACGTTATGTATACAGTTAGGGACAAAAGTGACACTCAAACATGTTTTTAATTGGTTTACAGATAAGTATTTTTTAATGCTTATTGTGAGGTGTATCCTTCTGTACTCCGAAAGGAGTGTATATTATTATCATAATCTTTCCTGGATTAATATAGCGATGTCTTTCTATCCGAAAGTCGTTGTTGAAAGGTTAGTGTGGCCGACTCTTATATAGCGTTTGAACGAACCCCTAAAAGTTGCGCATAAATTGTAGAAAATTCTGTTCATCGGGATGTTCGAGCAGCAAATGCTTCACGCATTCTATATGATGGAGTGTGTTGGCATGTAAACTCTTTGTATGGAGTGTTCGAAATTGGTGTTGCGTCATTTTCTAATACTTGGATACTCTTGATTAATTGTTGATCACTATTCGATCTTATATGTTCAGCAGCACAGGCAAAGCAGTAACCTCAGCACGCAACAAGGGACGCAGCACACAATATAAGAATCATTCCTAGGGAGTTCATATGTTCTAGAAAGTTGTTTATTGAGATCTTAGGTACATTCTTGTAGTTGATTGTTTCCTTGAATTTTGAACGGTTTGCTATGGACCTGAACAGGGGAAAAAATGTAAAAAATCGAATTTTTTAAAGTTGTTTGCGATTTTGACCTTGAAGATGATTTTATAAGTTCAAAAAACTTTCCCTCAGAAAGTAAATCAAAATTCAGAACGATTTGCAAGATATGTGCTTGACAAAATGATCACTTTCTTTCAAAAAAGACACCGAGGCCCTTTTTTTTGGTCTTTTGTCACGTAGTGGTGTCCGTATATGGATATATTTTTTCCTGTTGCTCTGTGTAATCGACTTCAACTCTTACACCCACTCCGGGAAATTTGTCTTAAATCCGACTCATCAACGCCAACTCCGACTCCATTCCCCTGGTTTTGAGTAGATAAAGTGGCCATTTAATGGGGTCGACTAGTTAGAGATATCATTACCGTGTTCATAGAGTAATACATATATAAAGAGTGTATATGATGTGTAATACAAATACAAATAAACGGAAGTTGTTGGGTTCCCAATAAGCACAACGGATCCGAATCGGAGCCGTTGTGCTTCTCGGAGATGATTTCGAGAACGGATTCGTTCTCGGTTTGTGATCGGATCAGCGAGCGGGAGAAATTCCTCCTTCGTTCTCGAAACGAGAATTGCGTCCGATCTCGAAACGAGATCGGATCCGATAGCAAAATGAATTCGGACCCGATATCGAAATGGATTCGGACCCGATAGCGAAATGGATTCGGACCCAATATCGAAATGAATTCGGACCCGAGAGCGAAATGAATTCGGACCCGATAACGAACTGAATTCGGATCCGATAGCGAAATGAATTCGGCCCCGATAGCGAAATGTGGTCGGATTTTAAATCATTACGATGGGTTCCGAAATCATTTCGATATTGATTCCGCTCTCATTTCAGAATAAAATAATCAAATTCCATTTTAAGCATTTATTTTTATATGCATTTCTGAGACTCATTCTTTGTCATTATATTTAATTTTTTTGGTAACGCGGTCTTTCGCATATTGGAAGTATTTCTTACTTCTTACTTCCGAATAGGATCAGAGAAAACGAAATCCGATGTTCCGGACTTAAACCGGAACCGAATTGGATCGGAGAAAACGAAATCCGATGATCCGGACTCAAACCGGATCCGAATCGGATCAGTCCGATGTTCCGGACTCAAACCGGATCCGAATCGGATTAGCGTAAGCGAAATCCGACGCGTCGTACTCAAATTCGAGTCCGACTTTGTGCTTATTGGGTTCATGCAAATCAAAACTTATATTACATATAAAGTAAAGTTATTTTACAAGTCTAAAAGTGCCAATAAAATCCAAACTGAACGTCAGTTTTTTCAATTCGCCTACGGCTCATTCTCCTTCACATTATGTCCTGTATCAAATTTGCAACTAGGATGTCGATCAGCTGTTTCATCGAAACCCCCCTGATCGTGGTGGAGAAGGATGAGTAAACGGTGGCGCATTGTAATTTCTTAATTTCTCCAAACACTTTTGGGAAACAAATGAATGGTTCTAATGGTACGGTGCACAGTGGTTCACATTAATTTTCCACTGGCCAAAATTCAATATCTTTTGATCGAGTAAACATTTGTAAGTTCTAGTGCAATTTGGTGCAGGCAAAAGTTACCCTAAGAAATTGGGGAATACACCAACCTTTCCATCTGTATATTATATTCATTGAAGGCTTATCTTGATACAAAATCAAAATTTTTTAAAATATTTAGTACAATATTAGCTATAAACAAAAGTTAGTCTTCGTGTTAGAGCCAAGAAAGTACCCCGAGTGCAATATCTCCAAAACTGTATGAGATACCGTTTAATAAAGTCAAATAAACAAAATAATAAACGAATATCTTTAATACGAAAAAAATAAATATATTTGTACGAAAATATGTTTAAAAAACTTAGAAAGAAAACAGGTACTTTATTTTCTTTAAAATCGAAAATTAAGCAACCCGGTCAACTTTAGAGTATTTTCTAAAATATACCCGATTATTAGATTTTTAATTTTAGTATCTCAAAATAATCCTTGACTCTTTGCCTATAATCCGAGTTTTACAGGACTTAGAAATGTTTACTCGATCAAACGATATTAAATTTTGCCCGGTGGAAATCTATTCTGAACCACTGTGCGGTGGCGACAAATGCGACGTTTACAAAGAATCAGGCTTCTATCTATATCGAAGTAATTTGTGCTGGAAAATCTCGTATTGAAAGTCCCATTCAGTCGAGAGTTGTTTAATTTTGGGTTCAAATGCATATACTCATGATTTGTCATCTGTAACGAACATATATGATGGCTTTTGCTGTCGTTTTGAAATGACGGATTCTGAGTTTTGAGGTATCCAACGAGTGGTGATTTTCGTTTCTTAGTTAAATTGTGGTTAATCTCCGAATTGTGTTTTCAGGCAATGCTTAACAATGATTTAACCACCCAATGTTGGTTAGTTAACCTATAGTTAGAACCATATGATTTTGACAATCAAACTGATCCACTGATTGGCAAAATGAGAAATGTAAGATTGTAGAAAATAGCCTTTGAGCCTAGATTGGTAAATTGTTACGCCTAAGTAGTTTAATATAAATTTTTGTTAAAATGACTTAAATTTTGTGAATTTATTTCTTATTTTACATAATTACATTTTGTTTGTTCCTCTGTTGTTTTGGTATTTACCTCAAAACAAATGCTTTTTCCAATAAGAATACAAGTGTTGTCATAATCGTTAACAATATTAAGGGTTACATTAACTCGACACTGAAAAACAAAATGTAAAGTTAACCTCTAATTAACTTTTAATTTCTATTAAGCAGTCCAATGGTTAACTCACCACTTGAAAACTGGCCAAAGTCGCATGACTAGCTAGCAATGCCAGGTCTCGCACAACATCGACGTTTTCTGATAGAAACTTCAAAACTTGGACAATATTCGTGAAATTGGGATGGTACTTCATCACCAAAACTCGAAGTTACATTTTTGAAAATTTGACTGAAAATTGACTGAAATTTGACTGAAATTTTGATTGAATTTTTAAATCAATGTAAACGGCTCAAATAACAATCGTAAACGACAAACATAACGCTGCTGTTGTCAGATTCAACATATCTACACCAGTGTTGCCATATCTCTAAACATAAAAGGCAACCCACGTAAGAATAAATTGTATGCAATTTATTACTAGGCCACCAAACTACAAGTACGAGTATCGATTATCGTTAACATTTTCCACAAATACAGTGTTGACAGCAGTTTTTGAATCATTTGGTAAATTTCCCAAAATCTTTCAAAATACATTAATAACGCCTATTATCGCAGCCAAGTTAGCGATAACCTTTTTCTCTAATCTTTTCCGTTTACACCACCCAATTTGAGATTAAATTGACATTTCAGGTGGCAACTCCATGCTTAGACAAACTTCGCGCCAAGACAAAATTATCGACGACGGCGACACAACAGAAAAATTTAGTTGGCGGCTATTGGTTTTGCCAGTTTTGTACAAATTTGAGATGTTTTTCATATAAATAATTGGATTAGTGGGTCTCTAAAAGCGATTCACAGTTTAAACTAATAAAGAGCCATTTAATCGGCGGCGGCGTGTGCTTCAAAAAAGTTTTGGTGGCGGCGACGCGTCGGAAAATTTTCCATCGGCTTCCATCTGTCAAACAGTTGATTGTTTGAGTTTGTTTTTATTATGGTTGCATTTTTTTAGTAACTAACGGTGTTACATCAACATGTACACCAGTTTAAAATCAGGTTAAAAATTAAACTGATTAAAATTGTATGAGTAATCTTCTGGGTTAGCTCGGGTTAACGGAGTTAACCTTCGAAATGCGCTAATCTTGGTCGGTGTAAATGCCGTATTAGGTGCTCCATAAGAAATGATGGTGAAAAACATCAGATTGGAACATAAAAAACACACTGTATAATAACCATCGGTTATAGTTACAATTTTCCACAAGCAGTTTGCGAATCATTTGGTAAATTTGCCAAAATCTCTTAAAATACACTAACCTGCTGTAGAATAAATCTACTCAAAAAATTACAGCAGACAGTTGTCCGAGGCCTTCGGACAATAAATGATAAATAATATAAGCAAATGAATTTATTGTTATATATGTTTTCTGTCTTATCGGATGGCGTATTCTACGTTAAACTTAATGGCCGTGTCTCTGACACAGCCTGCAGGGACAGTCCGTAGCCGAAGGCCTCGGACAACTGTCTGCTGTAATTTTTTTTTAAACTTAATTTAATTTATGTATTTTAATTAATATTTTTATTGAAATAAGTTCTGCGAATGTTGAGAGGGCCGCCCTAATATTAAAAAAGGTTTACCTTATCGAGTCTTCGCATTAGCATTCGAGCGTTGTGTGAAAGCTTTACGCTTTACAATTCAAAATTAATGTTACAACAGCTTTATTGAAGCTTTCGCAAAAAAGTTTTATTACGTTAGCTTACTGTTTGTTTCACTTTTTACTAGATACATGTTCCTAAGCAATGTTGAGCAACCAAAAACACTCAACCAAACACCACACATATGTTTGAGTGTATGTGTTTAAACAATTTTCATTTGAGAAATTAAAATACTAGAAATATATCAACCAATATGAAATGTATATCAAACGAAAGATAACATCTTCATTTACCTACAAAAAAATTTTAAAAAAATTCATCTAGCCGTTTCCTCAAATTCAATGAAATAAAGATTACAACAATAAAAACCTGACATGACTCCTCATACCGTAAGGTAAGACGTATTCTACGTCAAAACGTGAGCGCACAAAATTCCGATATTATATTCTCTAAAAACCAAGCAATGATGCAAATAAATTAGGAATAATATTTTTTTTTAAACGCCAAAACGCATTTCATACATACTCGTATTCTCGATAAGTAACTTTTAAGACGAATTCTTTTGGTCCTCACTGTGCATGTGATTTTATATACACATGTTGTAAATATGAACAAAATAAATAAACGTGTTTATTTGCAATTATTTTTGTTTTACACAATTTGTTATGATTGTTATAGATGGTAACAATTTTATTTTATTTGATAAATAACTTGTGGTTTATTTGAAACATTTCTAATGTCCATTCAAACATACCGATGTATGTAAGTGACAACAATTCATTCATTCATTCATTCATTCATTTTCACACCGACTGAATATGAATTATTTTCTTTCTATTCTCGTTTTGTTCGTACGTACATACAAAATTCATGGGATGTAACGACATGTGTAATTAATTAAATTAATTACATGATTTATGACGTGATGACACGATAAATTATGCTTTAATTATGCTATAAACAATTCGGGGTCGTTTCTATGTACATTAGGGTGTCTTTACAATTTAATATATTAATACGTTTTAACACATTTCCCTCCTACTGTTGTGGTTGAATAAATATCTCAAAAAACCACATTTGTTTGTAGTTTCCTATTCAAACCAAAGTGCTAAACTTATATATACTTTCCCATTACATTATATGCAGCGATTGACTGGGGAGAGGTCAACTGTGTGATTTCTAATTTAAGGTCGGAAAATTGGAAAACTAGAAACTAGGATCTAGAAACTTGTACATTGCAAATTACTCGACAGTGTCGACATGACTATAAAGACTATAAAAGACTTATAAAAACAAGCTGTTTCGTATGGCTGTCCCAAGAAAAGTTCACGAGGAGACTTATACGTCATTTACACCGACCAAGATTACCGCAATTCGAAGGGTAACTCCGTTAACTCACGCTCATTCAGAAGATTATTCATACAATTTTAATCTGTAAAAACTGAAATTTAATTTTTAACCTCATTTTAAACTGGTGTACACTTTGATGCAACACTATTTATTACCAAAACAATGCAGCCAAAATAAAAACACACAAAACATCAACTGTTTGACCGACGAAAGCCTATCAAAAATTTTCGGACCCGTCGCCCGCATCAACAATTTTTTGAAGCTCACGCCGCTGCCGATATACTTGGCTTTTATGGGTTGAAAATGTGAGCCGATTTGATCGACAGGCCCGATTTTGCCAACTAATCCAATTTTAAAGGCTTAGTTACTTCAAAAGTATTCCAAATTTCTACAAAGATGGCAATTTTAATTTAATTTTTCTGTTGTGCCCTCGTCTTCGATAATTTTGTCTTGGCACGGAGTTCCTCTAAATTGGTCTGAGAACAAAGTTGCCACCTGAAATGTAAAATGGGTGGTGAAAATGGCAAAGATTAGAGAACAAGGTTACCGCTAACCTAATCACTATAAACTACTGTTCATCACTCTTCGAATTGCTGACACAATATAACTCATTTACACCGCTGTTTATCGCGGCCAGGTTAGCGATAACCTTGTTCTCTAATCTTTGCCGTTTACACCGCCCAATTCGAGATTAAATTGACATTTCAGTTGGTAACTCCGTGCTTAGACAAAGTCCGCGCCGAGACAAAATTATCGCAGACGGCGGCACAACAGAAAAATTAAATTTGCGGCTCTTGGTTTTGCCAGACGTCAATTTAAATTTTCTGTTGTGTCGCCGTCTTCGATAATTTCGTCTTGGGACGAAGTTCCTCTAAATTGGTCACAATGGAGAACAAGGTTATCGCTAACCTGGCCGCTACAGACTGCGGTCTAAATGCGACATTACTGTTCATCACTCTTCGAATTGTTGACACATTAGGTGGAATTCCACGACCAGTTCTTCCACGAAGTTTGCGATGTAAGTTACCCTATTTTTGTAATAGGTTTCAAAAATGATAATAAGTGTTTTTACCCTGCTAAAGTTAATTATAGCTTAATTTGTATGGGACAGCTAAGCGATATTAAGTGGCATTTCAATTTCCCACTTAAATTCCGACTTGTGCAAGGATAATGTTGCCACATGTTAAATTTCAAGAAATGGCAACAAAAAGTTATCTTAGATAAATTGTGTTATCATTTCTTGCGAATAAAAATGTTATCAAGGAGAGACCCAAAAGTAGAAATTTCCAAATGATTTACACATTTTAAGTTAAATAAAATTATAAAATTATTTTATTTAATTGAAGACTACGTATACTTTTACATCTCTAAGTTTGAAGGATAGCCTTTTATTTCCGATAGAAAACAAAATTGGAAATAAATTGTTCACAACAACGCTCGGTATATGTTATACATATTGATCATGGTAAAATTATCTACCAGGTATAGTCGTTTAAACAGGTGATGAAATTTTTTCCATGTCATTTTTCGTTTCACTTGTCATAATCTTATGTATTTTGTTTTTATCCTTTTTTGTATTCTTGTGTTGTTGTTATATATATGTGTAGAGTTTAACAACTGAAACGAATGAACGAAAATAAAATGTCTGTTGTTGCTGCTTACAATTACAACAACATCTGCTGCTACCATGTGTTTGTAGGCACTGGCTACGAACGTGTTGCCGTATCGCATTTTTTTCATCCATTACAGCAAATGTTTCCACATTGCGTAGTATTAAGTGTGGATCGTTTTATTTGGAAAGTCGTAAGTGGCGATAGCTTAAGGGAATAAAAAAACAACCTTAATGTGTTCTTCTTTTGTGTATTGCTCCATTTTGAATAATTGGAAAAATCGTAGACGACAGATGTTAAGAGCTGCCACTTGCACAGTGCGGAAAATACCAAAAATCATGAACTTTTATTGGGACACCCGTTATTAGTAATTCACTTTTTCCAATTTTAAAAAAATGCACGAGGTTGTATGTTTTAAACAGCTGTTAAACGCAAAGTAAATAACGGAACTTGCTCAAAATTTGACAGTAGTGTATTAACAGGTGGTACTTGATTGGAGTATTGTTGCATTTCATATAACCACGAGGGAAGTTCGAAAAATCACGGACTTATTGATCCGCCCTCGTATTAAAAAGAACAAATAATTTTTCACAGAAATTTGATCTCGAATTAAAAGACCGAAAAGGTAAACAAAAGTTTAAAAGTTTTATTCAAATGAAATAGTGGACTTTAGACATAATGTGTGATTTACCAAATTTGACTTTCCATGGAATTTTCAACTCTTCGACTTCCTCAAAATGTTTAATGTCAGTGTCGCCTTCACCACTCCTTACATAATGGAATGCTTAAGCATTTTATAATTTATTAACACATTTCATATCTATAGGTGAATAAATATAATTTATCAATGATTATCATCTTTATCTCTCTTTATATACCTTTTAAACGTATCATTATCATCTTAAATACATACTAATTGAATAAATAAACGTCATCATGATAACGAGAATATCAACGATCTGTCGATCGATTGCCGTGTGCATTGAAGCGAGATACGATACCCAGAGGTAACATAAAATGTTGAATTGGGATCATACGAGTACTAAAAATAACACTTTGTTATATACATTGTTTTTTTTTTAATTTTATTAACAAATGTAAATTATAAAAAAAATACATAACATGACAAGATCATAATTGAAATTTGTATGCGATGTATTGAAATAGTAAATCACGTGATGAACTCGAAAATAGTCGTATCGATAAAATAGAAGTAATGTGAGAAAAAGAAGTGTGATTATGTGAACACTGTACGATGGGTTTATATGTTACGACAGTTCATGCTATAATAGTTCATGCTATGGACGCCTGCGATTCTTTTTTTGTACAAATTGTAATTTGTTACAATTTTACGTTGTTTCTGAACAGTTGTTCTGTAATTATATTTCCCCTCGCTAATTAAACGATACCCAGTAATATTTTTGGAATTCGTTATGAAATAATGCATTCAAGAACAGATTAGTTTGCTACGATTATTAATCACAAAGTTTGCTTGTGGCATTGATGTAAGACAACGTTCTCAATCAACTTCATGGAACTGTAGTACAACATTTTTGTATAACAATTGGTTCCTAGGATTGGTTCCTAGAATTAGTTCGTTTTATGATAATTTCCGCAAAATGTACCTAGGAAATAATTCTTCATGTAACATTGATTCAAACGATATATTTAGGTTTAATGTTCTGACACCTATGGAAAAATCGGTATAGATTTTGATGGAATTTTACATACATCGTCCAAAATTCAATAACTTTTGATCTAGTAAACATTTTTGAGTTCTATATACAATCAATTGTAAGTAGGTAAGCAGTCAGGGATTATTTTGAAATAATAATTCGAACGCTGAAACTCGATGTGAATGAGTTTATAGTACCTCGCGCGTCTCAATGGAACATTTATGAAAATCTTAGTTAACAGAAATTCAGAACATATACATCCATCAATTATCTTCAAAACTGTAATAGAGTTTACCATGGTACGTCTACTACTAAGAGTCGGCAATCCGATCAATGCTAGTCTACTGCTATACGAAGGAAGATTATGGTTCGGGTTCCATTGAAGGTTTCTCAGACAAAAAACGAGAAACTGTTTCTGGACCGATTCAATCATATTAATATACAAATAGTACTGAGGGTCCAAACAACTGATCCATATTCGAGAATAGGGCGGACTAGTGAAGTAAAAAGATTTTTTATAACGTAGGGATCTGAAAGTCCCTTTGCCCAACGTTTAATAAAGTTCAGAACGCCATAAGCCTTGTTTACCATCGTAATTATGTGGGAGTTGAAATTCAATTTTCTTGCCAAGAGAACATCTAGATCAACAAATGAATACAGCGATTCAAGAACATTGCCACCTAAAATGTATTTTGCCGAAAAGAATGATGACCTAGAGAACAGCATATGCTTACATTTCGCAAAATTAAGCTCCATCAACTTGGCTTCGCACCACGACTGAAAAGTAGAGAAATCCCTCTGAAATAAAGTATATTGACAAGGATCCTTGTAAGAAAAATAGATCTTCACGTCATAAGAGTACATTAACAATTTAGAGTGCATTATGGAGGCGGGTAAGTCGTTAATGAATAACAAGAATAGAACCGGGCCAAGATGACTGCCCTGAGGCACCCCAGATGACACAAAAATAGATCTTGAGAATGATCGGCCAAATTATACCATCTGTTCTCGGTTCATTAAGTAAGAACTAATCCAATTCAGCATGTTACAATTAAAACCCATTGCCCCGAGTTTATATAAGAACAAATTGTGGTTAAGGCCTTACTAAAATCGGTAAAAATTACATCAGTTTGATCTCCATTAATAAAGCCGTCAATAATAGAAGAGAATAAACTGAAGCAAATTAGTCACGGTGGAAAGACCCTTCCGAAAGCAATGCTGATATGGATCTAAAATAGAGGAAACATGATGAGAAATTACCTCTGTCACTAACTTCTCAAAAGGTTTAAGAATGGCACTAAATTTTGCAATTCCCCTATAATTTGCAACATTTACTAAACTACCAGACTTGTGGAGAGGGATTATATAAGAGCTCTTCCACTGTGCAGGAAAATGACCGAACTTCAACGAAGCGTTAAATAAGAGAGTCAACGGTAAGCTGAGAGTATTCGAGCACTATTTCAACATAGAGTCCGGGATACCATCAGGACCAGCTTTATTTGAGGTTTTCAATCTGATCAAGTTATCTAGAAACCACGAAGAATTTACGACAGGTGCACACAAGTATTTAGGTATATTATCACACATTATACATAGAGATAAACAAATCTCAACTTAGCGAGAATAGTCGCAACTCCTACTTGTGCGAAAACATCCACAACAATACTTTGCCATAACCATCAGTATTCTACAATCAATCATCAATCATTACTACAATCAAATTATGTTTGACTTTAAGCGAACCACAGACTTGTCAGTCACAAGCATGAACATCAGCTATCGTTGAGGTTTATTCTCGGTTTACCGCCCTTGTTGATACCAAATATGAATGTACTCGAAGTTTTTGGTAATATTTTTGCAAATTCATCAGCCAGATAAAAAGTTATCGCCCAAGCTCATGCTCATGAATGACAAGTCTGTGGTTCGTTTACCATGAAAGTAAATTGAGTACAGTATCTCTAAAACTCATACAGTCAAAAGACAGTCGAAAAAATAAATGAAATTTTTTCAATTTATAAAACTTAAACAAATTTAATATTGATGTGTTTTGTTATTCAACCTTTGCTTTATCAATACATAATCCCAATTTTCTTCGAGCTTGAGATCACAATTAGAATATTCCGTAATAACAGTCAACTTAATTTCCCTGGAGTTTACTTATGGAGTTAAACGACAATATGAATTTTGCTTAACAACAAACAAGTGAAATTCCACATTCTACAACACCAACAGCCTGCCCATTCCCTAACATTTTACGACACATACTACATTTATAACAACAGCAGGTAAAAATCCCTAAGAACTGAACTCTGCACAGCAGCAGCCGGGCCAACTTCCTAATAATTAGGAATAGCCGCCGCCGCCATGTTAGCCGACCAAGCCGCCGCAAGTTATCCCAGGTCCCTACGCCGCCGCCGAAGCAGAAAGAATCGGCTTAAACCTCTAATACACACTGTGATGGCTTAACGGGCAAGACGCTGCTGAAGATGATACTTTACAAACATCGAATCGATCGTTCAGCGAATTTGAGTTCAAATCCCATCCGCGGCATTTACATTTTATTCACTAACCGGAAAGGAACATGATCTTGTTAGCCTAAAAGGAATTCCAACTTTAAAAATAACTCGGTTCAAAGATAACTAAAACTCGAATCCACTTTTTTTTTAAATCAATCTGAAACGGATTCGAATATGAAGCCCCTTGCAAAGTTCGAGACGGAGCCGAAAAAGTATAAAAAAGAGCCGCTTTATCGTGAGCAAACGGATTCGTTATGTTTCCATGACTGATTTCCGTTTCGGACAAAATTTACCAAGAATCGAGTCCGTCTCGAATTCGAAACGGATTCATATAACATACTAATATTACAGCAAAACAACGTATCAAAATTCGTGCTCGGTGAGAAAAGTTTTTCGTGCACATCAACCATTTTATGGTCGTCAGCTATGAAGTTGATTTCTGGTTGAATGAATATGCTAATAAGCTAAATTAACACATTTAGTTTCACGAGCAACCAATGGCAATATAATAACTTCTAATTCATCCAGCAAAATGCACTGTTTGGTGATATTTATGGGCTGACGCTGGCGTCAATGGAGCCAGCAATTGTTCAATTATTTCGAGTCTGGTCAATATGTATGTGGTTTCAACAAGACGGCGGTACATGTCACAACAGCATGTGTAAGATTTACTTATTTGGAGATGAATTCGGTTGACAAAATTATCTCAGGTTTAGAATCATCTATTTTGCTATATAGATCGTGCGATGTGACGTATCTAGACTATTTTTTATTGGGAATTTCAATTATTTAGGTTATATAAAAAAAATTCCACATTTCGGTTTTAATACCTCAATTCGACATTGATATTTTTGCAGCAACCAAATTTGATATTATTTCAGTTACAACAAGCGAATGTATTTGTAATTCGGTTGCTGCATCAGTTGACAATTTGATTGCCGCTACTGCATTCTACTCATCAAGGGTGGGTCATGTAAAACTTGGAATGTGAACCCCTCGTTATTTTGATATTTATGACGTGGCAGATTTAAACGTTAGAAATTTACGAAATGAGTCGTTTTACGCTTGAAGAAAATTGGTAAATACTCAAAACTTTCTTCCAAAGTTCTAAGTCTTCTACTCAAACTGTAATAAATCTACGAAATAAATTCGATTGGTCAAAAAATCAGAAACCCTTCAGATCTTTCCATGAGCATCAACAGGCAAATCCACAATTCATGAAAATAAAATCAACAATGTATTTGGATTGATTGCTTTTGCAATCATTTTGAAAATGGATTACAACTTCTGAGCAATCTGTTCTAAACAATGTGAGTTGTTCTAATATAAATTATTAGCAATCGGAACTATATTGTCTCTGCACAATCAAAAAACACATTTTACGACTACCCTCGGGTTCAAGACAAACAACAAACACACGACTGTACCAAGATGTATCTAGTGACAGCGTTAGAACAGCTGATTTAATTTTTGATGTGTTAACATCTATAGGCACGGGTGGCGAATCTATCAAAGTGAACACATGCCAACAACACACAGCGTTTGCATCACATACGTGGTTGTTGTACAACAATAGTCTCTGCCTGAAAATAAGTATAATGGAATTGATGTAGCGGCAGCGAACAAACAAGCAGGTCGTCGCCGCCAAAGAGTATTGAATAGTATAGAGAACTCACGGAATGAATTGTATGACTCAAAAGCACTTGCGACATCTGGCGAATGATTCAAAACGTATTACTCTCTTTTTGTTATAACTTGGTCCATTCATAATTTTGATGTGAAACATTGATGCCTTTTGAAACATTTATGCTTTTTGTATTGTTTTATGTAATAACATTGTCAAAATGGTGCATTTATATTGAAATATTCTATAAAGAGAATAAGACTCGTTAATGCTCCTTTACTCAGACTCTACGTGAGAGCGGAAAAGAGTGAAATAATTTCTCTATACTATTCAATACTTTTTGTAGTCGCTCTGTTTATAACAAAAACAATTATTTCAGTGAGCTAAATATTGCTTTATTTATTTTAACAATATTACATCTAATGTTAAAGCAGATGTAAGAAAAAAGAAAGTGCAATAGCAAAAGAGCCTTCAGCACAAAAAAACTATTTTTAATTGGGAATTTCAATTATTTAGGTTATATAAAAAAAATTCCACATTTCGGTTTTAATACCTCAATTCGACATTGATATTTTTGCAGCAACCAAATTTGATATTATTTCAGTTACAACAACCGAATGTGTTTGTAATTCGGTTGCTGCATCAGTTGACAATTTGATTGCCGCTACTGCATTCTACTCATCAAGGGTGGGTCATGTAAAACTTGGAATGTGAACCCCTCGTTATTTTGATATTTATGACGTGGCAGATTTAAACGTTAGAAATTTACGAAATGAGTCGTTTTACGCTTGAAGAAAATTGGTAAATACTCAAAACTTTCTTCCAAAGTTCTAAGTCTTCAACTCAAACTGTAATAAATCTACGAAATAAATTCGATTGGTCAAAAAATCAGAAACCTAAATATTGCTTTATTTATTTTAACAATATTACATCTAATGTTAAAGCAGATGTAAGAAAAAAGAAAGTGCAATAGCAAAAGAGCCTTCAGCACAAAAAAAAACCACAACAAAACAATTTTAAACTAAATTTTATGTATAATGGAAGAAGTACATTTCGTATAATGGCTTTTGGAATTCGGGTATCGATGAGACAGCTAATCAAGTTAGTGCTTGGAGAACAAATAGAGAATATGCTATCAAAGAAGAAACGGTGATAGCTGACTGGGTTGCGTGCTGTGATTTTCATACTTTTGCTGCCACGTGCCAAGACAAAAGTTCAACACGCATCAACTGGGAGTAAATTTTGCCAATTAAATCGATTTAAAAAAGGGATATTCAGTGAAAAAATCAAAATGTAATGAAATGTTAGAGTAAAATTATTTGTGTAGATCCCAATTAACACGCAAATTGTTAAAATTAAAGATTGCTCTCATTCTCTATGTATTTTCCACGTAGTCCACGGAACTCGTTAGTACAAAAAGCAACTAGTGCACACTCTTGCTAATATTAGTCGGTGGAATTGACTGGATTCTGGGCATCATATAAACCTTGATCAAGACTTATTAAATGAATTTATTAATGTTTAAAAGAGCTTGATTTTTTTTTATTTTCCGATGTAACATTTACTAAAGTGTTCATAGAACTCGAACAGGTACCGTGTAACAAAAAGGTGTTAACACATCGCCCGTGAGTTTGACCACAAATTTCTTTTCGTTGTGGTCCGACTTTGTCAAATTCAAATGTATTTTGTTTTCCTACTTTTAGGTTCGGTTTAGTTGTTGGTATACACTGTGTTAAATTTGACAGAGTCGATCGTCCAAACAAAAGCAAAATGCCTATTACTGTTGCCTATAATTGCCTACCTATTCTATTCTACCATGGACTGTAGAAAACTCGCAATCGTTTTTTGTGTTTTTTTGATTGATTTGATTTTTCTTGCTCACAGTCCGAACACTACTTCGTTTTTTTGGGGCAAATACAAAAAAAAAAACGATTTAGATGACCATTCAAAGATCAACATATTTTATTTTTTATTATATGCTCAAACGCTTATGTTCGAGTCCAAGAATGTGTCCAAGTATCCAGAAAAGATCAAAGATTTCTTAGATTTGAGTAATCTGCTGTGAGCAAATTCAAACACTGCGCACATCAACGCAGTTGACAATCCGTGTCCTTACTGGAGAAAAGGTGCTCGTCTAGTGCGTTTAGTGGAAAATATGCCGCTGTAGCTGAAAGTGTGCTCGAACAGCCATCAACATCAACTCGCCACCGTTCGCAGCAACTGAACATTTCTCGCACTTCTTGACGCAGAATTTTGCAGAAATACCTCGGTATGAAACCTTATAAAGTCCAAAACTGAACCTATCTTCAGACAATCCGAATGGGATGAAGATCGGTTGGAGGAAGATGATAATTTTTTGCCGAATAATCATCTCTTCCCATGAAGGTAATTTTCAACTCGGGGCTACGTTAACACACAAAATTGACGTATTTGGAGCTTGGGAACTCTACATGTCGTCGAGGAGAAGCCGATTCATCCACAACGAGTGAATGTTTGGTACGGTTTGTGGAATGGCGTCCATTTTTCTTCGAAAATAAGTAAAGAGCCGTCGTCCAGTGGAACCGATTTGAAAAATCACTGTAATAATATCACATCTTTTAAAGTATTGCTCTGATCATGTTGGAATGTACTAGACTTTTGTAGAGGAGAAGTCAGGCATTAAGAATATTGCGGTTTATTGCGGAGTTTTATAGAAGAGAACTTTACCCTCTCTTCTATAAAACTCTGTTCAGAAATAATATTCACATATCAAAAATTTCTTTAACAAAACTCAAAATAAATAATTTTGGAAAAATGTTTTAAAAATTTGATTTAAAGTATATAAGTATATATTAATGGTGTCTCACTACTTTTTTATATGTTATAGACCAATGCACGGCAAACTAAATTCAATTAAGGATTTTTACAAACAATAAAAACAACTTAGAGATTTTTTAATTCCAAACAATTCTTCTATGAAAATTCGACTCTTTTTACATATTAAGCTCTCCTGAGCTCATTTATGCGTATTAAGTATTTATTTTTTGGTGTGTCTTTAAGAATATTTTATTCTACAATAAAAATAAAAAATATATATAAAAAACCCCGAGCGAAATTTTTGCCCAACATCGAAAGTGAAATTTTTAAAAAAAAAATTACATATATTCAGTTAATGTTGACTGAATTTCCAACTGGTACATTTCCAACTGGTCATATGTATTTGTCAAAGTCTGGTCATTTAGGAAAATTTAAAAATTTGTATAAGTTTCGTGGAAAAAACTAAAGAGCATGGCGAATGAATCATGGTACCTTTTCAGGAAAATATTGTGAATTTTACAGGTTGAAAAAAATTCCACCTTTGAGAAGTCCGCATTTCCAAACGGTTTGAGGTAACTTAACAATTTTTACGGTGTATTCTTTATTGAAGTGTACCCCATTTAGTAGAAATATTCGTTCCTCTCAAATAGCCTAGTTATTAACAAAAAACTCAAAAAAATTAAAAAATTTACAATTTTCAACTTTGATTGAGAATATCTTAAAAACGGTAACATTTTTTTGTTTATCTTGCGTAGTGAAAAATCTTTGTAATCTGCCTAAAGTTGTAGAAGTAGCAGCCTTTGAGAGATTCAACCCCACCAAAGTGGTCAATTTTGACACCCTGAAGCACCAACTGTGTTGACACAGGGTACCTCTGAATGCAATATTCTGAAAGCCTGGCCCCTTCTCTACAAATGATCACAACAATACTTTAAAAGTTGTGATATCATTACCGTGGTTTTTCCAATCGTCACCACTGTGCGCCGTGTGTGGCGAGGGTTGCCGTGCCATGCACGGTGATTTTTTGTTCCTAAAAGTTGAAGAGGACTAAGTTTTGTTTCAATTGGACGGTGCTACGTGCAGCACAAGCAACGTTACAATTGAACTTTTGCGCAATGTGTTCGAAAATCGTACAAGCAGCCGAAACTCAGAAGCCCATTGGACGGTTCGCAACTGCGATTTAACCCCGTTAGACTATTATCTTTAGAGCGCCGTGAAAGATAAATGTTACACAAATAATCCCGAGTCCATTGAGGCCTTAACACCGTAAATCACGTTCACGAAATAGAGGCCCAAACAATCGAAAATGTTCTGAAACATTGGATAGATCGAATCATAGAATAATACATACGTAGATAAACTTATTCTCTCATCTGACGTTTCATTTCACACTCTTCATCGTAGGTTTGTGGAAATGAGAGCAATTAAATTTAAAATTATCTTACACCAGGTGGAGTTACAAAATATGTTCACTTAACTTTTTCATGTTGTTTTGGTGTAGAACTGAAAAATTTAAATGTGTTTTGCACTTTTTTGTTGACTTTTATCGTTGGTATACATTTGTATTGTATTTAACACAACTAGTTTGCCACAAAAACACGAAATTCGGTTGTTGTTCCTTTGTGGATCGCTGTATACTATTGCCACCATCTGGTATTATTGAACCCATATTTTCCACCATCCAATGTTTACTTTCCATCGTACCTATGACGTTTAATTTATTGAGCGAATAAAAGCTCCTATGGTATGTATTATTCTATGGATCCAATGAGGTACTGCCATTTCAACGATGTTGTGTTTCATTCACAAATTTACCAACAAATTCATAATTTTAAAAAAATGTCTCTTAGGTATTATCGACATATTTCAAAACTGATATTTAAAAAATTTTAAAAAACAAAAAGAATGAACGCATTTAATAATACAGAACAAAAATGTGTACAGACAACTTCATTTCAAAGTATTTCGGTTGCGGTAGTCTAGTTATTCGGTTGCCATAACTGCATTTTTGGTTGCCACAGTTTTTTGATTCGGCGGAGTCAATCGAAATTACGGTAATATCAACCTCAAAATTCGGTTGTGACATCCTCTTAATTTGGTCACTGCCAGTTTAGTAGTGTCAACGAAAAGGTGAAAAGCAAAGCAAAGCAAAAGCAGTGCTACAATGCATTTGCACAAATTTAATAGTATGAGAGGAGCTTAACGTGTATCGATGACTGATCGATAACAGCAATTTGAGATTCGATTAAAATTCGATTAAAATGCGATTGCATAACTTGGCTTGCATTTACGTCAACACACGTTCTTTAAAAAAAGTTGCACTTATGTGATTTTCTTTTGTTTATGTATTACCAAGTTTTTTTTTGTTTCATCTAAATAGATCCTACTGATTTATTTTTGACGTAGAATACGTCTTACCTTACGGTATAGGGAGTCATGTCAGATTGTTATTGTTGTAATCTTTATTTCATTGATTATGAGGAAACGGCGAGATAACTTTTTTTAAAAATTTTTTTGTAGGTAAATGAAGATGTTATCTTTCGTTTGATATACATTTCATATTGGTTGATATCTTCCTAATATTTAAATTTCTCAAATGAAAATTGTTTAAACACATACACTCAAACATATGTGTGGTGTTTGGTTGAGTGTTTGAGTAGCGTGAACACAAACTATGCTGCTGTTTCAGTGTGGACACAAACCTTCGGCTGTTGTTTTGATTGATGAAATATTGAAATTTCGTATATTTACTTATGTATTTAAGTGAAACAAAATGTTAAATGTGAATTTGAATTTAACATGGATATATAATTATAAAAAATATATGAAAATATACATTTTGATGTTAAATGAAAGTGCTGCCAAGTAAGCAAAATAACAATGCTGCGTGATGCTGTTTGACAGCAGCTGACAGTTGACGTTTAGTAAATTAAAATAAAAACTATTCTATTGGACTATTGGATTTCGAATATAATCCAATACATTTAATTTGGATTATATTCGAAACGATGCTCCCACAACCATTGATAACACAACCATTGACTTAGTTTTTGCGAGAAATTTGAATGTTAATTTAAAAACATATTTATCCTATTTTTCCTATCATATTGTCAAAAGTAACTTTCAAATAATCAAATTGATTTGCGTCTATTATTTATCATTTATCCTTACTCTTTTAATTTATAAACATATTTATCCTATTTTTCCTACCATAAGCTTATGTATATTATCAAAAGTAACTATCAAATAAATAAATTCATTTGCTTATGTTATTTATCATTTATTGTTATATATGTTTTCTGTCTTATCGGATGGCGTATTCTACGTTAAACTTAATGGCCGTGTCTCTGATACAGCCTGCAGGGACAGTCCGTGGCCGAAGGCCTCGGACAAAACTGTCTGCTTTTTTTTAAATGGTTTTAATTTTGAGTCTAGTCATATGTTGATAATTAAATAGGTGCGTAGCAAAATATATAAGGATATTTAAAAACGTTGCATAGAGGCAATTGCAAACATTTCCACATATTTTGTTGCTTGGGTGCAAATATCGTTCCCTTTGCTATTTACCATGATCAATTGCACTTGATACTGAACAAGCCTTATATGTTTGGTAATACACACGTTTTTATACACTGCAAGTTAAACCACTCGTTTATTTTGTATGGGCAAAAGCGATTAGGTTTAGTGACTGTCTTTGTAAAAGATTAACATGTCGCTTAACTAAACAGCGTTGCCATGTTACATTTTTATCATCATCAAAACATCACAATGAAACATATGCGCCGTGTGCATGTGACGAAGGGTGAAGCGAAGTTAAATTTTTTTGAACGATGTTGCTTATTTGTAAAATAAAACAGGCTTAGCCATCGTAAATGTACTTAGATACACTTACACTTTAGCGATGCGTTTAATTTGCGAGTACGAGTGCTCAGACTGTTTCGTGGACAAGCCATCCACTTCGTAATGGTGCGACATTTTTTTAAATAGATCGATGAATATTGAAACTACTAGACAACTTATTTATTCCGATTTTATTTTAATTTTTAAATTACGTTTAAATTGATGTTATTTTTCACTATTTGCCGACGTTGTAGCCATTTCCTTAATAGTTTTTCTATGTTTGCTCGTTAATTCGTTCGTTTTTTTTTATGTCCAAATATTACGAAAGTAATTCGAATCTTGTGCCCTATCGAAAAACCGTCCGTTTAAAAAGATCGTTAAACGTTGACTAAAACTTTCCCTGGCTGCAAAAATCGTAAATACCTTTGATTTGCTACATAAACTAAAGTGTTATATCGAACGTTCGATAATCTTTAAGTCGTGTTCTATTGGTCATTCAATTTAAACAGAGTGTTAATTGAATATTAAATACAATAAGAAAAGATAAAATTTATGTGTTTGAATTTAATATGTTTAGGGTCATTTTCTCAATGTCCGGTTAACGTGTCCGCTTACTAATCGGTACTTTAATTTATCGGAACAATATACTGTCTGTTAAGATTTTTCATTTTCTCATACTCCGGTTAATTTAACAGGATGATGAAGCTGAAGTGTATAACTATAGTTGTCAGTACTGTAAGACAGGGGGTTTCGATGACACAGCTGGTCGACCTCTTATTCGTTCGTCTTTTATACGATGACTTATGACCCTGGGACACGAGTCACGACTTACGGTGTTTCATGGTGAGGGGCGAAGAGAAGAAAGAGGGGTAGCATAAGAGTCACGAATTTGAAATTCAGGGGGCATTTTGATATTTCTCTTTCACCTCTTTCGTGTTTTGACATGGCGGTAAAGCAACAGTATACAAAAAGTAGTGAAAAATTGTTTTGAAGCATTTTCTTAATAAATTAAAGCAATAAAATTGTAATTTTATCAGCCATTGCTCATTAATTTTTTAAAATGTCGAATTTGAGATTATTACGAATAGAAAAAAAGAAGATTAACCGACAATACGTCACAACGAGATACCCATACTTGTCTACAGAGAATCATCGTGAATTTGAGGCACATGAATTTACGAAGCGTTACCAAAATAGAATGAACACCATGTACCAGGGTCGTAAGTCATCGTATTAAAGACGAATTAGCTGCAAATTTGATACAGGCAGGGGGATTCTATGGCACAGCTGATCGAAAAGGTACTACGCCGATAATGGAGAATGAGAGAGCAAAGAAGAAAGGACCAAATTTTAAATATTGTTTATTGATGCTAATGACAGACAGCTAAATAATGTTTTATGTTGTTTGCATTGAACGAAAATACGTATTCCCAGCAAATATAACTCTATGAAATGGCCTACTACCTCGTCGTCATGAAGAGGCATCGAAGAGAGTAATGTATTATAATCTTAAGTAATCTTAAGTATTATTCAATGATACAGGACAGAATGTGAAACAGAGTGAGCGGTAGACGAATTGAAAAAACTGGCATTTTATTTTTTTTTTCTGGCACTTATGACTTTTAAAATATCTTTATATACAATAAAATAGTTTTGATTTGAAGAACCCAACAATTTTCTTTAATTTTTATTTGTATTACATCCATATTGGATATTATATATTTTTAAGTTAAACTTTGTTATTAGTTTTAAGTTATAGTCTGTAAGGATTTTTGAATGTCCATAGACTGAATTAAATAAATAAATTCGGGCAGAAAAAACCGGCATAAAAAAATCGTATCAAAACTGTCGTTAGCCCAGTGACTTTCAAAGGAAATTTAGTGGAACCGTAACACTCATGACCTCTCTTTAGTATTTCTCTATGCTGTAAGATATCAGCTGTTTACTTTGTTATTGTTTTTGTGCAAAGTGTAATTTATTTAAATTATGGAGGAAAACCATCAAAAAATACACCCTGGGATGAACTTTTAAGTTGGCGAGGAACATTTACTTGTTGACCTGGTAACAGAGCTTAAGTCATTTTAGAAAACCGATTACTTAAATCATGACAACAAGAAAACAAAACAGCTGTTGTCAATACTTGACAGCTGTTTGCATATCTCGTTCCGATAAACTACTAACCGGCGTTAAACCACCTTTTACGAGGGCGGTCCCAAAACTAGCCGACCTGACATATACATGGTGCCATTATTTTGAAAAAAAAACATTTTGGTGAAAAGTGGCAACCTTATAAAACGTCCAAAGACGATCAAGAAGCAGACGACCAGAAGATGAGCGTAATTTGGCAACCCTCGTAAAAGAGAACGAAAAAAATGCTCGTGTATTGAAATATTGAATGAAGAGAGTAAGAGAGAGAGAGAGCAGAAAATGACTAACTCGTTTTGTTTGTTGGCATTCGAGTGAAGAGAAATTTTGACTGTCTACTTTAGTACATCGCTTTTTAAACATATGTTTTAAGTTTCAAGGTGCCACGTTGCTTAGTACTTTTATTTGAGTCATTAAAAGTAAACGATCTCAGTGAATTTATAAACATCGAAAACATTGGTCACCGTTGTGTAGTTCATTATTTTCGTTTGAAAGGTCTCAGTCCAAGCAATATTAAAGCCGATTCTACTCTCGGGGAGTCTGCTCTTTCGTATACGACTGTGAAATATTTGGTACCATAACTTAACCGAGGCCATACGAGCTGCCAAGACGAACTAATTGAGGTAACGTGGTGACACGGTTAGGAAAATCCACAAAATGGTATTGGATGATCGTGGGCTGAAGGAGCGTGAGCTAGCTGAAATGATAGGCATTTCAAAAAGTGTTATACATCGTATACTGACCGAAGATTTTAAGATGAGAAAGCTGTGCGCAAAATGGGTGCCGCGCTTGCTTTCAATAGAGCAACAACAGCGTGGTGCAGATGTTTCAGTAGAGTGTTTGACGATGTTTCACCGCAAACAAAAAAAACTGTTTCCCATTACATCCCATGAAGGGATTGGAGAGAGCTTCTCATAACCATTGAGCTGTGCGCTTTCTAATTTTTCACTCACTGATTGGGACCTACAGTTTTTACACCGATTCCGAACGGTATTTTGAGAAGCTTTTTCATGGCTAATTACTCGATAGTGTCGCCGTCACTATGCGTGGTGACCGCCGTCGAAAGAAATTTTTAAGGTGGTCAGAGCAGGGATCGAACCCAGGATCTCATGTACAAGAGGCGCGCACACTACCCATTGCACCACCGACGGCAAAAAAGCCGAACTGAGACATGGGTGCACCACTTCACATCCGAGACAAAGGAATAGTCAAAGCAGTGAACTGAAATGAGAGAATCGTGTCCATAGAAGACGAAGGTCATGGCGTCTGTTTTTTGGACTGCGGATTGGGTAATTTTTTTTGATTATCTTCAGAGGAAAACCCATCAACGGTGAATATTATGCTAATTTATTGCAGCGTTTAAGTGATGAAATTGTGGAAAAGGCCGCATTTGGCGAAAAAGAAAGTGTTGTTTGATCAAGACAATACTCCAGTTCACACATCCACTATAGCGATGACCAAAATTAATGAGTTAAAGTTCGCAATGCTTCATCAGGCACTTTATTCGCCAAATTTAGTTCCCTCGGACTATTTCCTATCTCCAAACTTGAAAAAATGGCTCGGTGGTAAAAGATTTCACAACAATGAAGATTTCACAAAATGAAATGCAGTTGATGGCTATTTTAAGGAGTTTGACAGTTCTTGTCATAAACAGGGTATCCAAACTATTGAATATCGCTGGAAAAAGTGTATCGGGCTATAAGGAGATTATGTTGAAAAATAAAGAAAATTGTTCCCAAATTTTTTTGTGTCTTCTTCGCTAGGTCGGCTAGATTTGGACCGCCCTCGTAACGTTATCGCCTGGATACATTTTAAGTATATAAGTACAATGAGAAAATGAAATTCTGTTAAATTCTGATAAAACATAACCAGACATTGAGAAAGTGGCCCTAGAGTAGCAAATTGTAGGTAGACTTAAAAATGTTCTATAATAAATAGCTATAATCATTGGCTTCCATGCAATGGTGGTGGGTTCGATACCTGTTCAGACCACCTTATATTTCGTTCGACAACGGCTTTGTCGGGATATGCAATGGTTAGTGTGCGCGGCACTTGTACATAAGAACGTGGGTTCGATCCCTAAAAGTTTCTCAAAATACCGTTCGGAATCGGTGTAAAACTGTAGGTTCCAATCAGTGAGTGCACAACTAGAAAGCACACATCTCACTGATTGTGAGAAGCTCTCCCTAATCCTTTTATGGGAAGTAATGGCAAACCATGTTTTTATGTTGTTGAAACATTAAGAAAAAAAACTTCTAAAACAACCATTCGGAAACGGTATAAAACTGTATATCCACATCTGTGATTGTAAAACTAGAATGCTTCCAGATTACTGATTGTGAGAAAACATTTATTTATGATTTCTTGAGCTTTTATTATCTTGTAAGCTTTTCCAAATCAAATCTCATTTCTTCTAAATAATTTGCTTTGATTTTCAATCATATTCAGTACTCATGTGCACTTGTTTTAACGAATATTGGGCGCCATACGGCGAGTAATTTGTTATATTTTATTTGCTTAACTTATTTTTAAATTGTGTTAAAATTCTCATAAATTGTCGAAGTTAATATTTGCTTATATTTCTCGGTGTCGTTAGCGCAATGAGTAAGTATTGCTGCCGTGTAATTAGAGTGGCTCGAAATTTGATTGTTGTTTCGCTTAGTCAAAAAAAGTTTAACGCCAGTATGGTTAGGTGATTTTGAGCGGGTAGTTTACAGTCAACGATATGTTCCTTAATCTATCACACCTATGGACAATTTACTTTAAAAAAAATAGTTTTCCGTGGTTGATGCCGGATCAGTCAGAAATCAAATACTAAATCAGTTAGTTACGTCCTTGCGACCCCTAAAACAATTCTCTCAATAGATAATCATGCGATTTTATTAATCGCACTACCGTATATTGGTAGCGGGTGGCTCAAAATGTAACACCCTATCAGAAAATGCTATAACTTTTGCACATGGCGCCAAGTGTCAGTTTAGTTTTGATATTTGTGAAGAAAACAGATACAGAATACACGTCGACAAGCCATGGAACGTTATACTCGTCGAGAACGCAGAATACTCGTGACTATTTTTTTTGCGGAATAATTCGTCAGTTATTTTGGCGCAACGTCAATTTGGGCGCTGTTTTTACATCCGTTCTGCACCAACAAGACTGGAACAACACGTGACAGAATGGTGGTGCTCGTTCCGGTGAGAATATCGCCGCTGCACAGTGGTTGAGGATCGATTTTCTTCGGTCAAACAAACGATAGTAGGTAAAGAGTGAGAGATTATTTGAAGATATTAAAATTAAAAATCGTATAATCGGGTATATATTATTACAGATATTGGCATTATTATAATGTTTTTCTACCTAAATACTAATAAAATCCACCTCAATATCAGACGTGGACGAATTTTATGATCACTGAGGTGAATTTTATTGGAGGTATAAAAACATTATAGTGTGCTCATTGCAGAGTTCCTATTTATCTCCCCATGTGTAACCCACACACATCGTCGTGGGGAATGTGTAATGAACGTTTACCCATTACCCACAGGGTATGGGAAAAATAATGGGTAGCTATTCACGAAAATGGGGAATTACTCATTACCCACAGGGTAATGGAGAAAATAATGGGTAACTACCCACGACAATGGAGAATTACCCATTAGCCTTACCTTTTATACCTAATTTCAATTAGTTTAGTGTTTAGCGCGATTTATCGCATTGACAACCCGAACAACCACTAAGCTTTTATTTATTTATTTATGTCTATGGATTACAGACTAGCTTAACTAAAAGTAATATAAATCCAAAATATTTTTAAATCTATTAAGTGAAAACGAAAAATCAATTGAACAATTCATATTAATAGTATTATATTCCTTAAGATACCTCAATATAGGCTCAAAAGAAGATTAATTGTTTCTATGAACAGATGTATTAAAAAATTCATTGTTTCGAAGACACCGTAAGGGAGTATTAATATTTATGCAGCAACAATCTACAAATCCACAAATTAGTTTGTATAAAAACAATACAGAACACTTGGAACTGCGACTAGATAGGGTTTCCAAGTGAATTAACCTGCATTTAGCTTTATAAGATGTAATTGGACTTAGGAAATTTACTTCAAACAATGCTAATTTAATAAATTTCTTTTGCAATGACTCAATGGCTCAGGTACCAGAATGGGCGAGGCAATCTCGTTGTTAAAACGTCCATGTTCTATCCCAAACTAATTTTGGACAAATTACGGCAGTTATCGTGTTGACCAGCCAGCCAGCCAGACATGGTTCAATCGTCTTCAAAAGTTCTAAAATTAATTTCGTCGAACGGTACTCTCCAAAGATTTCCGTATTAACTGATATTTAACCCCATCCCTATGAGTGTGGGTCTAAAAATAAGGATGTGCGACTAATCGAATAATTAAAATTTTGATTAATCGATATCGCAATTAATCATTTAATCGAATAATCAAAATTTCTGATTAATCAAAAATATGATTAATCAATTAATTTTAATATCGATTAATCACATTCGAATAATTGATTTCACTTTTCAGTTAATGTATGAGAAATTCATACTACAAACTTACAAGGTCAGGAACATTTTTCTAATTGAAAACTGGTTGGTTTTTGTTGGAAATAGTAGACAATTCAGTTAAGCACCCTCACACTTCACCATTCAAATAATATTTTGAAAAATATACAAATTTATACCAAAGATGATAGAAAACCCTGGATGGAATTTTCTAGATGGTGCACACGCAAAGAAAAAACTCGTTCCTCCCAAACGAAATCTCAGATAACTGAAGTTCGTTTGGGGACTGTAGTTGGGAGAACCGAAAAATGTTTGCAGCAAACGAGTTATGAAAAACATAAGCTGAAAAAACCGTTTGTGAGAAACGAAAAACGGTTCCGCCAACTGTTCTCTCGGTTACAGCAAACGAGTTGTAGTTAATCCTAACTAAAAAAAACGTTTGGGACAACTGAAAAACGTTTGCAGTAAACGAGTTATGAAAAATGAAAGCTAAAAAAACGTTTGCGAGAAACGAAAAACGGTTCCACCAACTGTTCTTTCGGTTACAGCAACCGAGTTGTAATTAAAACTTTTATTTCTGGCTTCCATAAGCTCTTTTTTGTTTAAATTTGTTTTAAAAAAAGTTGTCATTTTTGTCTATTTTTCACTGAATACCAAATAACAACTAAAAGCGCAGCAAACTACAACGCCTCAATTGCCCATCCTAGGTATATCGACAAGGTAGAAGCATTAGAGTGTGTGATCACTTTAATGTGTATGCGGGAGTGTGTATGCCAAGCGAGTGGATAATTCTGTGTATACAGTCGACAGAATGAGAGAATGAACGAAATTTACGTTCTTCGTAATCTGTGCTCTCATTAGAATATTATCGCAAACGGTTTTTAACTTGCGGCAAATGTAATTTTGTACGCGTTTAATGCAAACGACAACTCGTTTGCAACAACATGATACACATTTGCGATATATGAGTTTATTTGGGAGAACTACATGAACGGTTGCGATTAATAAATTAATACAAATCAATCAAAGTATTGTTGTGGCAACCGAGCAATAAACGTTTTTGTTCTTTGCGTGCAGGAATGGTGAAAATGGGCAAATTTCTCCTGAAATCAAAAACTGTTGAATAAACTATTGAGCCATGCTTTTTTGCCTCTTATATTGTCAAAAAATAACAAAGCAATATGCCTTTCTTTTAAATTGATTTGTGAGTCGCTTTTCGTCGTAACCGAGTGAGAAATGGTCGCACAGAAACAGCTTCTGCCATCTGGTGAAAATGGTGAATAATCGAATTCACCATCTACGATATCTATGGTATTTCTATCATCTTTGTATGTACTACCGTTCGGAACGGGTGTAAAACTGTAGGTCAGTGAGTGAAAAACTAGAACGCACACAGCTCACTGATTTGTGAGAAGCTCTTCCTAATCCCTTCATGGGATGTAACAGGAAACCATTTATTTTGTACTTGAACATTTTAAATAAAGAAGGGTTTTGAAAAAATTCAAACTGAGAAAACTCAAAAACATGAATGAAACATGAAAAAATTTTAATTTCTGATTAATAAATTTTTAGATTAATCAATTAATCATGAACATAGATTAATCAAAATGCAGATTAATCGATTAATCGTAAATATGGTTAATCAAAATCTATGATTATTAAGTTTTTCGTTTAATCAGGATGTGGATTAATCGGGTTGCCATATTAATCAATTAATTGCAGATCCCTATTAAAAAACATAAAAAACAGATTTTCTATTTTCTCTAAAATCGAAAAATAAGAAAAGTAGCCAAGTTTTATCCGATTTTTAGTCTTACTATCTGCAAATAGTCCCTGACTCCATACCTACAATCGGATTTTTACAGAACTCTAAAATGGTTACTAGATCGAAAGATATTGAATGTTGACCGATGGAAATCGATTCTCAACCACTGTGCGCTGTGGCTGAAGATGTCGCGGATGAACATTGAACAGTCAACGGTGACCAGACGATGTTTCACGCACGTGTTTGTGGTGAAATATTTGAAGACGTACTTTACAAATTGTATGCAGTCCATCAGCTACTGCCTGCGTACCGTCAATTTCGTCTAACCTACGCTCACGTTCCAGGTCGCCTGATATCTCGTTTTGTCGATTCTGCAGTGTGCTTTCTTTGGGCAGCCACGTGTGCTTTCTTCTGTGAACAAGCAACAGACTCTGGAAGCTCTCAAGTAGAATATACAACCAGAGTGGGAGAATTTATTACACGAAATTCTGGCTAGAACAATGTAAAATACGGAAAAGAGCCCAATGGTCATCAAAAGTGGAGGCACCCGATATAATCTTCAAAATTACATGGAAGACAACTGACACGATCAAGTAAATATTTACAAACCAAATTATCAAATTATTGGGTTGGGAAGAAAATAATTTCGGTTTTTTATTCAAACTAATTTTCAATTATTTTATTCAAATAATTAATTTTAATCTATAATGTGGGTGTCATTTTGCTCAATGATCTTCTGCCACCGTTCAGGCAACTTTTGATCCCCGATTCATAAAATGACTGGTCCGTCCCACAAATATACTCAAACAACTTGTAGGTCCTCTTCTGTATTGAAGGATTTTCCATTCAAAAAGTTTTGCAGACCCCGGAATAAATGAAAGTCCGAAGGTGCCAGATCAAAACTGTGGATATGGCATCACTTTCCATCGAAGCTCCAATATTTTTTAGTTAATGTATGAGAAGTTCATACTACAAGCTTACAAGCCCGGAAAAATGTGTGAGGTCTAGCGTTGGTGATGGAAAACCGATTACGATTTTCCATTACAGGTCGTGTTACTTTCCGAGTCCTATCAGGGTTCGTTATCTGCTGACAATAGACGTCAGAGTTAATGGTTTGGTTTTTAGAAAGCAGTTCAAAAGAAATTACTCCTTTAAATCCTCGCCAAATGAACAACATAACCTTTTTTTTGGTGCAGTTCAGCCTTTGATGAAGTTTGAGCGCTTTTATCGCGCTTGGACCAGGATCTATTTCGGTTGACAGTGTTGTAAATAATACATTTTTCATATTCAGTGACAATGCGTTTTGAAAAATGAATCATTTTTGTTGCGTTTAAGCAATAAATCCCAAGTGCTTATCCGCTTTGTTAGGTGGATGTCCTTAAGCTCGTGCGAAACCAAAATATCAAGCATTTTGACAAGTTCAAGCTGTTTCAAATGGTTTTTAACGCTCATACACGACACCTTCAGCTTGTCTGCAACTTCTCGAACAGAAACGTGTGGTTCAGATTCGATAACGGCTTTGATTTCGTCCTCATCAACCTCATTTGGCCTACAGGAGGGTTTTGATCGTGAAACTTCCAGAATGACATTTTTTGAACCAGCTTTGACATGTATGTTCTGTTAAAGCATCCAAACTATACACGTCACAAATAGTATCTCTGTGTGCTTCCGCGGCTTTTTTGCCTTTTCGGAATTAAAAGAGTAAAATATGACGAAAATTCTCATTTTGATCGCACATATTCACAACACGATTTAAGTGACAACTGAAAACTGAAAATAATGTAACATATCACAAATTAAAGTTGAAATGTCAACTTTGTAACTGTATAACAAAGAATTTAGTCAGCTAATCCAAAGCGTTTCAAAAATAACAAAAGCACCATCTATATGCGAAAACCGAAGTTACTTTCTTGCCAACTCAATATGTCATTTCGTCTTAAAGATATTATAGTAAAACAAGATAGGGTGAGGGTTTTTGAGCCATCCATTAGTATCAATATTATTTTTCAAGAGTGTTTCAATATAAATACAACACCTGGAAATTCACACCCGTAATTCCCACTAATGGCCAGTTTTCCTGTCAGTGGTGATCCTTGTTTCATAGTTAAATTGTGGTTAATCATCGAATTGTGGTTTTCAGTCAATGCTCAGCAAGTATTTAACCACCCAATGTTGGTTGGTTAACTTGTAGTCACAACCATATGATTTTGACAATCACAGTACTGCTGTCAAAATGAGAAATGCTTGATTGTAAAAAATACATGTTTCTGTTTTGAGTATTTGTACACATACTATGAGCCTAGATCGTCAAATTGTTGCGCCTATATAAGTTTTTATAAATTTTTGTTAAAATGACTTCGATTTTATGCATTTATTTCATAATTTTATTTAGCCTAAAACAGATGTATTTACCAGTAAGAATACAAGGGTTTCCATAATCGTTAACAATATGACGGCTTATATTAACTCGCCACTGAAAACAAAAATGTAAAGTTAACCTCTAATTAACTTACAATTTCGATGAAGTAATCCAATAGTTAACTACCCACTTAAAAACGGCATAAAACTGGGCCACTTAAAAACTTGATCATACCCTATGTATGTATGACTTATAAATATTTGGTACTTACTGTGGCGATGGTGGATTCACTATATTCAACAGTTCCGTTGGTGTTTGTGGCACTCGGCGTATCACGATTTTTCGTCCATCTGTAGATCCAATACCAATCGATGCCAGTGATCTTACTGATGTTACATCCGAATAGATTTGATTGGCAGCACTATCACGAAATAGGTAGGAACTTGAGCCATCTTGTTGTTGCAGATAACTGTTGATTGTAAGATCATTTGGATCGGAGAGATAAGCTGAAGAAAAGGAATGATTTTATAGTGAAACTATGCTAATATCCTATAAAACTAAATATAAAGTATTGCAGCAATGTACATATGTAAAAAGCTATGAACTTGAATAATATTCGTATAAAACAATGTCATCTTCGCCACTGCATATCAATTGTGAAGATGTATAGAGATAATCATATAATAATCTTTGTATACTTTCCAAACTGTTCTCAAAATTTATATAGTGTAGTTCTACTGCAACAACTAACCAACCCCCTATTGGTTGACTATACCTATCGTTATAAGCACCACGATTTACGGACATTCACTTGGATTGTAATATCTTTATATATATCCGGATTCAGAATCCAACTGGCGGATGTCCTTGCATTACAGTATCCTTTTCAAGGCTGACATTACATTATCCAGGAAATGCGATAGGACAGGACATGAGTATACAAGGAAGAAAACTCTGATATTTACTACAGTTGACCTGAAAGATGTAATGAATTTGTCTGCGGATTTGTAGCTGGCACAATACTACGGCGCCTATCCTCGTTTTCATAACGAACATTTTGAGCACCGGCTCATCTGACTAACGATTTCTTATTCTTAACAACTTCAACTAACCTGCCCAACGAGTGGCTACGAAGCGAACAAATATATACTAACTTTTAACGTACAGCTGGAGATCTACTAAAAACAATCATGACGGTCAGGGTTGCATTTTGCTGAAACAGACATGTTCATGCTATTTCTAGACAGTACATGATTAAGCCTCGAAATCATTCAGTGCATAATTATTCGCCATGAATGCGGAGTCTAGTCTTTAGGTTCAACCCAGTGAGTGCACGTATAACCACCATGTGCGGTAAAAGAAGAGGAAAACTGAATTAAATTTTTACACGAAGAGACAGAAGTGGAAATTGCGCGAGAGTGGGAAAACCAAAAAGCCCAGGAGAAAAAAACGAAGTCCGAAAGTATTACGAGGGACTTAAAAGCCGAACCAAGGGCCATAAAACAGGGTCCCCACCTGTAAAGACGGTAAATGAAATTTTGTTACAGATAAGCAATGTGTATTGAGGATGTGTAAAGAATATTTATCAAAATTACTTCTTGCAGAAGACTTAGAAATGGAGCGATGTGAATGATGACGGTGTGAATTACCTAACCCAGAAGAGTTCGGAACCAGTGAGTGGAACCGACCGGGTATTATCGGCGGCAGCTGAACAATTATTGGCAGCTGAAATTGACTCGAAGTTTTTGATGTACCGTCGGTGGTGCAATGGGTAGTATACGCGCCTCTTGTACTTGACATCCTGGGTTCGATCCCTGCTCTGACCACCTTAAAATTTCTTTCGACTGCGGTCACCTCGCATAGTGACGGCGACACTATCGAGTATTTAGCCATGAAAATGCTTCTCAAAAATACCGTTCGGTAGTTCTGTAGGTCCCAATTAGTGAGTATAAAACTATAAAGCGCACAGCTCACTGGTTGTGAGAAGCTCTCCCCGATTCCTTCATGGGATGTAATGGGAACCATTTATTTATTTTTTTGATGTGTTAACATCTATAGGCACGGGTAGGGCAACCTATCAAAGTGAACACATGCAAACAACACACGGCGATAGCATCCCATACGTGGTTGTTGTACAACAATAGTCTCTGCCTGAAAAAAAGTATGATGGAACTGATGTAGCGGCAGCGAACAAACAAGCAGATCGTCGTCGCCAAAGATTATTGGATAGTATAGTATAGAATAGAAACATTGATGCCTTTTGAATCATTTATGCCTTTTGTATTGTTTTATGTAATGACATTGTCGAAATGGTGCATTTATATTGAAATATTCCATAAAGAGAATAAGACTCGTTTATGCGTTTTTACTCAGACTCTCTACAAGAGAGCGAAAAAAGAGTGCAATAAGTTCTCTATACTATTCATGGTAGAAATATAATGGTAGATGCAGTATGACAACAAATACAACAAGCCAAAAATTAGCTAGAGCTAGACGCTGCTGAAGATGATGCTTCACAAACATCGAAACGATCGTCCAGCGAATGTGAGTTCGAATCACACCCGCGGCATTTACATTTTTTTCACTAACCGGAGAAATCATGATCTCTTATAGCCTTAACGAGGATCTAAGACAATTAAATTTGAAACAGGCATTTTGTTTTTGCTCGGTGCCTGTATTGTGTCAACTCAGCTGATTGAAAAATAATGAAAACGTATACAAAGAAAAACTATGCCGAAGCCGATATTAGCGTCATCTCAAATGAGAAAATCCTTAAGCTCATCCTCGCTGAAAGCTTTAATAACGAAAAAACTACCGAAGCAAGTGCTATTAATCTCGCCTAAATGCTGGCCACGCATGAAGCTTTTACCCTTAATATCTCTGGCGAATAAAGGCTTATTAAGTCAAGTAATGGCTCAAAAAATATCAACCACTGATATCAAATCGACTTATCGATATCTTTCATCTTATTATTATTTTTTTAATTTTTGTCTCGGCTTATTTTGGAAAGTATCGAAAAGTTATACAGAATGATAAAAAAAATTAGTAATTTTTTAAATCTTCAATCCTAGATATTTCGATAACTAAGTGAGTTATCGATAACTTTTGTTTTAAATGTGCTTATTTGGATGTATTCTACAAAAAAGAGTTACCAGATTGAGCGATCTTCGATGTCGCACTCTTCTACTAACGACGGCGGTAGCGGTGTCCCATCTGAATTCGTAAAACGTTAGCGGATTGGGTTCTCCTTTTAAAATTGACGACGCCAGCGGCATAATTGGAACGTGGAATAAGTTGAAACAAAATTGGGAAGAATAATTTCGCAAAATGAATATATCTATGTCGACCAAAAAACTATTGATGTATGAATTTTAGGCGATCTAAGCCAATGACATAAGAAGCAACAACGGACAGAATCGCCAGCTGAAGCCTCGTATTCAGTTCTTGCGAAATTTTCGTAAGAAATTTTGTGAATTAATTCATTAACAATTCATCTTTGCACTCCGTTCTATTTTTAACACATGTGATATTACTTTTGTTTACTAACATAATCGAAATGTCAAAATTCTGGTCCCAAACAATTATCAAACAATTGTTTTCGTACGAAATAACTATGGCGTAACAACCCTGTACTTGATTTTCCCTACGAAATTTTCGCAAAGAGCTGAGTACCAAGCAAATGAAAACTGAGCGAAATTTTCGTTATATTTTATACATGTACTTCTTAGGGCAACGAACATTTCATAAAAATTGAATACTGAGCTTGAGCAAAAATTAAAAAATAGAAGGCGTAAACCAATTGTCATAAATGCAACAAAGCGTAGGGTGCTGACAGACTACCAGCGGGGATATTTAAGGCCAGCGGCGAAGAGCTGATTAAATGCATGCTTCAGATTCTTGACAATATTTGCCTAGATGAAATCATGCCTGGCGATAGGAACTTAATCGTACTGTGTTCTGTTTTTCAGAAAGGCGACCCAAGTCTATGTGCCAGTTATCATGGACTAATGTTCAGACCTTGCACAAACCTACTACTGTAGTGTTTTTCAGGCAGAATTTCTGGCAGTCGGAAACGTTACCTTTGGAGGGGCGACATGCCATCACCGCTTGGGTTATTAACATCTACTGCGTCAGTTAGTCTGCTATAAAATCTCTCAATCTGTATTCATGACTTCAGTCTGAACACTTTTAAATGAGATGGCCAAGCAGATACCTTATACGGATACCGAGGTACAGGAACAGTTGGGGAAACCATGAAGCAGATGAGCTGTCAAGATTAGGGACTACATGACCTGTTCCTCTGGATATGTAGCTTTTTGAGTATGACCCTTTCTGGGTGTCTGGAGGCACAAACTGCTGGATCACCAGGCAAGTATGGCCATCGTATGACCTGAATCGTACCCTAAACTTGATATTCAGACCTAGACCGGATATCTCTATGCTAGTAGTTGTGATCGCTGGTCATTGTTTAATAGGCAAACATGCATATAGACTTCGGATCTTAATTCATAAGTACTGCAGAAGCTGTGGAATTGAAGAGTGGGGTGGGAGCGTCGAACACCTCTAATCATACTGCCCGGCTTTTTGTGTGAATAGGTGACAATATCTAGGCAATATCTAACCAGGGGGTATTCATGACACAGCTGATCGACTATGCACTAGGAAAATGATAGAGAACAGTGTGGATAGGCGAGAGAGCGATAAGCAACCAGAAACAAACTATGGAGCAAACTAAGTTTAGATCATGTTTGATTGATGCTAAGGACAGTTGAATTATATTATATGTTGGTTGCATCGAACGAAGATACGCATTCCAATTTGTTTCAGTCCGGTTTATGTCCTACCAAAGGCGAAAATTCAACAACAACTCGAACTCGATGTATTGGCCTACTACCTCGTCGTCATCGAGAGAACGTAAAGAGAGGGATAGAAACTTTTGTATATTTCTCTATGATCTAACATACATGCTGGGAGTTAAGCTGAATGATCCAAGGACCAAAGTACTTACTGGGGGACTAATGTAAGTCTCTTCTTCAGCCACATCCTGGTTTATCGCTTGAACGCTTCTTAACCATAACAGGTCAATTTGCAGATTCAACGATGGTGATGGAATATGACGTTCCGTGGTATTAAAACGGTCCTTATTGAGCTCAGTGACATCCACTTCTTCCTAACCTATGTATATTTATTTTCAATGTATATTTCATTTATGATGAATTCAAAAAAAAAATGACTTCTGAATTTCACAGTTTAGTCGTTAATATTTCCGTTAGAGGGCATCATAGTACATCATCAATTTTGACAATATTCTTTCTGAACCAAGGCCATCAGGGGACCTTCCTGGACATAGAGGGAGCCTTCAATAACATTCAACCTTCAGCGATTCTTAGGTCGTTACAGAATCTAGGAGTCGCCTAATTGGGAAGCTTCTGGTGGATACATCCGTCAAAGCTGAATGGGGTGGTGTTTCAATTGCTAGGAACGTTAAGAGGGGGACTCAGCAGGGGGAGTTCTGTCACCACTATTATGGTTAACTTCTGTCAATGAACTGCTTCTTGAATTGGACAGGGCTGAATGCCAGGTCTTTGCCTATGCCGATGATATTGCTTTCATCTGTACGGGTAGAAACCTCAATTTGCTTAGCATTCGTACAGCCAGCCTACTTAGTCTGCTTTCGAACTGGACCGCTAACAACGGACTATCACTTAACCCACTTAAAACCGAGCTTATCCTGTTCTCTCGGAAATATAAAATACCCGCATTTGAACTACCGTAAATTAATGGGGGTGCAATTACCGTTGACGGAAAAGGTCAAGTATCTGGGAATAATTATCGACAGAAAACTGTCTTGGAAACCGAATGTGGAGGAGTGGGTGAAAAAGGCGTCTGTTGCTCTTTACTGCTGTAAAGGGGCGATAGGAAAGCGTTGGGGGCTGTCTCCTAAGATCACCATGTGGATTTATACGGCAATAGTTAGACCAATTAGTACGACATCAGGTACTGCACTCCTGATATCATGGCCGAATCGGCAGCCGCTACATCCCTGATGAGAAATGTGGCGTCATGATATCGGGGCATTCCGGACACGCTGAATTACCACACCGGATCAACTCTATTCCCGTAAAAACGGACTACTGTATCCCATACCTTCTACCAGCGACAAATCTAAGGACTTCTATTCCGAACAGGAATAACTGGGATAAGTCACTGGAAGGGGACACCAGTAGCATCGCATTTTTCACGGAAATTGGACGAGCAAGTAGGCTATGGGGTCCATTCACCGGACCTAAATGTAAATATCTCCTTCAAGCTGCCTGATCCCCGGAAGCCATGTTTGCTAGAAAGAATGCCACTCATCACTTAGGGTGACGGCAGAGTATTTTGACATCAGACTCATCTGGGTACCTGGGACACAGCGACATTCCAGCCAATTGCGTTAGCTAGACAGGATGGGTTAGCTAGACAGGGTACTACGGCACTGGTTCTTCCGGCAAAAGAAGGTGTTAGTATGCCAATCTCTACCTGCCGTTTGCAGATCAGGCAGTGGGCCGATAATATGTTCAAGGATAAGTGGAGACTTACTTCAACTTGCAAACAAGGCAGGGTCTCCTGACCACAGGTGGACAGGAAGAGGACTAGGCAACTACTTAACTTGCCGAGAGGCAGGTTATCCACAATGATAGGAACACTTACGGGACATTGTCTTGTAGGAAAACACGCCCTTAGATTGGGACATAGAAACTCCACTCTCTGTAGATGCTGCATGGAAGAGGCCGAGGAAAAGACGAAACACCTCTTGGATTGCCCTGCTCTGGCAGGACTGAGAAGTAGGATATTCGGAACACATTTAGTTAGCAGCGTAGCCCTACATGATATTCCTGTAGGTCTTATAGACAAATTCATTGAAAGGGCATATTGGCTAGACCTAGTCAGTAGTTGCTATAGAGGAAACTGCAGGTATCACAATGGGCTTCTGCAGCCTAAGTGTGCTAGACAGCGTGCTGTCTTGCAGCCTTTTCAACCAACCAAGGCAAAGTTTTGTGGACAAATTTCCAGTCATTAAAAGTCGGTACTAAGATGGGTTAGTTGAGATTCTCAAGAATACAAATGTCAATAATTGATTCGTTTGGGATTCTCGTAAGGTTAGTGACCGGAAAAGTTAGACAATATGTACTTTGACATGTACGAGTCTACATTACCAGCCCTCAGCTAAGTGCGATTGCACTCTAGATAAATCTTCACTTTCAAGGAAGTTTCTTTAGAAAACATGTCAACTTAATTTATCAAATTAAACCCCATCCGATTTCAAATCTTTCCATCACAGCAAGATCACATTTTATTAGCTACAAAATACATAATTTCTTTTGATTACATCACATATGATCTTGGCACAAGTTCGTCATCATCTGTTCTATCCATCCTACAGATTTGTGTAGCTACGTCAACACCAACTAGTAGTTTAGTAAATTAAATAAACTCGATTTACTAATTTAGTAGCATTTACTTATTTAGTGGATCATATTAATAGATATCAGCATGAATATATGTATATGTACAATATCACTATATGAAAAGTATTCGGACAAATCCAGAGACTCACCTGATACAACGGAACGCATACTGCTATTACGATCGTTACGCGGACGCAAACCAATTCCCAACGATGATAAAGTGCCTGCACTGACAGGAGAGTTACCGGCGGTACCAGTGCTTAATAAAGCTGACACAGGTCGCCCAGCATGCAGTGGTGGTGGTGCCAGTGATGAGGGCGACGCGGGAGACAACGGAGCTGATGCTGAGGCGGATGATGACAGTTGATGTGGTGGCGAAACACTTGTTAATGGATGTTGTTGAGGATGATGATGATGATGTGTTGAATTGTTGGCTGAGTAAATTGAACTGATTGCAGGCATTTGGAACGAATATAATGCATCTAATGTGGACGATGATGATGCCTCGGCTGCTGGCGTCGTCATCGGGTGTAATGGTGTTGTCGTTGTTGCTGCGGCATCAGTGGCGTTATCAGATTCATAATCCTCAATTGTAAATTTAACATTCGTGTTGGCACTTGGAGATGCTGCCGCGGTCACGGCAGATCCTCTATTTGCGTCCGCCGACGGCATCATGTAGTACGGCTGATGAATGACATCCGACCGACATGATGGCGATGTTGGGGTTTTTGCAAACAACGGTGGCGATTGTTGTTGATGTTGTACCCGAGCAGAAAAAGCCGGTGAAGGGTGTGTGGGTGTTCCCGCTAAACTTGTGTTCGTTGGCGACCGCAAGGGTAATTTTTGCAAAGCTGTCAATGATACTGTCGATGTATTCGAGGGAAATTTCGTTTGTTGTCCCAATGCGGGCGAAGTCGCCGGAATGATAATGAACTTATGTGAACGTATGGAGGGGGTGCGTATCAGACGTGTTTGATCATCGACATCTGAACCGTCAGCACCACTGTCATACAACTGGCTGTGGCGGAAGTTTATAGAACCCTGCTTGCCGGTAGCTGCTAAAGTGGGTGTGGTGGGTTTCAAATTTAAATTTAGAGAGGTGGGCGAGGATACAGTTTTTGATAGTGTTAGCGAAAGTGGTGGCCGAGTCGATGAATGTGATGTTGGTGCAGCTTTGCTGGTGCTGGGATTGTCTGCGGCATTTGTTTGCATTATGGTTGTTTAGCGTTTATTAAGAATTCTTGGTATTTTTTAGAGGTTTCGGATTTCGTATAATTCAAAAATTTCGTTTACATTTTAAATACTCATTTTGTCGCTAAAGCCAGGGTAGAAAAAAAAGGAACAACAAGTTTAACATGATAAAATGGTTTAACGTCCAGTACACCTTTCAGCAAAATTTAATTTCATATTTGTTTCGCTCTACATTCAATTTATATTTGCTAAAGAGTTGATTTTCAATATCGTACACACTAAATGAAATTTCTTCATAATATTAATGAAACATTCTTCATTAAACCTATGAAGTTTTTTATAGATTTCATAGCTCCTATGAATAAAATGTTATGAATTTTACGAAATTTACGAAACGTGTTCATAGAAAAGTTACATTAAAGCAGCAGTCACAATGGAAGCGACCATTTTTGATGGTGTTCACAATGGAAGCGACAAAACAGAAAATGCGCTTTCGAACATAAACAGCTGATTGTCAAAAGAGCTAATTATTTCTGTTTTTTGGGCAAAGTTTGAAAATATTTTTGAAGTAATATAATAATATTCAATAATAATATTCAATAAATAATATAATGTTCAATAAATGAAAAATTTCCGCTTCGTTCATATTGAATGAATATAACACCGTAAAATACAAGGGGTACCGATGAGACAGCTGTTCAAGTTAGTATTCACTTGGAGACAAAATAGAGAATGTGCCATCAAAGAAGACTCGTTGATAGGGACTGGGTTGCGTGGTGTGATTTTCAAACTTCTGCTGCCGAGTGTCAAGCCAAAAGTACAAAACACATCAACCGGGAGTCAATTTTGCCAACTAAATCGATTAAAAAGGGATATTCAGTGAAAAAAATCAAAATGTAATGAAGTGTTAGAGTAAAGTTATTTGTGTTATCGCAATAAACTCGAAAATTGTTAAAATTAAAATTCTCTATATGTTTTCCTCGTAGGTCTCGGAACTCGTTAGTACAAAAAGCAACTAGTGCACACTCTTATAGCATTACTCGGTGGTAAAATACACAATAATAAACACAACGATTGTAAACATACATACAACATTCGAACAAAATTTTGCTGTAGTTGAAGTAGACCAACTTCAGCGTCAAATGGCAGCAACATTTTTGGTGACAAAACTGAAAGGCACTTATGTGAAATGTTGTGAGAAAGAGCGAGATGGCATCGAAACAGAAATGGTCGCTCTCATTGTGACTACTGCTTTTTGGTGACAAAACTGAAAGGCAGTTAAGTGAAATGTTGTGAGAAAGAGCGAGATGGCATGAAAACAGAAATGGTCGCTCCCATTGTGACTGCTGCTTAAAAATTTGGATTTGGCACAAAAATGCAGAAGCAGAAGCATTGAAATTGTTGTTAGAGATGTCGCTGTATTGCATGAAACTAAATCAAAAGGATTAAGAAAGTAATTAGGAAGATTATTAGGTTAGTGTCACCACAGAGTTGGAGCCGGTAACGTAGAAATTATTATATTTCTAGCATGGTGTTTTGCTATGTTTCAGGGCTTCCTTACTCTTTGCTGTTTTGCATGTCATAAACGGCAACAACACTTTTTCGTATTTCTCTTTGCGCGATAAAAACTAATACTCGTTACAAAAACGATAAACAATCGTTATTATACCCCATGATCCTCACCCCCTCTCTATGAAAATGATTCACATAACCTATGAAACATATTCATAAATTCCATGAAAGATTTTCATAGGTCGAATTCAACTAATCCATAGATATTATGACAGATTTTCATAGATTTTAGGAAGTTTTCATGGACTCAGCTTCATATAACATTGTATAGTTCTACACAATACAATAGTTCACAGACAACATTTTAAAAAAATCGATTAACTCGTCAATGGACTCGAAATAAACCGAGATATTTTGGAAAGTTTAAATATAATTGTTATCAAATTATTTTCAAAATTTCCAAATTGTAAAATTGCATCTCGTGTTTCTTTCAAGTACATTACTGGAGGGTATATGCTTAACTGTATTTTTTCTGAAAATTTGACCCATAGAAAGACAAACCAAGCCCAGTAGCTTCCACTTTTTTTATTCGGCACAGCCTATTGTACATTAAATTACAGGTTGCCTACCCTGCGTTTACACCAGACAAGACAATTGATAAAAAGTATTTTTTTTACAAAGAAGAGTAAAATGTTTGTGTAACGTAGGCGTAAAGAGAAATTTGAAGACTTTACGCAACAGAATCGTTCCTAGGAAGTTTATATGTTCCTAATATCTCAGGTACATTTTTGTAGTTTATTTTTTAAATTTTTTAAAGTTTTTGCGATTTTAACCTTGAAGATGAAGTTTTTTTGATTTTATATGTTCACAATTTTTGTTATTTATGGCAAGATTAACAACTTTTCGTCAGAAAGTAAATCAAAATTCCGAACGGTTTGCAAGATATGAGCCTGATAAAATGATCACTTTTTTGCAAAAATGACACCGAGGCCCCAAATCTTTGGAGGCCCTTAAAAAAAAGTGCATGACTTTGGGCAAAATTGGGAGACACAGGTCTTTTTTTTGTCTTTTATCACGTAGTGGTGTTCGGATATGGTTATATTTTTTCGTGTTGCACAGTGTTATTTAATAACTAAAGCTGTGGGTGAAATGCCCCTAATTTTGTAAATTTTGATATTAGCGTTGTGGTTAACTTGTTGTGAACAACTCAAAATGTTGACAAGTAATTTGGTGCATTGCACACGCAGCCCAAAACTACACAATAACACCTCTTACAGGTTGGGTTAGAAGATGCGTCATGTCAAAAGTCTGGATATCTGTTACTAAACAGCCGGAATTCTCTGGAGATGTAACAAGTCATATTATATGGAGTTTTGAATTATTTTAGTAACAAATTGGGTAACGTGGGTTTGAAAGATATGGACCAAATCCAGAACAAAAATTAAAAATTGGGTTCTTAACTTTAATTTGAACACGAACAATTTCAAAATGCTTTTTTTCAGTTAGTTTAATTTTGTTCACTATATCATTACATTTATCTCTGATAAATGAGTTGCTCTTCTTACATTAGTTCCAACATATGGTTAAAAAAGTGCCGTGGCCCCTCTTTATGCAGGACTTCCTTAAAACATTGAACATTACTGTGCCATTAACCTGTAGGATGTTTTCGAATTAGGGTTTCGAAATCGAACCGGTTTGTACACTTTTTGGCTAAGTTCACCAGGTTCGGCCTATTTTTAGAAGTCGCAATTGTTGGATTTTCATACAAAGTAGTAACTATCGCTTGATACCCAACGAAGCTATGGGCATAGTAGGATTTTGTGAAATTTTGGGTAATACCTGAAAGAACGGACCATGTCAGTCCAGAGTTGAACTTCCGGAAAAACTTCAGAACAATCGTATCGCATAGAGTCCAGAGTTGAACTTCCGGAAAAACTTCAGAACAATCGTATCGCATAGAGAAGAGTAGAAGGACCATTCATTATTGAGGTATGTCGAACTTAACATTTTTAAGGATGGTTCTAAGACAGATAGTGGAGTGGCAGCTGGGGTTTACTCAACTTCACTGGGTATATCGTAACACTATTAATCGGTCTCGCTGCCTAGTTGGCCGCGTCTTCAAGATACCTTAAACGATGGATGCACGAGCATAGTAAATCGATTACGTTAACGATCCATACAAATCGTTGACGACATTTACAAGTGTCGGCAAAATCCTGCAAGTCGTTCATCTTGTCGTTGAGCTTCAAAAAACCGAAAATATTTATTTTTTAATTACTCTGTGGAAGTCGAAAAACGAGACATGGCAGGAGAGGGCGGTTTTACAATAATTCGGGTACGAGGAATCGAACTGTATCATTAGTTTTTTTGAGTTACAATTACGGGTTCATACAAAATATATGTAGTCGTGCCAGACTTACTGTTTTGAACAGTACACACACTTTTTTGTTGTATTTTTTGTAGTTTCAGAAGTATTTTTGTTGATCACGAGTAACCAATGTAGAGGAGAGATGACTCCACCCTGTGGAGTTCCCATTTTCACTCGCTTTGATGACTCGCTGTTTCCCATAGAGGCGTTGATAATTCTGCTCTGTAGCATTGTCACTATCCAACTTTTGAGGAATGTTTCCACGCCCAGATCTTCAAGTGATTCTTCTATAGCCGCTGGGCTCACGTTATTGAAAGCACTCTGTAACCTGACGTCATGAACTGTCCGTACATAATAGTGTACACTCACCGCCATGTACACCCCATACGTCCCTCGTCAAACTATCACCTAAGCATACACAACGTCCATCACTCGCACCAACCACGGCGAACAATCAGACTCACTTGCAAACACACAAGCTCAGTCGACGTTGTGTACAGGGTAGCAGGGAATTAGTTTTAATGACCACACAAGAATGAGTACTTGAATGTAATTCTCATTTGCGTCATTACAGCGAGGGTACTTAGTATTAAGGCAAACTAGATTCGAGTAGTCGCCTCCGAGCGAACAACCAGACAAGATTATAGTATTTTGCCTGTGGCTCTAGTTCTGCACAGGACAGGAGCAAATTTTGGGATCCGTTCTTTAGTAAAGACAGTGTGAATACATTTGCTACACAGGAGTTTCGGCTCACTGTTCCTACACAGGAGTTTCGGCTCACTGTTCCTACACAGGGGCTTCGGCTCACTGTACCTACACAGGGGCTTCGGCTCACTGTTTCTACACAGGAGTTTCGGCTCACTGTTCCTACACAGGAGTTTCGGCTCACTGTTCCTACACAGGAGTTTCGGCTCACTGTTCCTACACAGGAGCTTCGGCTCACTGTTCCTACACAGGGGCTTCGGCTCACTGTTCCTACACAGGGGCTTCGGCTCACTGTTCCTACACAGGAGTTTCGGCTCACTGTTCCTACACAGGAGTTTCGGCTCACTGTTCCTACACAGAAGCGGCTCACTGTTCCTACACAGGGGCTTCGGTTCACTGTTCCTACACAGGAGTCTCGGATCACTGTTCCTACACATGCGTTTCGGCTCACTGTTCCTACACAGGAGTTTCGGCTCACTGTTCCTACACAGGAGCTTCGGCTCACTGTTCCTACACAGGGGCTTCGGCTCACTGTTCCTACACAGGGGCTTCGGCTCACTGTTCCTACACAGGGGCTTCGGCTCACTGTTCTTACACAGGGGCTTCGGCTTACTGTTCCTACACATGGGCTTCGGCTCACTGTTCCTACACAGGGGCTTCGGCTGACTGTTCCTAGGGGCTTCGGCTCACTGTTCCTACACAGGGGCTTCGGCTCACTGTTCCTATGTAACTCACCCAACGATAACCGATACCGAACCGTTTCCACCGGACATTCGAAGCACATACCGAGCCACCATCCCGCATATCCGATACCGATCTACGCAGCGAATCAACCAGCCTGTCCCAGAAGAGTGTTAAGCCTAGATAAGCGCCCCCCAGGAAGAGTGTTAAGCCAAGATAAGTGCCCCCAGAAGAGTGTTAAGCCAAGATAAGTGCCCCGGAAGACTGTTATCAATCAAGACGATTGATTTCAAGCTAAGGGGAGTGTTCCCACCGAGTGAAGCAGTTGATGTTATTTCTGTAAATTAGAATTATTTTGTAAGTTAAAGATCAATAAAGAATCTGAATTTGAACCCCCGAATAGGGCAAATTATTCTGTTCTTATTTCAAAAGGTTTGGTGGTTCCTAACGAAGGACTCTGGACATGACAGAGCCTACCTCAGCCCACGACAAAACCATGTTACAACCCCCTATATCCAAGAAGGCAGCGAAGGTATATTGTTTGTGTTCCAAGGAACTCTCAATAGTTCTGACGACTTCGTGCAGGGCTGTGTCGGTTGAGCGGCCTTTTAGATATGCATGTTGGCTGCGTGATATTTTGGGCGATCCATCCATCTTCTTGCGGATGTGTGCGTCGATTAGCCTTTCAAGCGTTTTCAGAAGAAACGATGAGAGGCTGATCGGTCTGAAATCCTTTGCGCTCTCATGACTCCGTCTCCCCGCCTTGGGAATGAAGACCACTCTTACCTGGCTCCAACTCTTTGGTAAGAAGTTAAGAGTCAGGCAGGATCGGAATATAATACAGAGCCACGGCCTAATTATAGCCACCCGCATAAGGAGTACAGCTTTGGGAAACCATTTTTTGATGGAGTACATGAACTGAGGAGTATTGAACTCAGTCTGCTTCTAAAATATGTTAACAGTACTAATTGGGTATATGTGCGGAACCTCAATTTATTACTGGCACATTCTTTTATTGTGATTTCAGGGTAACGTGGCTATTCAAAATGGAATCACTGCAACTTGGTCGTGCTTCCTAGCGAGGAACTCACAATCACTCGAATCTAATCTAGTGTACGGGAACTGATCAATATTTTCATAAGTTCTTTATATTTTTTAGATTCCGATTTGTTTCATTTATCGTTGGAGAGTACATTAAAAACCGCAGGATTTTGCACAAAAAAGAAAATCCAGACCATCTGGCAACTCTATTTACAGGTCATGTATGGTGGTTTAGATTTTGTACTGTATAGGCTGCAAGAAGTTACCCGATTAGTCGGTTATGATTTCAATCACACTAATCCAATTCATAACAAATGTTGTAATAATTCATTTAATTAGTTTTAATTTTTTAGCATTTCAACTTTTATTTATTTAACATTTCCATTTAATATTATCATGTTTAATTGGTTTTTAAATTGTTCTAGTTTTTTTTTGTTACAATTTCGCATTTAGAGTATACTTGTCTGTTATATTGTTTGCTCATTGTCTAGTCGCATGCATGGCAACGATGCCGATCTCGCAATGACACATATTGTTTGTCCCACTGTGGTGATGGCGGCATAGCTTTGACCTTTTCTTAGTCTATTGTTATCATTTTAATAAAAATATGTAATATTTTTTTTTTATTAATTAATCACATTTACTCGTTAATGGGTATTCAAATTAAATATTTCACTTTACATATGCATTTAGTTCAAAATACATACAGTTGCGGTCAAAATAAAAGCAGCTCTAATGGCAAATACGAATAAGGTGTTGTATTTTTTTCACTGTTGTAGACTTGTTTTTATATTATAAGCAAAATTTCAAAATAGATATTTTTCCATATATACATAGAATAATTTAATTAAATTCGTCATAAAATCGCATAGAATTATAGTAGATCGGATAGAATTATAGTCAATGTGGGCTTGTTGGAAAGGTATTTTTTATCACCTTTCAGAATCTGTATTGATTCCAATATTTTTTGTCGAAAAATAGCCTAAAATGAACTTATTCTACAGGTATCAATACAGATTCTGAAAGGTGATAAAAATACCTTTTGGGGGGCTCAAAATCCGACTTAGAGCTATGGTCGGTCTCTTGAGCAAAATTTCTCAGAATCACCTATAGATTATGTTTTTGCTATACGCTTCATCAAAAAAAAATCGTTCCATACAATTTGACCCGCCCTAAAGCACATATCGCACCCGTTCAACAATACTGTATTAACTCAAAAACTTCAAAGTGTTCAGGAGAGACAAAAAACTGTTTTCGTAATGCTTAAGGAATTTTCCATTAACAATAGGCAATATTTAGAAACCCCATCAATTATTGTATTGCACCACATAACCTTTTTATTTGTTTATAGGTGGACATAAGTGTTATGTATTGTTTTTTGCCAACAAGATAAAATAAAAAAATTTTGAGTTAATACAGTATTGTTGAACGGGTGCGATATATGGAAAATGACTTAATAATCACATAGTTCAATTTTGTATTATTGGGATAGGTTAGTTAGGTTATGGACACATATCAACTAAGGTAATCAACGATTAATCAGGTGATACTACACTCTGTGGTCTGTTGACACATACATACACTGGGGAAAAACGGCACCGGCAACATATTTCAAGAACTATGTGTATGTTTGTGGCCGTCGGTGGTGCATTGGTAGTGTGCGCGACCCTTGTACATGAGAATGTGGGTTCGATCCCTGCTCAGACCAACTTACATTCCTTTCGACGACGGTCACCTCGCTTCTTGATGGCGACATTATCGAGTACTTAGCCATGAAAATACTTCTCAAAATATCGTTCGGAACTGGTGTAAAACTGTTGGTCCCAATCAGTCAGTGCACATCTCACTGATTGTGAGAAGCTCACCTCAATGCCTTCATGGGATTTTATGGGACATCATTTAATGTATATGTTTTCATGAATTGAAGATCTGCTGCTTTCTTGTCTCTTTGTTGTCTGACACGTTTTTGTTTTCAACAGTTTTCACCAAACATGATCTCGTAGCCTTAAAGGAAATTACAACTTTCTATAAATAGAACTTTCAAAATTTCTGCATCAGTGCGTGTAAGTAGGAAAGTAATGTGTGTAAGTAGCGACAACAATTGCTCTACACACAATCAATAAATGTCTTCGGTTAGTGACTTGTGTAAATACACACCGCAGTGGCTTAACGGGCTAGACGCTGCTGAAGATGATGCTTCACAAACATCGAAACGATCGTCCAGCGAATGTGAGTTCGAATCCCACCCGCGGCATTTACATTTTTTTCACTAACCGGAGAAAACATGATTCTTAGCCTTAAAGGAAATTACAACTTTAAACATGACGAGGATCTAAAAACAACTAAAGCCTCATTTGGTTCACATAAAAATATATTATAACTATAACCTATTAATCATTGTGTCTCCAACATGTAATATTGAATAACAAACACAATGTGTTTGGACACAAGTAGACTATATTTGTGGCAAAAGTACAAACACGTTGTGGTTGCATTCAAACAAAAAATACACATTTTTCAGCTTGTAGTGATTGTCGGGAGAAGCAAAGATTGTTGAGGTAAATACAAGAAAAGTTTGGAAGTTATATATACTAAAATATAAAAATCTTGTATCTGTTACTCATTTTACAAATGACATGATTATTGAATTAACTAAATTAATAAATAGTATAAGTACAGCATGCTAAGATCTCGTAACAAGTGCGCTGTGTTGTTCTCTGTCCGTGAAAGTTTAAATGAGAGATATATACAATTATTGCTGGTTAGTTTTGTTAAATATTTGATTTATAAGTACTGTAAGGTGTATCATCGACATATACAAATTTAAGTTCATCAATACACTTTTCTCTTGATAACACTGTGCAACAGTGGGTTTCGGGCCTCAACCAAACTAAAAAATTGTCAAAAGTACTTGGACGTGGTATCACAAAATATCTGATGTTACTTCAATAAATCTAAAACAGCTCGAAATATTGCATTACAGCCTTTGACAATATTGTAGCTATTTTACCATTTCACAATTCCTTCTAATATATTTCTAAGGAGAGTACACTGTTAGTCGACTATTTCACGAAACGTTATAAAAATTGCAGCTTATAAATTTCTTAATAACTTTTCTAAATACACTAATCAACAAATATTTTATTTAGAGCTCCATAATTGGTGTAGAAATGCTGCGTTTAACCATATTCTTTAAATATTCAACTACATATATTCAATATTAACCAAATTACAAATTGATATCTTCTACAAAGTTCTAGTGCTTAATATACTTAACAATATTGTCAAACACAGTAACGAACAAAAATGACATTTGGAGTTCCAAAATGATTGTACCAATTCAGAAATTAAAATTTTTTTTATAGTTTACGCTTATAATTTCTATACTATTAACACAGGAATGTAATATGTTCTCCATAGTTGTACAACTTTAGGCTTTCGACAAAATTTCCAAATACATCAACGTCCTAAAATGTCATCGTAATTTAATTTCCAAACGCAAAAACGGATATTTTAGCGCAGATCACAAATCCGCATATGAAGCTTACAAAAACGCTAAAAACAGCCATATTTTTGTATTATGCAGCAATTTGAGATCATATATGACAATTTAGGACGTTGATGTATTTGGCAATTTCGTCGAAAGCCTTAAGTTGTACAACTTTGGAGAACATTATTACATTCCTGTGTTAATAGTATAGAAATTATAAGCGAAAATTTGAAAAAAAATAATTTCTGAATTGATACAATCATTTTGGAACCCAAAGTGAAATTTTTGTTCTTTAGTGTATTTGACAATATTGTTAAGTATATTATTAAGGACAACAAATTTGTAGAAGATATCAATTTGTAATTTGTTTAATATTGAATACATATAGGTGAATATTTAAAGAATATGGTTAAACGCAGCATTTCTACACCAATTATGGAGCTCTAAATATAATATTTGTTGATTAGTGTATTTGTGTATCTAGAAAAGTTATTAAGAAATGTATAAGCTACACTTCTTTTGAACACAGCTACCGCAATTTATTTAGCGTTAGGCAAGAAATGTCAAAACATATAAAATATGTGAAATTTTTCATGACGTTTCGTGAAATAATCGACTAACAGTGTACTTTTCCTTAGAAATATATTAGAGGGAATTGTGAAATGGGAAAATAGCTACAATATTGTTAAAGGTTGTAATGCAATATTTCAAGCTGTTTACGATTTATTGAAGAAAATCTGAAATAGGGCCAAACCTCCAAAATTTTCCACCTCCAAAATTTTCTTCGGCCTGTAAAAAAAATTGTTACGTATAGGGGCAAAACGGATCGGGGTTTTATGATTAAGTACTTTCACAATTTTTTTGGTTTGGTTGAGGCCCGCAACAAATTCCTTTCATTTGTGTCACAGTGCAATCTACGTCGAAAATTGTTGAAAATAATCGCATGGAACAGTTCACGAGTTAATTAAATTTTTTGCCTGAGATGAATTTTTCAAGTCACTGAAATAATGCTGGCATGTCAACAGGTTCTTATACGGCATATACACACTCAAAAAATAAAGTTTGATATTAATAGCAAACAAAGGATGCTACTTATCAGCAGGCAATTTGTTTGTTATTATAGCAAATGTACTGTCATAACAACAAACTTGTTGTAGGGTTGATAAAATTAACTGACATACTCTTCGCGGAAACAACAAACCTATGTTTGCTGAAATAACAAATATGTTTGCTGTCCCCTTTTCAGCAGACCTTTCTGCTGTTTGCTAACAAATTTTTTTGAGTGCACCAATCAAGATTAACGCATTTCGAAGATTAACTCCGTTAACCGGCGCTAACCCAAAAGATTACTCATACAGTTTTACGGCCATATTCATAAAAAGTTATGAGAGGTTTGGGACATGATTTATCATACAAAAAACGTCTCTCAAACATCTCATAACTTTTTATGAATAAGGCCATTAATCTGTAGGAACTGAAGTGTATTTTTAACTTCAGTTGTTAGTTACTAGAACGCTGTTAGTTCCTAAAAAAAATACAACCATAATAAAAGACTACACAAAAAAAAACTCAACTGTTTCACAGACGGAAGCTGATCGAAAATTTTCCGACGCGTCGCCGCCACTAAAACTTTTGAAGCGAACGCCGCCGCCGATATAATATGGCTCTTATTGGTTTAAAATGTGAGTCGATTTTATCGACCGGCTTAATTTGACTCACTGATCTAATTTTAAAGGATCGGTCATTTCAAAAACATCCCAAATTTGTTCAATACTGGCAAAACCAATAGCCGCCGGCTTAATTTTTCGCTTGTGCCGCTGTCTTCGATAATTTTGTCTCGGCGCGGAGTTTGGCTACTGAGCACGGAGTTGACAACTGAAATGTCAATTTAATCTCAAATTGGGTGGTATAAACGGCAAAGATTAGAGAACAAGGTTAGCGCTAACCTGACCTCGATAATCGGCAGTGTAATTGCGTTATTAACCTAAAAACTGTAAAAATTGTCAATGGTGTTGCCTGATTGCACCAGGCAACACTAAAGACTGCCTAGGCCAGAAATGTAAATGACAACCTCGTAATGCTTATATTTATCAAATACAAGGAGATGCCACCAATTCTGAAGAATTTCACGGATAGTCATTTGAGATGTGCTGATATACACACCAAAAGGTAAAATAGAATACCTTTATCTTCATATTCATACTTAATCGCCAGATGCAACACCTTATAATTCAATGCTGTGACACATGACGGCTGGATTTTTTCTTTCAAAATTAAATTCGGTTGGCAAATTCTTAACCAATTTATTCATTTATGGCTAAATTCGGTTGTCTCAACCTAAAGACCGAATTTATCTGTGGGTTTAAGGAGAGTGATCTGTTGACTGTGTAAAGCAAATTATAGATCGGTCCCTTTACGTAAAAATGGTTTCCCATTACATGCCATGAAGGGATTGGAGAGAGCTTCTCACAACCAGTGAGCTGTGTGCTTTCTAATTTTACACTCACTGATTGGGGCGTACAGTTTTACCTCGGTTCCGAATGGTATTTTGAGAAGTTTTTTCACAGTTAAGTACTCGATAGTGTCGCATTACTAAGCGAGGTGACCATTGGCGAAAGAAATGTAAGGTGTAAGCATTACACCACCGACTACTATGCGAAAGATGATCCCATATGCCAGTGATGAAATTCAACCGATTTGGATGTTCCAGCACGGAATGGACCACAATCATACTAGCACTGTCTTGAAAGAGTAGTATTAGACTAACAAGATTTATGCCCTGGAATGGATGCCTCAATCACTAGACCTGAATTCAATTTAAAATCAACAATTGGCGTGTGTTTTTATTTCCTGCTAAAGTAATTTTTCGACCACTTTGTATGGGGAGCTAAAGCATCTTTTACACGGCATGTATTTTACATATCGCATGTCACTTTTGAAGATGAAAAATGTATGCATGTCGTGTGAACGCTGTCAAGCATGCAATATGAACAACGCATCATGCAATACATATGGCAATTTTTGAAATAGCGCGTATTCTATTTTTGTATGTAAAACCGTATCGCATCAGCTGTTTTTTTGATAAACAACAAAGTGTTTGTGGAAGGAGAACAATTTCAAGGAGTGGTAAAATTAAATTAAAATGGATAAACGACAAGAAAAGGTAAGTAATTTGTTAACAATTCTAACTAAAAGTAGTAATGAGTGATTTATTCTGTTTTGTGACATGACAACATCAGCTGTTAATGACAAGTAACGTTATGCCATATGGTTTACACGTAAACGTTTAAACACAACCAATTAAAAGCCATGTTTTTTTAATAATTTTGACAGGCATACGAAAAACAGACGGGTCCAAAAAGTTACATGCGATATGTAAAATACATGTTGTGTAAATCCACCTTAAGCGATATTAAGCGGTTTTAAGCAGCTCCGCATACAAAGTCTTCGAAAAATTAATTTCGCAGGAAATACAAAAACACGCTTAATGTGTCATTAAGAAGTCAGTGGTGTTCTGTCATCCTACCAATCGCTAAACTTTAGGTAACTTTAGGAAAATATATTGACATTGCTGGAAGATATTAACTGATGACAGATGTCAAAGTCTATTTTTGATACCTTTCTGAGTGAAATAGACGACGCGAATATTATTTTGACCATCCATTTTTAAGAGGTGTTCATAATTTTTTTTTAAGTTTCTATTAAAATTTATATTCATTTGTGTACAAAACACATTTCTTAAAGGAAATATATATATTTTTTAAATTCTTTATATTTTCTGTGCACATTACTATTATTTTGAACGCAGCTGTATGTATATTTTTCTCAAGTTGTAATTTTATTGAATTTGTAAATTTTTTATATTATTAATTGCAATTAATTAAAATTTTTTCAAGGAAATAACTGAATGTTGTAGGTGACAATTAACATTTCTAAGTAGCCTTATCATCGAATTGATGTCTACCCGCATACACCTTGGGAAGTCAACCCATCGGGTATTTAAAAATTCTATCAGGATATTTAATTCAAAGTAAATTTCTTTATAACCCGAACATTGTTTAAAGGAATCACAGTCCTTTTGTAAAACGTATGGAATTAGTACGGAAAGTATAATTGCTGGAATTGGGAACAGTCTAATACAAGGCCTAAATTCAAGTGTAATACATTAGCAACGGAAAAATGGAGGCCTTCTAGCAAGCTTTCTTTTGGGGGCGGAAAGCATGCAATCCCCATACCAACTTCGTTTCCAAATGTCACAGTATGAGACTGGTGAATTTCACCTTCACTCTCGTTACCTTTAGAATGCCTTATTGAAGACCTTCTGAAGAAGGCCTGCTACAGACCTAATAAATATGCTGTATTAACAGACAAAATAAAAGAAAATTTCAGTCTTTCTGAAGAACTAAATATGCGGTATTAAAGGACAACATAAAAAGGATATTACCCTGTACAATTTTATCTAGAATTCGAACTCACGACTATGGGCGTGGTAGATCAATGGAACAAATATGGAATGGACATCGGGTGTTTTAAAATTAACAAAGTGCTCCAGCTGGGATTTGAACTTGCTTGAAGATATGAAAGATAATGAGTAACACATGCTAATCTGTCTACTTTTGGAAAATGAGAATGTATAACACATGCTCTCTCGCTACCATATGACGACATTCCACATTACTTCTGAAGGAAGGGAATGAGAATCAATGAGAACATATAGCAGATAAAAAAGAGTAACGACATTCCACATTACTTGTGAAGGAAGGGAATGACAATGAATGAGAACATATAGCAGATAGGAAGAGTAAGTAAGATAGTAAGCCTCCTAGAATGCCTTTATAGGGAAGACATATTTGCAGATGCGTAGAATACGATAGAGGGCTTTCAGAAATACGTTTTCCACTAAGACAGTGCCATCTGACATTTCACTGCTATGATAAACTTGATCGAAGTCGAGCAGGACAGCTTGTTCAGAGTTTTGATTATATATTCGCACTCACTCGGGGTTACATTAGGTTATGTGTTGCTGGTAGTCGATGTACGACTCACTTAGATTTTTTAGGCCATTGTCATAACATGGACTAACAAGATTAAGCGCTAACCTCACTGGAGAGCCATTAAGCATTTAGATGCTTAAAATCCTGTCAACGACTACTTAAGATATTCTCCCAGGTCCCTAGGTAATTACACGCTGAAAAATCTGTATTTTTTGTTGTTTGTATGCAAATATAAAGTGTGTTTGGAGCTTGTAGCAAATATAATGTACTTGTGTCCAAACACATTGCGTTTGCTATTCAATATTACATGTTTATGACACAATGTTTAATATGTTATAATATATGTGTTTGCGAGTCAAATATATCTGTGTTTGTGATAGAAATATAGCTGAGTTTGTTGCACTGTTTATGCTCTCTCGAGAGCAAGAGAATACAAGAGGGACAACGAGAGAGTCTATCTAGTATGAGTTTATCAGTATTTTTGCAGTATTCTCTCAGTCAGTGATTCATAAATATTCCTGAAGTAAATTGCAGAAAAAAGAATAAACCAAAGCTCGGTTTGTGATGTTGGTTAATTGGTTTTGAGTATGCGATTCGTATACATGCATGTGTGATACTACAGTGGGAAACAATTTTGTGGAAAGAAACTGGAAAGAGCAACAACGTGAAGCCCTTTGTCTGTCCGAGCCTTTACTGAGAAAATCGGAGCGGCGGACCATTTGTGAAATAAGTGTAATAAAAAAAGCACAAGTACTTAATCCACGCTTGACTTGCATGAACTAGATTTGTATATAAATATATTGTTTGTGTACCAACGCATAGTGATAACTAACGCATAGTTAAAACCTTCTGAAAACAAAAACGTGCGAAACAACAAGGAAACAAGGAAGTAGAATCAAAAGAACAGCAGATTCTCATTTCATGAAAAACAAAACAATTAATGCATTCAATGCAAGTAAATGTAAAAAGGACCATTTTAAATCTTGTATTTTTTTGTATTAATAATTTATAAATGTGGATTTATATTGATAAAATTGATAAAATTAATAAATAATACATACATCCTCCTGCAGGAGAATGGTGGATTCATACTGTTCCTCATTCTTACTGCTGCTACAGAAGTCATTTGCCCTGAACTTTAGTCTCACCGAATGTCTACAATCCAGACAGGGTTCCGTCAAAACTGAAACAAGTATTGATATCTTGACAGCCTGAAACAGGAAGTTCATAGATCTCTTCCTAACTTCTATCGGCGATATTTTTCACATCCTATTCCTCTCGCCCACAACGTAACCATCAATGGCACCCGCTATCATCCAATGATTTCGATAATTTATTCACCCAAAATGCTCACGATGAATCTGGTCGACATGTGGTTTCAACATCATGGCGCTACATGTCACGTAGCGCATGAAAGAGTGGACATATTGAGAGATGAATTCGGTGAGCATTTTATCTCTCGTTTAAGACCAGTGAATTGGCCACCTTGATCGTGCGTTTTGATGCATCTCCACTATTTTTGGTGGAGTTACGTGAAGCCACTTGGGTGTGACGATAAATCCGCGTTATTTGCAGACCAGGAAAAAAACATTACATGTGTTATTAGTAAAATACCAGCTAATACAAGTGGCTCAAAATTTGACATATGGCATGGATCACTCACAGCGTATTCGTGGTCAACATTTACATGGAATAATCTTTAAAATTGTAAATGGCAAGCATTGGTTTATCGACTCGAATATAAAGTTCGTACTATTTTTGTAATTTTTAGGTGGGTTTTTCGCAAATTATAAACCAATCGCTTAAAAATTCACCCTACTATATTTATAAACAACCGCCAACATATATCTGAAACAAGAGTAATAAATTCCTTTAGATTTGAAGCTCCTGAAAAAACACAAATATTTTAAAGCTAAGTCTCCACAGACAACTTAATTTCAAATTTGTTTCGACCCGTCCACATCATAACACAGTGTGACTTTTCCATTTTTATAATGTCAAAATTAATAACTTTCGAACGAGAGATGGCATAATAACGAAATTTGCCACATATACTTCGGAGGCTTACATGATAGTGAAAACCAAAAATGGACGTGGTCTCCGCCCACTTTTACGCCTACGTCTCTTTTACATTAATATCTCACATGAGAAAAATCTTTTAATAAATAGTATTAGATATAAATAAATAATCAATATTCTTCGAGCTTGAGGTCTGATTTGCTGTTGTTGTATTTATTTTCCTCGATATTTCGCTACTCCTTTGTGTAGCATCATCAGGATATCATAGCGGTTGGAACGAAGTTCCTTTCGCTATATAATATGTACTAGTTAAAGAAAAATACGATAATTTAAATGGATCTTTAAGAAAATATACTTTTTGTAAAATGATAAAGTTTTTAAAATAATTTTTTTATAGAATGTATTTTTTTAAAGTATATTTTTAGGTCCTTTTTGTAAGAATATATATTATATTTTCCCGCAAAAGTCCTTTTTTAAAGAGGTACTTCTTTTATTAAAAGCTAATGTTTTTTGTAAGAAAAGGTACTGTTTTCAAAATTTTTTTTATAAATTGGTACTTTTTTCAAGAATAGGTACATTGTTAAGAGTAGATACTTATATCAAGAAAATTTATTTTGTTTCACAAAACGGTACTCTTTCAAGAAAACGTAGTTCCTTAAGAAAAGGTAATTTGTTGTAAGAAAATGTACTTTTTAAACAAAAGGTACTTATTAAAAAAAAATTTAAGAAATGGTACTTTTTGTTAGAAAATTTATATTTTTAAGCAAACGTACTTCTTTAAGATAAGGTATTTTTTTAAGAAAAGGTACTATGTTTAAGAATATGAATAGGTTTTTTTTGAGAAAATGTACGTTTTTTTAAAAATTACAGCAGACAGTTGTCCGAGGCCTTTGGTCACGGACTGTCCCTGCAGGCTGTGTCAGAGACACGGCCATTAAGTTTAACGTAGAATACGCCATCCGATAAGACAGAAAACATATATAACAATAAATTCATTTGCTTATATTATTTATCATTTATTGTTATATATGTCTTCCGTCTTACCGGATGGCGTATTCTACGTTAAACTTAATGGCCGTGTCTCTGACACAGCCTGCAGGGACAGTCCGTGGCCGAAGGCCTCGGACAACTGTCTGCTGTAATTTTTATATTAACCAACGGCATTTGATTCAAGTCCGTTTAAAAAAAAAATTATGTTCAATTTTTTTAAACTTAATTTAATTTATGTATTTTAATTAATATTTTTATTGAAATAAGTTCTGCGAATGTTGAGAGGGCCGCCCTAATATTAAAAAAGGTTTACCTTATCGAGTCTTCGCATTAGCATTCGAGCGTTGTGTGAAAGCTTTACGCTTTACAATTCAAAATTAATGTTACAACAGCTTTATTGAAGCTTTCGCAAAACAGCTTTATTACGTTAGCTTACTGTTTGTTTCACTTTTTACTAGATACATGTTGCCAAGCAACATTAGCTTGCTGTTCGTTTCACTTTTTACTAGATACATGTTCCTAAGCAATGTTGAGCAACCAAAAACACTCAACCAAACACCACACATATGTTTGAGTGTATGTGTTTAAACAATTTTCATTTGAGAAATTAAAATACTAGAAATATATCAACCAATATGAAATGTATATCAAACGAAAGATAACATCTTCATTTACCTACAAAAAAAATTTAAAAAAAATTCATCTAGCCGTTTCCTCAAATTCAATGAAATAAAGATTACAACAATAAAAACCTGACATGACTCCTCATACCGTAAGGTAAGACGTATTCTACGTCAAAAAAGGCACATATTTAAGAAAATGTTTTTTAACTGCTTTCACTTTGGCTTTTCTAAATTTACTTTTTATTGGGTTCAAAACTACAATACATACTAAATATTTGTTACAGGCTCCACCTAGAAAACTTCGCATTAAACAAGAAATTTTATTTAAAGAAAAATTCCATATTCAGCAGCCTGTATCTTTTGCAATTTGTAACCAATTGCAGAATTTTAAAATGGAAATGGAAGCTTGACATCTTGAGATATTAAAAAATTTATGACATTAGTGGTTTCTTAAGTAAAGAACTTTTTTTGAGCAATTTATAAAAAAAAGTCCAAAAAAGTGCTATATTTTTTTGGTTCACTTGAATAAAGGCACTTTAACTAATTTTAGTGAAAAACAGTTTTTCTTGTTTTTTTTTAATTTATTTAAGAACTATTAGTAATGGGTACAACCCCCTTTGTTTTTAATAACTTCAAATATACGGGGTTTCATTGAGAGATAAAGAGAATTTATGTAATCCAACGAAATTTGATTCCAAGCATTCTTAATGGCCTGAATCACTGACTTCTTGTCATCAAATTGTCTACCTCCTTCATACACGTTGCGAGATACCCAACCCAGACATTTTCGATATTGTTTAGATCTGGCGAATAGGGTGGACAGTCAAGATAATTAACATTTTGGCTTGCAATGAATTCCTTTACTACTCTGGCGTTGTGTATAGGGGCATTATCCTGTTGCAATATCCAAGATATGGGACCAAATAGTTCACTGAACTTAGGAAAAACCGATTCCAATAACGTTTTATAGCTTGCTCCAGTCATTTTTGCATTTTGAAATTCAAGATCGATGGTGCCATAGTACGTTATAGCACCCAACACCATAACGCCGCCCTGTCGGCTGTGATGTCGGTTCAAAAACCGCTTTTCTTTGCGCAGATCATGGAAATAATAGTTGTAGCCATCAGGCCCATCCAAATTAATCTTCTTCTCATCCGTAAATACAACGGTTATCCAGTCATTTACATGACCTCTTGGCTGCACATCCCATACCATGTAGTCTCTTGCGAATTGAAGCCGCTTTTCCTTACTAGGAGCATTAAGTGGCGGCTTTTTTTGTAATTTCAGGTATTTAAGATACTCACAGCTCTTAATTGCTCTTATTTTTTACAAGGATAAGGCAGAATTAGAAGCAATTCTGATGATTTTTCTTTTCTCATACGTACATAAATGCAATGAACCCCTTCCTTTAAAATTTTTTCCATACCCCTCGGGGTCCTTGATGTAATTGTCGACAACTGTTGGGCTCCGTCCAATTTTTTTAGTTATTGCGCGGTTAGAATATCCTTCAGAACGGTAAACATCGATTTTAGTTTTTTCCGATAGATTTAAAATGTTTTTGTTTTGCCATTTTGACTCGTAGAAAGATTAAGATGTAATAAATTGTAATAAACAAACGCTCCCTACAAAAATCATCGCTGACTTTAAAAATAAAAAAAAAAATAATAAAGTCCCTTTATTCAAGTGATCCAAAAAAAAATAGCACGTTTTTGGACGTTTTATTTATAAATTGCTCAAAAAAAGTTCTATAGTTAAGAAACCACCATTGTCATGATTTTGTTTATATCTCAAGATATCTAGCTTCCATTTCCATTTTAAAATTCTGCAATCGGTTACAAATTGCAAAAGATACAGGCTGCTGAATATGGAATTTTTAGTGCCTTTAAATAAGTGAACCGGAGTGTATTTTGGGAAATTTCTTGTTTAATGCGAAGTTTTCTAGGTGGAGCCAGTAACCAATATTTAGTATGTATTGTAGTTTTGAACCCAATAAAAAGTAAATTTAGAAAAGCCAAATTGATGGTGTCAACGACTAGAGAAACCTCTCGACTTGGTCCGCACTTGAACGTTGACAACCGACTCTATTTTGAAGTGGTAGATGAATTTGTCTACCTTGGATCATAGAGTAATCTCAGACTAGAGAGAATATTTGGCTCATCTGACGTTTCCTTTCACACTCTTCGTGATGCGGTCGGTCTGATAGAGAGATGTTTGACGAAAAGTGATATACACCAGGTGGAATTACAATAACTTCTTGCTTTAATTTTTCATGCCATTTTGGTGAAAAACTGTGAAATTTAAATGTGTTTTAAACTTTTTTATTGACTGCTATTGTTAGCATACATTTGTGTTGTATTTAACACAACAATTTTAACACAAAACGAAATGCCGTTGTTGTTATTTTGTTCGTTGTTTTGAACCATTGCCTCTATCTGGTATTAGTAAAGCAATTATTTTCAACATCAAACGTAAATATCACACCAGGCCAAATGTCATAAATTCGGTGGGAGAACTAGTAGATCTACTATAAGTATTAATCTATGCCTTGGATACGGTGAAACAGGACAACAACGTCAGCCTGGAGATAGATAGGAGAATTGTGCTTGCAAATAGATGCTATTTTGGGCTCAGCACGCAGTTTTTAGGAACAAAGCCCTCTCTCGACAGACAAAAGTCCAGCTATATCACTCTCATTTTACCTGTCTTGACATATGTCTCCGCAACTTGGGTCATATCGCAAGCGGATGGGAAACACCTGGGAGTATTCGGGGGGAGAAATTTTCCGGAAAATATATGGTCCTGTTAAGGAAATCTGCGAGTACCGACGTCGTTGGAACCAAGAGCTTTATCATCTATATTCCGACGTGGACATAGCTAAGCGAATCAAATTAGGAAAATTGCGATGGCTAGGCCATGTTATCAGAGTGGACGAAGATGAGCCAGAGCGAAAGGTTTTCGATAATGTACCCGATGGAAGCAGGAAAAGAGGACGACCAAGACTCCGTTGGAAAGACCAGGTAGAAGAATCCCTCCGTATCCTTGGAGTTACCAACTGGCAGGAAAAGGCGAAGGATAGAGCCAGTTGGAAGAATATGTTGAAATTTGTTTAATTTGTTTGTTTAATTAATATGTGTAAGACGTCTGACCTCATGAGGTTGTAATATGGTCAATAAAAGTAAGTATAGTTAATAATTGTGGGATAATAGTGTTAAAACAAAAGTTGTTTAATTTTTTTTCTGTTAGCCCCCATCCCAAAAAAGTTCGTTCCAAAAACTCGAATACTTGTACGATAGCCGTCATTAAGTAAATGAGAATTCGGAGGTAATATATAAAAACGTCAACACTGAAATCAAAATATGCTGTGTTTTGTTACTCCAGTTAAGTATAAAGGTTTTCAAATTAATTTAATATTTTTAACGGTCTTACTTACTTACTTATCCGGTCTCGGACAACCCCGGGGGGTCAGGGACCTTACAAAACGAAGATAACATATTTCGCCAACCAGTTCGATCTTTTGCTTTATCTCTCCAGTTGGCAATACCAAGTGTACGCAGGGATTCGTCAACCTGATCCCTCCAGCGGAGTCTTGGTCTTCCTATTTTTCGTCTTCCTTCGAGTTCGGTTTCGAAAAGCCTTCGCGCTGGTTCATCTTCATCCATTCTACTGACATGGCCTAGCCAGCGCAATCGCGTTATCTTGATCCGCTTAACTATGTCAATGTCAGGATAAAGCTCATACAGCTCATGGTTCATGCGTCGCCGATACTCGCCGTTGTGCACTATAGGGCCATAAATTTTTCGGAGTATTTTTCTCTCGAAGACTCCTACAGATGTTTCGTCTGCTTGCGATAGGACCCAGGATTCTGCGCCATAAAGCAAGACAGGTTGAATGAGAGTCTGGTACAGCTGGACTTTTGTTACTCGAGAGAGGGCTTTATCTCTAAAGTGCTTGCTTAGCCCAAAATAACATCTATTCGCAAGCACAATTCTCCGTTTGATCTCAAGGCTGACGTTGTTGTTTTTGTTCACGGCAGATCCGAGGTATATAAATTCGTCCACTACCTCGAAGTTATAACGGTTATCAACGTTCACGCTTTGGTCTAATCGCGTGGAGGCCCTGTTCGTTGAAACCATTAATTTTGTCTTGTCCTCATTCACCGTCAGACCCACTTTTGCTGACTCCTTCTCAATTCTCGAAAAAACCGCAGTAACTTCTCTAATTGTGCGCCCAATGATATCTATATCATCAGCATACGCGAGCAGCATGTGACTTTTGCTGCTGATGGTTTTATTCATATTGACTGCAGCTTTTCTCATAATGATCTCCATTAAGATGTTAAAGAGATCGCACGATAGGGTGTCGCCTTGCCTGAGGCCTCGCTTAGTTTCGAAAGGTTCGGTAAGATCCTTACCAACTTTCACTGCGGATTTGGTGTTCGTCAAGGTCATCCTGCAAAGGCGTATGAGTTTTGCAGGAATACCAAGCTCAGACATTGCTTCATAGAGTTTCTCCCGTATCGGACTATCGAAGGCTGCTTTATAATCGATAAATAGATGATAGGTGTCGATTTGTTTTTCGTGTGTCTTCTCCAGGATTTGGCGTAGCGTGAAAATCTGGTCAGTTGTCGATTTTCCAGGCCTAAAGCCACACTGGTATGGTCCAATCAGGTCAGCGATAATTGGTTTTAGTCTTTCGCACATTATACTTGATAGAACCTTATATGCTATGGATAAAAGGCTTATTCCACGGTAGTTGGCACAAATACTCGGGTCACCTTTTTTAAATATGGGACATAGTACACTGAGACTCCAATCGCCGGGCATGCATTCATCTAACCAAATTTTGCTAATGAGCTGATGCATGCACCTTATCAGCTCATCGCCGCCAGCCTTAAACAGCTCCGCCGGTAATCCATCGGCTCCTGCGGCTTTGTTGTTCTTAAGCCGGGCAATAGCTGTTCTGACCTCGTCTTGGTTAGGAGGGGGGCAATCGACGTCGTCGTCCATATTGTGATCGATTGTCCCATCATCATCGGATATCTCAGGTACTAGTAGCGCGGAGAAATGCTCTCTCCATATTCCCAACATGCTCTGCACATCTGCGACGAGATTTCCGTCTTTGTCTTTACAGAAGGGGGGCCCTGAACCATGTCCATTAGTTCCGTTTTTAACTTTTTGGTAGAATTTTCGGGCTTCGTTCTTCCTTCTGTATGTCTCAATTTTCTCACTCTCGCGTTTTCTCCACTGCCGTTTCTTACGCCTAAAGAGACGGTTTACCTCCTTTCTCTTCTCCCTATACCGCTCAGTTGCAGCTCGCGTTGCAATTGACTGAAGCATTACCATACGTGCAGCGTTCTTTTCGTCATTTGCTATGCGACACTCTTCATCGTACCACGGTTTGTTGCGAAGCGGTTTTTCGAAACCAAGTACGGTTGTTGCGGCAGTTTTTATAGAGTCGGAAATGGGTTTCCACTGCGCATCAGGATCGTCATCGGGAGGGGGTGGGTTCTGTGCCAAAAGTTGCGAGAGCTTCCTTGAGTAGGCTGTGGCTACCTCTGGTAATTGCAGCTTTCCGATGTCCAGCTTCCTCTGCGTCTGGTTTCGTACGATTTTCGCTCTACTTAATCTTGTGCGAACCTTTGCTGCTACCAGGTAGTGATCAGAATCGATGTTAGCTCCTCTGATCACTCGTACGTCCATTACACTGGATGAGTGCCTTCCATCAATTACCACGTGATCAATTTGGTTCCTAGTTCTTTGATCAGGGGATACCCAAGTAGCCTTGTGGATGTCTTTATGCTGGAATCTTGTGCCACTGATGACCATGTTTTTTGCCGCGGCAAAGTCAATCAGTCTCATACCGTTGTCGGAACTGTCAGCATGAAGACTGAAATTGCCAATAGTTGGATTAAACACATTCTCCCTTCCTACTTTGGCATTAAAATCTCCTAGTACAATCTTAATGTCATGGCCAGGGCAGCGGTCATACGTTTCCTCTAGGAGCTCATAGAATATGTCTTTGGCATCATCATCTTTCTCTTCTGTCGGGGCATGCACACAAATTAGGGAAATATAAAAATATTTCGCTTTTATGCGGATTGTGGCTATTCGTTCACTCACAGGATTGAACCTAGAGACTAGATGTCGCAGTCTTTTGCCAACTACAAATCCACAACCAAATTCATGTTTTTTTTCATGGCAACTGTAGTATATATCGCAGTTTCTTTTTCTTGTGCAGCCATGTCCTGTCCATCGCATTTCCTGGATAGCGGTAATGTCAGCCTTATAACTTTCGAGGACATCTGCCAGTTGGATACTTGCACCGGATCTATATAGAGTTCTTACATTCCAAGTGCATATCCGTAAATCGTGGTCCTTATAACGTTTGCGGGGGTCGTCAACAAATAGGGGTTGTTTATGTTTTCTGTTTCGTTTTTGTATTTTCACTGCCATTATGAACGGTGGCGGGAGGCAAACCCAGCCCACCGGGTTTTTGCATTTTACCTACTGCCAGGATATTTGATTGCAGCCGCCCATTATGGATCAGACGCTGACCAGGATGCGATATGTTGAACCTGGATTTTCTTCTTTTAGTTTCTATCCGCCGTTGGCCCGTATGTTTGGCTCATCCGCCTTCTAAGGACAAAAGAATATGCCCGATTGTTTGATGAGCTTCAGTGACATCAGTCACCTACTATACCTGATTTGATGCTCATTTTTAACGGTCAACAGTACTAATATTTAGGATAATCTAGTTAAAAGTATTACATCTGTACTTATATCAAGCTCAACTATGAACTTAATTTTAATATTTTGAATAATTTTTACTCCAAGACGAACTTAAAGTCTTTTCGTACATACAACTATGTATATTTTGTATCATTTTGTGAACTAAATTTGAACACACTGTATAAACTTGAAAGTTTATACTTATAATATTGAATGTATCTATGGTGAATTTTAACCTCAATTTGAATTGTGTTTTAATACAAAAAAATTCTATAAGTGTACCTAATTTTAAGTCAATTGTGAATTAATACTTTTCTGAATTGTGTAGAATTTAAGTACAGTGAAATCTCTCCTAAGCGGACACCGAAATGTGTCCGTACAAGAGGGGTGTCCTCTCAAGAGAGAACTGAAAAATTCTATCAGAAAAATTTGTCTAAGATGATGAATTTTCAATTAAAACATCCTTCAATTTCGAAACAAAACAAAGAATTCAATTGGTTTTATTAACTAATAAAACTAAATATGTACAATAGGCCGGGCCAAAAAAAAAGTTGAAGGTACTGGATTTGGTTAGAACAAAATCATTCTATGGGTCAAGTAGAATAGACACATACAATTTCAGACAAAACAATTAACACTTCGTGTCCCGCAATGTATTTAAAATTTTGGTAAATTTTAATATAATTGCGATACATTTTCAAAATTGTAAGAATGGTAAAACGTTGGTTATGTAATATGTGCATCAAAAGTTTTGAAGAACAAAATTATAAGTACGCAATAGATGCAATTTACTTTAATTTTTAAAGAAGAAAACGTACTTTTTTGCTGGTTTTGCTCTTTAAATCTGCAGCAGCACAATTTTGGGAACTTAGAATACAGTTGAATTGTGTTTAACGCAATTATTTCGCCACAAAAACACGAAATGCGGTTGGTGTTGCTTTGTTGGACGTTGTGTACTATGGTCTCAATCTGGTATTATTGAGCCCATGTTTTCCGCCATCCAATGTTTACTTGCAACCATACCTATGAAGTTAAAAATATTGAGAGAATAAACTACTCTATTCTAATTTGATCTATGGAAATTTCCTTCAGTTGTCAAACTCTACACAAAACAAGTATGCAAAATAGTACAAAAACAAAATGTACAAGAGATTGACAACTAAAACGAAAAGTGATATGAAAAGAATTAAATCAGCTGTTCAACGAGCTTACTTTCTAGTAATTCTACCATGGAAATGTCCGTACAACAGAAGCGTTTTTTTGTCGAATGCGTGTCCGCGTCCGCTCAAGAGAGAGTCCGTTCAAGGGAGAGCGATTGCAATGCTTTTCTTACGGCACGTGAATAAAACTGGTGGTAAGTGATCGTGGTAACTCTCGTTCGCTTTATCTGAAATCCGCAATTGGTGAGCATCATATTAGCCCAATACACGCTATATACATTTCCAAATAAACATCTTGAATTTCTCTAATTCATTTGGTTTTTTTCTTTTACTCTTCCTTGACCTAACCTCGCTATAATTGTTGATCGTATAATATCTCAACCCCTTGGGATATTATACTGATAAACTTCCAACTCCTTAGTGAAGCGTCAACTGAGGAATTAACCCTAATTTTACCTAATCCCTCTCACCTAGTATACAGCTACACCAGAAGCAATAAACAAGAGATAAATCAACTCCCATTTAATCTCTCCCGGTAAAGTGTACACACACGTTTGTGAGAATTAGGAATATTTTTCCTAAAATTGTACTGTCTTTTTGTGTGTACGTGTACATCTAATTGTAAGTACAAATGGACTACAATTGAATAATTATTTTGAACTAAATTTTTAACTCAAATTTAGAAAATCTTTTTTCTGAGTGAAAATTTCTGTTCACTAGTATTTGGCAATATCTGGAGAAAAACCATGGATATTGAGAACGTCTTACTATCCTACTGTTTTTTGCAGAAGATGTTTGCTTGTAATTGGCATGTTCAGCTCTGTCGCATCCCTATTTAATGATTGCATTTATTTCCTTAAGTCCGGAAATAGAAGGTAGTGATGCTTTTTGTGCTGCCCTCAACATCTTCATACGAGGGTTACTGTTTATATTTCCGGAATAGCAAATAACAAACATTTTTAAATGAAAATAGCTTTATTGTTTTTCAAAATATTCCCCTTGATGATCAATACACTTTTGCATTCGTTCAAACCATTTGTCATAGCAGTTTTTCCATTCCTCTTGAGACACCTCCAAAACATAGTTTTTAAACGGTTCAACTGCTTCTTCGGCGCTCGTAAATCGTTGACCACGCAGTTTACCTTGATATTCGGGAACAAGAAGAAGTCATTGGGTGCGAAGACAAGACTGTACGGAGGATGAGTCATCAATTCGATGTTTTGACTGCTCAAAAATTCAACTGTTTGACAAGATGTGTGAGAGCTCGCATTGTCATGATGGAGAATGATCCGTCTTTTTCGGTTGGTTTTACGAATTTCCCTGAAGACTTACGGCAAACATATATTCGTGGATCTATCAGAATTGACCGTCCTACGTTGCTCAAGCTGACCAGTGGCCACATGACCCATTCGACCGAAGAAACAGGCGACCATTTGCATCGCTGTGCTTCTTCTACGAACAACTTTCGTTAGATTTAGCTCGTCTTGAAAGACCCACATGGTCGATTACTGCTTTGTTTCCGGCTTATACGCATATATCCATGATTGGTCACCTGTTGCGATTTATACACGTCTTTTGAAGCATCATGGTTGAACGTTTTATCCACCAATTGACACGAGCCTTTTTTGAGCGATTGTCAAATTATGTCGGTTCCAACGCGAACAAATCTTTATTACAGCTAAATGTTCATGCAAAATCTAATGTATTGAAGTGGAACTAATGCCCAAAAATGCCTCTATCTCATGATATGTCACATGACGTTCTTGCACTATCAGTTCACGCACTGCATCGATGTTTTGTTTCAGAACAATCGATTTTTGACGATCCTGGACCGAACTGCGTCCGAGACTGAACTCTTGGTACCAGCGATTTTCAGTAGTTTTTGATGATGCTTCATCACCAAAAGTCGATACAAGTTAATGGAGATGCTCTTGTCTCCATAATCCACGCCGAAAATCGTAAACAAATCATCGCACGAAAATTTTCACGGGTTAGTTCCATTTTTTGACTGAGAAGAATTTTTGAACACACTGTAAATACAACAAATGGTGCTCGTAAGTGAACACGTTCTTAGTATATTTATGCTAAAGAATTTCAAACTTTCCAATCGAAGTTCCAGTTTGAATCTTGGTGCACTAGTATTGCCAGTTCCCGAAATATAAATAGTAACCCTCGTACTGTGACCAACAATTGATTGTAGTTCAGTTCAATTGCTGGAATGTAGCAGCAGAATTTATATTTTCGGACGACCTCAGTACCATTTCAGCCACCATTAACAAATGATCTGTTTTAGTGGCATTCATGAGCTCTTTCGCCTTTCGTTTTTTGCGCGCAAAGATAATTCGGAGAACTCTAATTTTTGTCTTCCTATATCACCGTCCTATGTGGCCGTCGGTGGTGCAATGGCTAGTGTGCGCGGCTTTTGTGCATGAGAGCGTGGGTTCGATCCCTGCTCTGACCACCTTACATTTCTTTCGACGGCGGTCACTTTGCTTAGTGTCGGCGCCACTATCGAGTACTTTGCCATGAAAAAGCTTCTCAAAATACCGTTCAGAACCGGTGTAAAACAGTACGTTCCAATCAGTGAGTGTGAAACAAGAAAGCCCACAACTCACTGGTTGTGAGAATCTCTCCCCAATACCTTCATGGGATGTAATGGGAAATTATTCTTGTCACTACTATAATTTCGAGATGTACTTGGCCCTATATGAAAAAGGTAATGTGTACAGTCTTGATTCTATGATATCCAATGAGAATGTAGGTCCTAGATAACGATCCCTCTTTCTGTTTGATGAGACCAATTTTCATTGTACCAGGATACGTGAAACGCTTAAAGTGTTTTTAAATTTTGCCTTGCCTACATCTCTTGCAAAAATGCTAAGCACAGAATGTGTTAGTCGAGTAATACGGTATTTACACCGACCAAGATTAACGCATTTCGAAGGTTAACTCCGTTAACCCAGGTTAACCCGGAAGATTACTCATACAATTTTAATCTGTAAAATCGGAAGTTTAATTTTTAACCTCTTTTTAAACTGGGGTACATTTTGATGCAACACTGTTAACTACTAAAAAACGCAACCGTAATAAAAGCATACAAAAAAATCAACTGTTTGGCAGACGGAAGCCGATCAAAAAATTTTCCGCACGTCGCCGCCACCTACAATTTTTGGAAGCACACGCCGCCGTCGATATAATTGGCTGTTATTGGTTTAAAATGTGAGCTGATTTTATCGACTGTCCCGATTTGACCGACTAATCCAATTTTAAAGGTTCAGTTATTTCAAAAACATTCCAAATTTGCACAAAATTTATAAAATCAATAGTCGTCAATTTAGTTTTTTTGTTGTGCCGCCGTCTACAACAATTTTTGTGTCGGCGCGGTGTTGATCTAACCACGATGTTGCCAACTGAAATGCCAATTTAATCTCAATTTGGGTGGTGTAAAAGGCAAAGATTATAGAATAAGTTTATCGCTAACCTGGCCGCGATTTACTGCGGTCTAAATGTGGCATAACTGTTTTATAAATTTAACTGTGGAAGTCGAAAAATGATACAGGGTAGGAGAGTACGGTTTTACCATAATTCGGGTTTGAGGAATCGAACTGCATCTTTAGTTTTTTTTGAGTTACAATTACCGTTTCATTCAAAATATATGTAGGCTTGCCTGACTTACAGCCAAAGTCACGATGTCGAACGTTAATGTTCGCTTTCTTTCTATGCGACAAACAGCTGATTTGGGAGTCACTAACAAGCGAACGAAAACATATACAATTCAGTACAAAATTGGACCCCACTTACACCCTCTCCATCAAAATCCAAGCGAACGTAGCCAGGCACTCACTTTCGTTTCAGAATGCGAGTCACTATCTTTCGACTTGTCGTTCGCATGGTTTTACGTGTGTTTGTGTGGTTGTTGTTCAAAGCAATAACATAAACTAGACGTTCGCCATTTAATTTCGGAGCGAGAGAGGAGAGTACGAAGAACTAGTATCTGCAGGTGCCACAAAGTTGTCGTTTTTGTGCTGAAATTTAAATATATGTATTTTAATAACAAATTTATTATAATGACATTATTTTCTGTCCATTATGTTTCTTCCATTGAATTCTATATAAATTGTTTTTGTTTCAAGCTTTTATTTCATTTCCAGCTATGCGACAACCAAAAGACAAGTGACTGGTTTTGACATTTTCGTTCGCATAGATGACAGCGAAAATAGTTAGTGGCTTCCGATTTTGCAAATACACAATCACACAATAACATTTAAAGCCTGGGATAAGAAAGAAAGTGAGTGACTGGCTTTCGTTCGCTTAGGTTTTCTTTCGAGATCGTGACTTTGGCTGTTACTGTTTTGAACAGCACACGCACTTTTTTTGTTCGTCGTATAAGCCATAAAAAGGTAGGAGAAAGTATTTTTTTTAAACCATTGTAGTTTTTTATGGCTTTCTTTGGTTTAAACCCAAATTATACAAAGTGTTTGAAAATTGTGTAGAAAATTGAAATTTAAATTTATAATTAAGTGGAATTTGTTAATTGTAAATGAGTAAATAAATAAAGCTGTTGTTTGGTTTTCTGTTATTTGGCGAAAAGAATATGATTACTGGCAATTTGTGAACGGAAAACTCGAAGAAAGTCGGAAAATTACTTTTATGCCGATGTTCTGAATCAAAGAGTCCCAAAACCTGGTTTTAGAGGTAAGCTGTGTTCACTAAAGTTGGAGCCCAAAACATTTGGAAGAACTTTGTTCAAGAAAGTTTACCGGTACAACCAACCAAATAGAAGTTAGTGGCTGTCGAAAGTGAGTCAAAATCGAAAATTCTCAACAAATCCACTCTGATAATTAATAATCACTATGAAAAAAATGAAACCGTAATTGTAACTCAAAAAACTAATGATGCAGTTCGATTCCTAGTACCCGAATTTCCGCCCTTGTCTTAAAAGATTTTTCCCCAAAAATTATCACAGTGTTGTTGTGATATCGTCTAGAACACTACGTGGTACTGCCTTATTTATCGATTGATTTGTTTTCGGGCAGAGACGGGTATAATAAATTTACATATTCTGAAACTAGAGACTCTTCTTGTTATCGTAGTCCTAAATCCTTAACTGTGTTGTGTTGAGAATATACATTTTTATTGCATTAAAATTTTATTTTCTCCATATGTCTTAAGTTGTTAGCATATTCTTATTTTAGTGGGTTAATGGTAATAATATCAAATATATTAAACAACAACTCACCAAAAATTTTTGAAACAGATACAATTTTGAAAAATTACAACAACCATTTAATGGTATGTTCACAAAAGCTTCCACAACACTGACAAATTTATTTATTTAAAGTTGATTATAAGGATAATAAGAATACAATTCTTTTACAGTCCAAAAACAAGTAATTATACATTGGGAGTCATTCATATTTTTATCATTTAAACCGAGACAATAAAAATTAAAATTTAAACAAAAATAAAAGTTACTTAAATCCATGCAATTTGAAGATAAACAAAAATCAAGTCATTATCTGATATAAAAAGAGTTGAGAAAGGACAACAAGTGAAGAGAATAGAATCAGACAATATAAAATTAAGATTGGGATTTTAGTAGTAGAAGAGTTATTTTAAAACTGTTAGCATTATTAATGACTCATATATGTTTAGGTAAGAAGTTCCATAATAATGAATTCCTTTAGTGAAATCAGTTTACTTGATTTGACGTATTTAAAGTCCGGCAAAATAAGCATTTTGCATCTGGAAGAGGTACCAATTACCAAGTTTTTATAGAGATACTGAGGTGTTTTATTAATAAGGTTTCTGTGTAAGAACAAAATGTTTCTATAACAGAGGTAGCCCTGCAAATTAATCTCAAGAATCATTTTACTATGACGAGAGGCTTGAGTATAACCGTATATTAAAGACATATCGAGTGGCATTGTTAAATGAAACCAGAAGTTTATGGAGTCTAAAGGAGTCAAATTTACTGTATACTTCTGCTGCATATGTAATAAATGTCTGCAGCAAGACATTCATTTATGAGTCTACGCATTAGTTTTATTTCATTCCACTCTATAAAGTAGTACTTTTTGCAAATGAATAATAGAAGAATGAGTACGAGTATAGTATACAGTATGAGCATACCACTTGATATTCACTTGATATTCTCTTGATATTCTCTTATTGAAAAGTTTTGATGTATTGAAATGTTTTGGAATATACAAGAATACACCGAGTACACCAAAACATTTGAATTTATCAAACAAATTCAAATGTACAAGAAGACACTAAATATACCATGTGCCGATCACGATCGGCATTTCGTCGTACACAACACGAACAATGATATAAATTATAAGAGAGTATGAAAGAAATTCAATTCAGTAGCTCATTAGCTTTCAACAAAGAAGGTGTGTGGTAACTTTTTCAGAGAAGTTGGATAATAAAGGGTTTTTCAACAGAGACGCTACAAAAGTAAATCGATAGGGACAGCAAACGACGCCATATTTTTTTCCGCTCTTTTGACATTTCTCTTCAGTAAGGTTTGCCATTTCATCATGGAAAGATATACGAGCCAACAACGAGTCGAAATTATTAAAATTTACTACCGACATTTGGAGTCAGTGGCCTCAACTTTAAGAGCGCTACGTCCAATTTATGGTCGTCATAGTCGTCCTACCAGATCAACAATTGAGCGTCTAGTGGAAAAATTTGAATCCATAGGCACAGTACAAAATGTTCCCGTGCCAGTGAGACAAAGAAGTGCCCGTAGTGTCGAGAATATTGCTGCCGCTGAGGCTTCAGTTCAACAAAGCCCAAATGTGTCTCTAACACGGCGTTCTCACGCGTTGGGCATCTCTGTGACGTCGTTGTGGCGAATTTTGCGAAAAGATCTTGGCCTACATCCTTACAAGATCGAATTGACGCAAGAACTGAAGCCGCTTGACCACCATAAGCGTCGTATGTTCGTGAATTGGGCTGAGCAACAACTTGAAAATGATTCGGATTTTCATCGGAAAATCATCTTCAGCGATGAGGCTCATTTCTGGCTGAATGGCTTCGTCAATAAGCAAAATATGCGTTATTGGTCAGACAGCAATCCACACGTAATCCATGAGTCATCATTGCATCCCGAAAAAATTACGGTTTGGTGCGGTTTATGGGCCATACTTCTTCCGTGATGATCAAGACCGGAACATTACTGTGAATGCGAATCGCTACCGTTCAATGATAACAGAATATTTTTGGCCCGAATTGGATAATATGGACTTGGAGGACATGTGGTTCCAACAGGACGGCGCCACAAGCAACACAGCGAATGCCACAATCAATTTATTGGAAACCAAGTTTGGTGAACGTGTTATCTCACGAAATGACCCAGTCGATTGGCCGCCTCGGTCGTGCGATTTGACGCCGTTAGATTATTTCCTGTGGGGCTACGTCAAGTCTATCGTCTATGCCAACAAGCCAGCGACTATTGATGAACTTCGTACGAATATCGAACGTGAAATTGCAGCAGTATCGGCCGATTTATGCTTGAAAACCATCGAAACTTGGATTCAGGGTCTGGACTTCTGCAAGCGTACCCGTGGTGGACATGCAAATGAAATCGAGTTCCATACATAATGGCATCGAACGTACTTTCACAGGAATAAAGAATTTCATTGGTATCTAAAACCGGTTTTGTTTTATTTAAAAAAACTTTTGTTGCGCTATTATTGTAAAACCCGTTATGTACATTACGGTGTACTGAAAAACGCTTTTTTGGAATTTCAAATATGGGGGGCCTCAAATGACGCGTTTGAAAGAGGTGATTACGGGAACGTAATTTTTTTGTTATACGAGGGTACTTATAGTCCCTTACCGGCCTTCGGTTTCGATTCCTAGTACATTTTTGAAAAAATATTTTTTTTGGACAATATGGGGCTCAAATGACGTGTAATGATGAACATATAAGTATATAGAAAAAAATATTTTTAAAATATTGACAGATCATTTTTTTCACGACGTCATTTTGAAATCTTTCCTCATTTTGCTGTAGTTTATATAAATATTCCATCAATTATATAAAATAAACATATTTGTAGGTGATTTTGCGAAACAGAAACACAAACCTGCGAATCAAATGAGATTTTTTGAAAAATTAGCTATTTCATGAAATATTTATGTAAAATACAGCAAAATGGGGAAGACAAAACATCAGGGTTCGTATCTCGTGGGTAATGGGTAACCCATTATTATTGCCGTGGGGAATGGGTAGAGACCGTTTACCCATTACCCACAGGGTATGGGGAATATAATGGGTAGCTACTCTCGAAAAAGGGGGAATTACCCATCACGATTACCCATTACCCTCAGGGTAGCTACCCACGACCGTGGGGAATTACCCATCACGATTACTCATTACCTTCAGGGTAATGGGGAAAATAATGGGTAGCTACCCACGACAATGGAGAATTATTCATCACGATTACCCATTACCCACAGGGAAATGGGGAAAATAATGGTTAGCTACCCATGACGATGGCTAATGGGTTACCCAGGGTAACTCATCCCCATTTTTGATCGATAATATGAACAAATTAGAAAAAATTTATATCTCGGAAACGAAGCGTCCAATCGAAAAATAACCAATTTTTCATGGTTTCTAAGAGTTTTTCATAAAGTGGTCCAATTCAACAAACAGTAGCTATAACTTAAAAACGGTGCGTCCAATCGAAAAAATAATAACAATTTTACATCCAGAGGAGGCTTTACCCACTGGATGCCTTCAATATGGCATCACTTTTTTTTTTTTATAAAAATCTCTAAAACTAAAGTTTTTCGAATAAAAAAATCGCTTAAACGCCCTCATGTCTATATCGCCGACACGGAGCGTCCAATCGAAAAATAAACAATTTTTCCTTAGGTAAAATTGTTATTATTTTTTCGATTGGACGCACCGTTTTCGAGTTATAGCCACTTTTTTATTTTAGCGATTTTCTTATTTTGGCGATTTTTTGGAAAAAAATCCTTCCATACGAATTGGACCAGTTTTTGAAAACCCTTTAGAAACCGGAAAAATTATTTATGTTTCGATTGGACGCTTCGTTTCCGAGATATAGACATGAGGGCGTTTTAGCGATTTTTTTATTCGAAAAAATGTAGTTTTAACCCGATTTATCGATTTAGTTTTTACCCATACTCTGTGGGTAATGGGTAAACGTTCATTACATATTCCCCACGACGAAGTGTATGGGTTACACATGGGGGTAAATACGAACTCGGCAAAATATGCATGATAAAGATTTCAAAATGATGTAAAAAAACTGCTGTTTAAATTTTGAAAATATGTTTTTCTATATATGTTCATCCCCTGTAGGAAGCCTGGGGTCAAGTGTCTCAAAGCCACCACCTTTGTCGACTATTTTGGTGACTTTTTGTTGGCCTTGCCAACGAAGAGTCTACACTTTTTACTTTCCCTTTGATGGGTACAGCTGCAAAGCTGTGCTTCTTGATTTTTTTATTTTGTTTGATTGAACAAAGACGTGGCTGCAAGGGAAATTTAAGTTTAATTAGCCAACACAAACATAAAAAAATAATTCAAATATCTAATTATAACAAAATAAATTCACCCACCCAATATTACTAGTGTGGATATTTATTTAGTAAAAAGTTACAAAAGTGTAGACTATAATTATTAAAATGGACTCTGAATCTATGGTCCCAATGTCTTCATGTGGTTCCATAAGAACCACCTAGTCAATAGTTCAAAGGTCACTAGTGCATTCTCAATGACAAGCACATGTTTAATGTCTACAGCAGAGAGCTCTACCTGGGGTATAATTGATCAGTAGTACTGTTGACAAAGTCAATAGTGAATCAGTACAATTTTAATATCGATATTTTCTTCAGGGTCATAACACGTCGTTGGCGGCCTATAATGACCAAAAAAAATAATTGTACTAGGAATCGAAACTTCAACGGCCGGTAGGGGACTATAAGTACCCACGAATAAAAAAAAGTTTGACGTTTCCGTAATCACCTCTTCACTATGCGTCGTTTGAGACCCCCTCTAAAAAATTTTTTTCAGTTCGCCCTAGTGTACAGTCCTGACTCTGATACCCAATGAGAATGTTGGACTAGATATCGATCCCTCTTTCTCTTTGATGAGACCAATTTTGATTGTACCAGGATGCATGAAAGGCTTAAAGCCTATTTTAAATTTTGCCTTGCATACTCTCTTCCAAAACCTTTCAGCACATAATTAGTTAGTCGGGTAATTGTTTTATAAATTGTTGGTTTTAGTCCACTCATCGTCTAGAACACTACGTGGTACTGCCATATTTATCGATTGTTTTGGAACGAAGTTCCTTATCGCACCTTGCGAGATGGGGGCTACATGAAAAAAAATTAAACAACTTTTTTTAACACTATTATGCTATTAGAGTGTCCAAAATACTGGTATATCGGTTTTTTGGAAAATATACTTTGGATAAAAAACACAGATTCAACGTTAATTCAAATACGACTACAGTGTCGAAAGTGAAGGTTTATCGGTGTTAATCAAATCTATAGATCAAAAAAGTAATTTAATCTACGCGTTGTTTTGCAACAAGAAAAGTATATTTTCGATAAAAACCGATAAACCAGTATTTTGGATACTCTAGCTACAACCCAGTATTATCAACTATATTGGGTACTTTTGCTTTGGTTTGTGTCTAGACTAACATATGTTGGGAAATTTCTTGTTTAATGGGAAGTTTACTAGGTGGAGCCTGTATTTAGCATATATTGTAGTTTGGAACCCAATAAAAAGTAAATTTAGAAAAGCCAAAGGGAAAGAAGTTTAAAAAAAGAAAATTTTCTTAAATAAGTGCCTTTTCTCATAAAAAGTAAATATTCTCAAAAAAGTACCTATTCATATTCTTAAACAAAGTAATTTTTCTTGAAAAAAATACCTTATATTAAAGAAGTACCTTTGCTTAAAAAAATTCATTTTCTTACAAAAAGTACTTTTTCTTAAAAAAAATTATTTTTTTTGAAATAAGTACCTTTTCTTAAAAAAGTACATTTTCTTACAACAAATTACCTTTTCTTAAAAAACTACTTTTTCTTTAAAGAGTTCCGTTTTGTGCAACAAAATAACTTTTTTTAGATAAGTACCTACTCTTCAAATGTACTTATTCTTGAAAAAAGGACCAATTTAATAAAAATTCTGATATCTCAAAAAAAAACTTTTCTTAAAAAAATACATTCCCTTAAAAAACAACCTTTTCTTAAAAAAATTCCTTTTCTTAAAAATAAAATAATACCCTTTCTTTTCTTTTCTTGAGATAAGTAGCCTTTCTGAAAATAAATACATTTTCTTAAAAAAACCTTTTTCTAAAAAGACTACCACCCAGCGCAAAAAATTATGCATGCTAAAAAGCAGTAGTGGAAGCAAAAAATTATGCATGCTAAAAAGCAGTAGTGGAAGCAGAAATTCTTTAGAAGCACTAGCCAATGCGCTGATAGATGTGCATTAGTTCCCACTTAGAAGCTCTCGATAGTGCCAAATTAAAGCAACATACTCATTGCTTTCAAGAAGCTCTTCTTTGTTTGCAGAAAAAACGTTGTTTTTCATGTGCTTATTTTACGGTACGAAAAGAAAACACGAGAAGTTTTCTCACTTACTTTTAGGCTTCATGGAAGCACTAAAATATTATTTTTTTCTAATGACCACAAAAAAATATAAAAATATTTCATTTATTGCTTATAAGAAGCACTAAAATAAGGCAGAGCCATGATTCGACCAAAACCTGTGTTAAAAAAAATTAACCGAATTTTTTTGTAAACATCAATCGGCTTTATTCCCGTTGTCGTCATCAGATTTTTGTCATCTTTATTACTTCGTTATCATATTAAGAAACTTTGAGTTTTTAATGTCTATGTGTTTCGTATTTATTTTGTTTGAACTGGACGAACATTTTTCTAGGTTCAGTTTTTTAAGTGTCAAGTATTCCAGATTACAACTTTTTAACAATTACAAGAAGCGCTTAAAAATCAATTCGGTGAAGCAGTTCAGTGTAACATTCTTATTTTATCTGTACTCTACCTTACTGCACTGCATGCAAGAAGCAGTAAAGAGCTTTTAAACACTCCAACTGCTTCTAATTTCTAATTATTTTTTGCTGGGCACTTCTTTAAAAAGTACCTGTTCGTAAATAAATACTTCGTTGTAAAAAAAAGTTCAGAATCTTATGTCTTTTTCTTACAAAAAGTACTTCTTCTTAAAAATAGTACCTTTTCTTAAAAAAAAACAACATTAGCTTTTAATAAAACACCTCTATTTAAAAAAGGACCCTTTCGGGAAAATATAGTACATATTCTTACAAAAAGGACATAAAAATATACTTTAAAAAAAACACATTCTATAAAAAAAGTTTTTCTTAAAAAAAGTTTATTATTTTACAAAAAGTATATTTTGTTAAAGATCCATTTAAATCATCGTATTTTTCAACAGGCGCTTAGGCGTGTTGCAACTAACTAGTACATAATATATAGTGAAAGGATCTTCGTTCCAACCGGGTGTCCCCTGACATCTCATGTAATTTTTTTTCGTGCAGAAACGGGTACAATAAATTTACGAATTCTGAAACTAGAGACTAATTGTTGAAACTGAGTTGAGTTGAGAATATATAGTTCTTCTTCATTAATTTTTTTATTCTTCATATGTCTTAATTTGTTAGCATATTCTTATTTTAGCGGGTAAATGGTAATAATATCAAATAGTATATTAAACAATAAACCAAAAATCTTTGAAGCAGATAAAATTTTAAAAAAATTACAGAAAACCATTTAATGGATTGTTCACAAAAGTTTCCACAACACTGATAAATTCAGCAAAATACGATATTTTTGGACTTTTGGCATTTTAAAAACAGTCACACTAAGGTGTCCCATCAAATAAATTTTTGTAAATAACGTTTTATAACTTTTAAAATTTCTATGAATATGTATTTACCAATCTAATGATGCACTTTAAAAGACGGATAAATTACAAACAAATTTGGAGAAAGCAGTTTTCAATTTGGAGTTACTGTTCCAGAGTTATACAATTTTAAAGCTTTTTACCCATTATACGAAACTAATAATCTTATAAACAGTTTGCCATTTTTGCATCGGATTTGCTGTAGACATTGCATTAATGAGGAAATCTACATGCGCGAAATAACGACAAAGAATTAAACGCAGCAAGAACAGTCCTGGCAACATATTGTAGGAACCGTATATATGTTTGCAAGCATTATGTTTGTAAATGTGGCTTTGTTTGTTTAAAATTGCTGAAAAACCCCTTGACAGACTACAAAGGAACAAAAACGCATCAGATTTTCAGTTCATGAAAACAATGCCTGCAAACATATATGTATATGGTTCCTGCAATATGTTTCTGAGGTCGCTTTTTCTGGGTGTAATTGTTTGTCGTTACTTCAGGCATGTAGATTTTTTCAATAAAGCAATGTTTAAAGCAAATTCGATGGAAAAATGACAAACAGTTTATCATATTATTAGTCTCATACAACGGCTAAAAAATTTAAAATGGCATAACTCTAGAACAGTACCTGCAAATTCCACATTTGTTGTTACAAAATTACTTGGAATTTATCCGTCTTTTAAAGTGCATCGTTAGTATTTTAAATTTTCAAAGAAACTTGAAGCAAATCAGATGCAAAAATTGCAAACTGTTTATAAGATTATTAGTTTCGTACATGGGTAAAAAGCTTTAAAATGGTATAACTCTGAAACAGTAACTCCAAATTGAAAATTGTTTTCTCCAAACTTGTTTGGAATTTATCCGTCTTTCAAAGTGCATCATTAGATTTGTAAATATTCACAGAAAATTTAAAAGTTATAAAGCGTTATTTGCAAAATTCCTGTAAAATTTACGAAAAAATTTGATACATGGTACCTTATTGAGCAAAATCATTGACAAAACTGGTGCTTTATGCATATACAATAAACTTTTGGAAGTTTTTTCTTTAAACATTTTGACTTACAAACTAAAAAAATCGTGTTTGTTGACCGAGTTTTAAATAAAATTCAAAAAACGTCCGCAATACCTGATTTTTGGGGAAAATTAGATGTGCGCGACCTCTAAACCTTTTCCGAAAAATCTGGAATAAATCTCAAAAATACTTTACCCTATAAGCTTTCCAATTAAGCTTGAGCAATCATGAAAATCGAAAAAGAACATTTTTTTGGGACACCCTAAGTCACACTGTGCATAGGTTAACAGGTTATAGACTTGTTTCCCGCCTAATCTGACGTACCACTTTGTGCTTCATCCGAGAGCATCGAACTTCTGTCAGCTGTTTTCCTGTTTAATTACAACAACTTTTGCGAACATCGAGCAAAATTTTCAATTTTTAATTTTGTGCATTCACGATGTTCATATATTTACATATTTTGTCCATTCACAGTAACAATATCAACTGTGTTTATCAAACCTCAGCGACAGAATTCTTTTCTTGCAACTGCCACACTTTCGAGTCCCTTCAGTCTAAAAACTAAAGAGCGAGGTGGTACATCTATCCCTAGTATTTTAGTCCATGAACCACACCGGCAAATTTTAATTTCGTTTGATAGTAGTATTCAACTGAAACTGAATTTCAGGTTCCCATATAAAGTTTGTGTAAAATAACAACCTGCGTTTTTTTACATAGTCTTCATATGGAATCCTGAAATTCAGTTTCAGCTTTCAATTCAGTGAAATGACTTATGCCCCTATTACGGTTCTCAACTTTTGTGAGAGTTTGGACGTAATCGATGAATTAGCATTGCCGTTCTCAACTCAACGGCCGACTCAACTCAACTGAACGACAGTTGATTTTTTGGTTGTGTTCACTTACTTTTGTCGTATTGCTTTTGACAACTCTGTGCTAGTTTGGTCGACAAATGCGTTAAATTTACACCACTGCTTGAGAGAGAACAGTTGAATTTATAGTTGTGCGTGTTTTTAGGTTGATAAGAATGGAGAGATCGTAAGAAGATAATATTTTGGCTTCAAAATTTAATATTTGAACATTTTAATTTAACAATAATATTTTATATATGTATTTAGATGTACCAAAATCACAAAGAATGCTCAGTTTGAGAAACTTGTCCAGCTAATGGAAAGTAATCCAGCCGTTGCCCTTGGAAAACCACTATTTATTTAGCACCACGCAGAACCAAGTGCGAGAACTATGGGAAGGATTTGCTGTGTAACGTGTAAGTACAAATACATACATACCTTGCACTGGGCAGCTCAAGAAGGTTGGATGCATCACGAATATTTCTTCTTAAATGCAAATGCAAATATGTTTTCGACTCCATCTTCATAAAAGAAATCTATGCTATTTATATCCATTTCAATTTTGCAAGCACAACACAATTGTTAACTTCTTTTATTTTCACATAAATCAGCTGCTTTTGCTTGTGAAAATTGATATTTCGAGCTGGTAACACCATAACAGTTGCAACCAAAACAGTTGTGAACCACAATACAAAAGATAAGTTTGGTCGTGTTGAAGTTGGGTCGTCTCTAAGTCGACCAAACTAAGTTGAGGGGTGAACGGTAATAGGGGTATTAATTTACAATTTCGATTTTGTATGGAAAATTGTATCTAATACCGGCGAAATTACAAAAATTGCTCGTCGTCATCCGGCGGTGAAGACGACTTATAAGGAACATTTAAAATTGCCACCATTATTTATTTTTCGGAACAATTCACGTTTTGCTGCATCATATCAATAGGAATTGATTACATTCGTTTGATCTACATTGCATTTTTTTATTTATAATTTGTTGTTCAGTATTATTTTCTGTAATATAGGCTAAGTATCAGAATTAGACTACAGGAACAAAACATTTGCTGCCTTAAAGTTTAACTAATGACAGAATACGAGAACGAGTATTGACTGACAATCTGACAATCTATACCTAAAATGTGGTTGGGAGTGTCAACATTTGATAGGTTTATTCAAATTTAGGAACCGTAAGAAAAAATTTCTCACACATATTGAAAATGATATTAAATTTTGTTAACTAATATTATAGTACGTATGATAATTGAGTAAAATTTAATATTTCATAATATTGGCGAAATTATTAACCAAATCATTTTTCAGTTACAGTCTTAATTATTTTCTTTACTAAGTATTATAATTGGAGAGATTTCTGCCCAATCCCTTCAAGGGATGTAATGGGAAATAATTTTTTTAAATATTATAATCAGTTTGTATTAAAGCGTAACGCATAAATTCTCTGCTAGTTCACACTGTAGCGTTTGTATATTATATTACTCTCAGTCATTCTCTGTTATTATTAGCCAAAGTTGATTTTCAGTTTAGTGTCATTAGATTTTTTGTTTATATCGAGAGAGGAAGTAATTTTATACTAAAATTGGCTGTGTTATAAATTTACTAGAGATAATGGATGTGTAATATCAGCAAAGTCTGTTTTCCCAATTGAGGAATTACGACCTTATAATAACACAGCCAAACACAATATTTTTACGTGGTATTTTAGCTCGATTTGTAAATAATGTAACATCTCGCGATAACTGGTCAATCTTAATCTGGGCACAATAGCAATTTTTGGTAACCTCGTGTAATTGAAAAAAAAAACACTCATCCAAAAGCTTCAGAGAAAATTGATTAGAATATTTTGTGGGTAATCTTACGAATGTAATTTTAATGAGACCCTCTCGCCTACACGGCAGGTCAATGCACAGAAAAGTTTTAGACAAGGAAGAAAAGTTTTAGACAAGCCTTGTTCATTATAACAGATGATATTTTTTGTTATTCGGAATCGCCATGCCAAATGGATTTACCACTAAAACCGTTTGCAGTAAATTAAGTTCAAGACGAAATAAAACATCTTTCCAAATGTATATCACCTGGCTATGATAGAATTAACGCAACAGTTGTAAAAACATTAACTAGTATTTGTAGACTGTGCTCGCCTCTTGTACATGAGACCGTGGGTTCGATCCCTGCTCTGACCTCCGTGCATTTCTTTCGACAGCGTTCAACTCGCATAGTGACGGCGACACTATCGAGTATTTAGTCATGAACAAGATTCTCAAAATACCATTCGAACCCTGTGTAAATCTGTACGTCCCAATCGGTGAGTACACGCTGAAAAATCTGTCGTTTTTTGTTGTTTGGATGCAAATATATCGTGTTTTGGGATATTGTCGCAAATATAATATGCAACACATTGTGTTTCCTATTCAATATTACATGTCTGAAACACAATGATTAACATGTGACAATATATGTGTTTGCGACCCAAATATATCTGTGTTTGTGATACTAATTAAGCTGTGTTTGTTGCACTGTTTATGCTCTCTCGAGAGCAAGAGAAAAAAAGAGGGGCAAATAGAGTGTCTAACTTGTAAGTGTGTATCTGTTTTTTGCATTTTTCTCTTAGTCACTGGTTCGTAAATCTTCCTGACTGTGCGTGTAAATTGCAGATAAAGTCCGTGTTTCTTATTTTGGCTGATGTATTGCGTTTTAGTTTCATGTATTCAGTCGTCAATGGTTCATCGGACAGAGGATATCAAAAGCGCTTAATCAGTGAAAAAAGATTAAATGAAGGCTCGGACGCTTAAATGGTTTATGATGTTACTTTGTTTTTTGTGTGTGTTTCGTATATATGAATGTGTGCTACCAACGTGAGAAACGATATTGAGGAAAGAAACTGGATAGGGCATGTTTGCCAGTAAACATGATTCTGTTTAGATTTAAACACAAGTGAGTTTGGGACTTGCAAACATAATAATGTTTGAAGTGTGTTTCAAACATATACATGGTTCCTGCAGAATATGTTTGGGAGAATATGTTGGAGAGGCTGTTATTTTTCAGCGTGTAGCAACCCACTGTAGGTGAACATACTCCTCATAAATCAGAACTTGCCCTTGCAATTATTACTACATCCTGGCTTAAATGGGCTATCGGCAGCTTCAAGCCCATTTAAATTTCCTGGGCCCGACACGGTATCACCATCGGACCTTTAGGCTGTATTACATCGTTAACTAGAACTATAGATCGCGTGTAACTATAAAGGGAGAAATACAAGGGTGGTGTTTATTCTCAAAGCGGTAAAGGCCTCTCACAATGCTCCCAAAAATTTTAGGCCTGTAAGCCTGTCATCATTCCTACTGAAGACTTTGGAATGGCTGATAGGCATACACTTACGGGCGAGTATTAATGTGAGATTGGTATCTGGTGCATAGCATGCGTAGCATACATATTTTTTTTTTAATTTGCATTGTATTTCAATTTGCATTACTTTTTTTAATGCAAATGCAAAAGAATTACCATTGTTCGCAATGACAATTAAAAAATTTTGAATTGGATGCCAATTTTAATGAAATATGGGAATGTTTTTAATTATTTTGAATTTGCTGGACTGTTGGCAATGCTGTACCTCGTTTCTGTAGTTCTCGAATCGACAAAGTTTTCACATAAAACATGTGAATTGAAACAAAAACGCTACGAATCGATACAAAAAAATCGATTCTCACATGTGACTGTATCTACAATATTTGTACTGCTTTTTTCATGCTTATTGGAAAAATGCGAGAAAAACTGTTTCTAAAAAGTAGGGAGTGGAAAGATTTAAAATTTTAAACGTCAAAAATACTCACACATTAAAACGGTGCGAGATTTTGATATTGTTTCTACAAAAAGGCTTTTTAAGAAATTAAGAATTTATATTTTAACAGGAGAAGATAAGAATTATATATTTTTTGTTATGTATTTCATTAATTTTTCCAAAATATTACAGAGAAATCAAAAGGCAAAAAGAAAATAATCAAACAAGCAAAAAGAATACAGAAAATACATTTCAACTAATTTGGAATTTGCAAGAGACAGTTTGGAGGGTTAAATTCCAACACAAATTGTACGGAGCAGTGGGAATTCCTTAAAACAACTTCTGTTTGTTGTTCTTTTTCGTACTAGCTTATTTTGTTTGTTTATATTTTTTTACTACTTGACAGCTCTCTTGGATTATTCCAATAAAAACGTCATCAGTATTGCCTCTTTTCGCATTGATATATAGAAACACTTTTTACTCACAAATCGAGAAACGATGGAATTTTTCGTTTCATGCTTAATGTGAAAACTTTTTCGATTCGAGAACTACAGAAATGAGGTACTGGTTTTCAAGTATTTTATATGTAAAGGTCTGTGGCTTCGATAGGCATTGTCTCGTAGTACTTTCAAATTCATAAACCTGTACTGTACAAGATCAAGCTGACTCAAGAATTGAAGCCGATGGACCATTTGACGCGACGTACGTTCTCCGATTGGGCCCTGGAGAAGATGCGCCAAGATGATGAATTTCATCGCAAAATCATCTACAGTGACGAAGCTCATTTTTGGTTCACTGGGTTCGTCAATAAGCAAAATATGCGTTATTGGTTTGGTGAAAATCCACATGTGCTTTATCCGCATAAAATAACTGTTTGGTGCGGTTTTCATGGCAGCGGCGTCATTGGACCATATTTTTTCGTCGACAATAATGATCGTCACGTTACTGTGAAAGGCGATCGTTATCGCGCCATGATTACCGATTATGTTTGGCCCGAATTGGAAAACATGGACTTGAACGACATGTGGTTTCAACAGGACGGTGCCACAAGCCACACTGCACACGTTACAATTGATTTATTGAAGAATAAGTTTGGCGAGCGTGTTATCTCAAGAAATGGACCAGTCAATTGGCCGCCTCGTTCGTGCGATTTAACGCCTCTAGACTTTTTTTTTTGGGGCTACGTCAAATCATTGATCTATGCCAACAACCCGACGGCGTTGGAAGAACTCAGAACCAACATTGAACGCGAAATAGCGGCCGTTACCTCCGAAATGTGTGACCGAGTCATCGAAAATTGGGTCCAACGAATCGACCGCTGCCGACGTGCCCGCGGTGGCCATACGAACGAAGTCGAGTTCCATTCATAAATGTTTTGAATGTATTTGAAGTCGATCATAAAGTTTTGGAAATATCTCAGTTGGTTTGCGTTTTATTTAAAAAAAAATTGTCAAGTCCTTATTGGAGAACCCGAAATTAAGTACAATTGCAATGGTGTTTAAATTTTTTTGAATTTGCATTTGAATTGCATTAAATTACAAATTACAAATGGGATATATGTAATTAGTTTGCCTCAGGTATGATGCGTAGGTACTAGGATATATTAAAAGATCGTTGGTTACTAAGGAGTATTTGTTGGTAGCGTTTCTTGACATTGACGGCGTTATCGACCCTTAAGGCGAACGGGGATCTTATGGGGCTCAACAGAAGACCAGCCACGACCGAATTGTGCCGCTATAACTCTACCAGGTTTGTTAACAGAGGCATACCACAAGGAGGGGGTTTGCATCCACTTCTAGGGAACATTGCGCTGAAGAGCTCTCAGGTCACTCTTGAGAATAAACATAATGCGGGTGGGAAAATGGTTGCTTTGTGGGAGACTTGGCAAAATCTATAAGAGGCAACTATCCCAATGCGCTAAGCGCCATTGTCCAAGGTAGCTTACGGACTTTGGGAATATGGGAGGGTAAAAATAGACTAGGTGTAAACCCGGCCAAGACCCAGCCATCACGCTGATTGATTGTGAAAGTGTTAATTTGAATATGCAGAATGTGCCAAATAACTAGGTGATATTTTGTATAGCAAACCTAGTTCCAGATCCGACATAGTGGAAAGGGCAAAAAGCGACGACAGCCCCATACAGTTGTAGGTTTTAAATGGGGACTTTCTCTAAGAATCACTGGATCTATACAGCGGTGGTGAGACCGAAACTGCTTTACGGGGTCATTGTGTGGCGGCATATTCTTGAGAACCCCACCCATTGTGCACTGTTGACTAGGGTTCAGAAAATTGCGACGTTGTACATCGCTTGTGCTCTGCGCATCACTCCCACTGATGCACTGGATGTAATGTTATATTTGTTGCCGATGGATATTATAGATAGGCAGATTGCCCCCAACGTCTGCTATCAGGCTAAATCAACTCTCACAATGGGTCATGGTCGGAGTCGCTGACGGAAGGTACTCCTAACATTCCAGCATTTGTCCACTAACCGAAAGCGTACCCACTATTCGATCGCAAATATCACACTCTAATACCGGAAGGGGATTCCCGAAACAAAGTTGTTCCTGGTATAGCGGGATATGTGTCTGTCTACATGGATGGGTCTAAAGTGAGTGATTAGGTAGGGCATGGGGTCTACTCTAAGGAATCCGGATTGTCTCTGTACGTGATCATTGTAGCGTGTATCGGGGGAAAGTTTGATTATTAAGGAAGTGATCGGCTGGCTAAGAGATAACAGCCCCACACGCAATGGCGTCTATGTCTTCTTTGACAGTCAGGCGGTAATCAAGTCCCTGGTAGCAGTAGTTTTGAACTCAACATCTGCTCAGACTGCTGCAAATGCTTTAATGAGATGACCCACCAGTACGATATTCACCTCATTTAGATTTTTTTTTTGAAAATAACTGATTTTTTACATTTGTTTCAAAATTTTCTACTTTGACTGAAGATTTTTTCATATGCAGTCTTTATTTGTGCACTGTATCTCTCACGTGATTTACTACATCTTAAGTATTCATAATTTGCAGGTTTCCGTTTTTTTTCTATAACAAGCTTTGTTGTATATATGTATATATATACATATATATGTATATAAACAACGCAAAATTTGTTTATGTAAACGGCAAAAACACAAAACAAAACAAAACAATCAAACCCCATGTTTGAACGAACAGTTATTGACTTGAATGCGGTAAGGATGACTTTGGAGTACACTACAAATCTCCTATTACTTCAACAAAAAAAATAGTTTTCTCCTTGTATACATTGATCTAAAATGAGATGTCAATTGATCTAACTCCACATTTTAACAATTTTGTGGCTGCAAAGCGTTTATAACTAAATCATCGTAATCTTGTCATATCTGTGCTGAAATGGAACAACTATTTCTTAGGTGAACATCTTTAGGAGTGAAGGAATGAAGCATGTGAAGTTCATAAATTTAATTAGAAAAGTCAACATTCTCTGGGGTATAAATTTTTGAAATATTTGTCGAGTTAAACAAAAAATGCGGTAATTGCGATCACGGTGGTGTTCGTAGTGCCTTTAATCACCTCTTTTCTAAGAGGTCTTCAGTTATTTTTCCTTTTTGGCACAGATACAGTGGATTCCCGATTTAACGCGCTCTCGCTTTAACGAATTCGTGAGTTAACGAACTGACAAAATTTTTACATTAGGTACTGTGTATATCGAATTAAAATCCAATTTTGTTCTCTATTTAACGAACAAATAAAAAAAAAAATAAAAAATTACATGAGGTGTCATGGGACACCCGGTTGGAACGAAGTTCCTTTCGCTATATATTATGTACTAGTTAGTTCCAACATGCCTAAGGCGCCCGTTGAAAAATACGACAATTTAAATGGATCTGTAAGAAAAAATACTTCTTGTAAAATTATAATTTTTTTCAAGAATTTTTTTTAAAAAAAGTATATATTTTTATGTCCGTTTTGTAAATAATATGTTTTATATTTTCCCGAAAAGGCCCTTTTTTAAAGAGAGGTACTTATTTTATTAAAAGCTAATGTATTTTTTAAGAAAAAGTACTATTTTTAAGATGAAGTACTTTTTGTAAGAAAAAGCCATAAAAGTATGAATTTTGTTTTACAAAGAAGTACTTTTTTTAAGAACAGGTACTTTTTAAAGAACTAGTTCTCTTTTTAGGGAAAAGTTATTTTTTGAAGAAAATTTACTTTTTTTGAGAAAGGCTAACTTATCTCAAGAAAAGGTATTATTTTATTTGCCAGAAAAGGTACTTTAAGAAAAGGAATTTTTGTAAGAAAAGATATGTTTTTTAAGAGAAGGTATATTTTTGAAGAAATGTTTTTTTTAAGAAATGGGAATTTTTTTAGATTTGGCCCATTTTCAAGAATGGGTAATTTTTTAGGGTAGGTACTTATCTCAAGAAAAGTTATTTTGTTTCACAAAATGGAACTCTTTAAGGAAAAGGTAGTTTTTTACGAAAAGGCAATTTGTTGTAAAAAAATTTACTTTTTTAAGAAAAGGTACTTTTTGTAAGAAAATTCACTTTTTTAAGCAAAGGTACTTTTTTAAGCTAAGGTACTTTTTTAAGATCAGGTATTTTTTTCCAAACAAAGGTTGTTTGTATTTTTTTTGAGAAAAATTACATTTTTTTGAAGAAAAGGCACTTATGTAAGAATATGTTCTTTTTTTAAACTTCGTTTACGTTGGCTTTTCTAAATTTATTTTTTATTGGGTTCAAAACTTGAATATATATGCTAAATATTGGCTACATATGTTAGTCTAGACCAGTGATGACCACACTAACACTAGGAAAGTACGTTTGTGTGCGTGCAATAATAGGCAACTGCGCTGTACATTTGAGTAAACACGTTGTTTTGTTGTTGCTACAATCAAATGAGCATGTACGTGTGGGAGCAGAGCGTCAGCAGCATTTTTCGTTTCCTACCACATGTGGTATGTTTTTCAATTTTGGCCATCACTGGTCTAGACACAAACCAAAGCAAGAGTACCCATTATAGCTGATAATACTGGGTTGTAATAAAGTTGTTAAAAAAAGTTGTTTAATTTTTTTCCATTTAGCCCCCATCCAGCAACGTGCGATAAGGAACTTCGTTCCAAAAATTACGTAAAACTTTTTCAAATATGTAAAATAAAATAAAAATTTGGATTTCTGAATTTCTACAAATAGATGGAGTACTCAGGCAAACAGTTGCAATGAAAGATGGAGGGTTTCCAATAATGGAAAATGAACTGTTTCAGTGGTAAAAAATGCAGCACAATAAACACGTCCCGATTAGTGTAGAAATACTAAAATCAAAGTCAAAGGTGCTCTACAATCAGTATTATAATGGTAATGTTAAGGCCAGTAATGGGTGGCTTATTTGGTTTGAAAAGGGATACGGAATAAGATTACTTAAGCAATGCCGCGACAAATTATATTCAAGGGAGGAGTTAGTAGAAGCTTTACTATAAAATAATTGCTGATGAGACTGGGTTATTTTGGAGCTCCTTCCTAACAGAACTTACGTACATGCAGAGGAGAAGCGTGACCTTGGTTGGTAAATGACAAAAGATTGATTTTGCTTCTATGGGCACACGCAAGCGGTTGCCAAATAATCCGTCCTCTTCGTATCGGAAAATCAAATTCGCTCGTTTAGGAACAAAAGTTTTATCATGGAATTACGTACACTCCAAAAATTCCTGGATGACCAGTTTACTTTTTAAAAATTGGTTCCACGAGAAGTTTGTACCATAGATACATTTTTGTTTCGTGTTTCATAATTTTAAAACAATGGTTTCTACCGTTTATAGAGGGTTGGTTGAATAATTTTCAATGGAAAAAATTTCTTTAAATTTATTCAAGCTCAAGAACTTTTTAATATTAAGCGTATTTATTTGATTTAAATTATTTTCAAAAAAGTTAAGCACAAAAAGTGTTCCAATGATACTCGGGCTGTCTGTATAGCTATTTCGGATTTTGCTAAGATCTTCATCAGCAGGCGTTTTGGGTATGCCTTTCAGTGGATTCATCAAAACTGTATGTATCGAAACACTCTCCATATTAATGAGAATTCCTTTATACTATCATTAATCACTTTCATGCACAACTCTTTTGCGTCATGCCGAAATAAATAAATAAATAAATCGTTTCCCGTTACATCCCACGAAGGGATTAGGGAGAGCTTCTCACAACCAGTGAGCTGTGCGCGTTCTAGATTTAAACTCACTGATTGGTACCTACAGTTTTACACCGGTTCCGAACGGTATTTTGAGAAGTTATTTCATGGCTAAATACTCGATAGTGTCGCCGTCACTAAGCGAGGTGACCGCCGTCGAAAGAAATTTAAGGTGGTCAGAGTAGGGATCGAAGCCACGTCCTCATGCACAAGAGCCGCACACACTACCATTGCACCACCGGCGGCCGAAATACCATCGGTTTTTAACAGACATGATTTGTTTTTATAATAATAAATTACCCCAAAAGCCTTTATTAATCTTGGATAACACACCTTGTCACCCACCAGAGGATCAGTTAGTCTATGTTTACACTATGGCATTCACGCGCGTGTTATCATGCTATTCTCTTTTAAAAAGCCTACGTAAATCACGATTACATTACATTCTGCGTTTTGTTTTGATGTTTAATCGGGTTTTTCAACAGAGACGCTACAAAAGTAAATCGATAGGGACAGCAAACGACGCCATATTTTTTTCCGCTCTTTTGACATTTCTCTTCAGTAAGGTTTGCCATTTCATCATGGAATGATATACGAGCCATCAACGAGTCGAAATTATTAAAATTTACTACCGAAATTTGGTGTCAGTGGCCTCAACTTTAAGAGTGCTACGTCATCTTCAGCGATGAGGCTCATTTCTGGCTGAATGGCTTCGTCAATAAGCAAAATATGCGTTATTGGTCAGACAGCAATCCACACGTACTCCATGAGTCATCATTGCATCCCGAAAAAATTACGGTTTGGTGCGGTTTATGGCCGGCGGCGTCATTGGGCCGTACTTCTTCCGTGATGATCAAGACCGGCACATTACTGTGAATGCGAATCGCTACCGTTCAATGATAACCGAATATTTTTGGCCCCAATTGGATAATATGGACTTGGAGAACATGTGGTTCCAACAGGACGGCGCCACAAGCCACACAGCGAATGCCACAATCAATTTATTGGAAACCAAGTTTGGTGAACGTGTTATCTCACGAAATGACCCAGTCGATTGGCCGCCTCGGTCGTGCGATTTGACGCCGTTAGATTATTTCATGTGGGGCTACGTCAAGTCTATGGTCTATGCCAACAAGCCAGCGACGATTGATGAACTTCGTACGAATATCGAACGTGAAATTGCAGCAGTATCGGCCGATTTATGCTTGAAAACCGTCGAAAATTGGGTTCAGCGTCTGGACTTCTGCAAGCGTGCCCGTGGTGGCCATGCAATAGAAGTCGAGTTGCATACATAATGGCATCGAACGTACTTTCACAGGAATAAAGAATTTCATTGGTATCTGAAACCGGTTTTGTTTTATTTAAAAAAAACTTTTGTAGCGCTCTTATTGAAAAACCCGTTACAACCGATGGACCAAATGTAATAAGTCTTGTAAAGATGCATTGGAGAAACAGCCTCTTTTCTATAATTATGTCATCAGGAGTGGTCGATATTATACAGTTTTTACAACAATTCAACTTGTACGAAGCATAGACTAATACTTATAGTAGACCTAATAGTTCTCTCACTAAATTTATGACATTTGGCCAGGTGTGATATTTACGTTCGATGTTGAAAAGAATTGCTTTACTAATACCAGATAGAGGCAATGGTTCAAAACAACGAACAAAATAACAACAACGGCATTTCGTTTTGTGTGTTAAAATTATTGTGTTAAATACAACACAAATATCTGCTAACAATAACAGTCAATAAAAAAGTGTAAAACATATTTAAATTTCACAGTTTTAGGACCAAAAAGACATGAAAAATTAAATCAAGAAGTTATTGTAATTCCACCTGGTGTATGTCACTTTTCGTCAAACATCTCTCTATCACACCGACCGCATCAAGAAGAGTGTGAATGGAAACGTCAGATGAGCCATATATTCTCTCTAGTATGAGATTACTTTATGGTATGAAGCCTCTATAATGCTTGCGTTGGCATTACAACGTGTGTCTCACTAATTTTACGAGAACATCAAAATGAAGCAATTTAGAAAATGGCAAAAATAAACATATTTAACAAGATTTTTGAATAAATTCCTTTTATTTCTTTAATTTTTTCGAAATAATTACTCTTTTCATTAATTTCTTATAAAATCCATATTTGAGTACTAAGATATGACATGAATTGTCCTTTTAATTACATGAATAAATATTTTTTTGATCACTACTGGATTTAACGAATTTTTCGATTTAACGAACAGGGCTGACAATCTTTACTTTACTTTTGTTGACTATATTACAACCTCATGAGGTCAGACGTCTTACACATATTAATTAAACAAACAAATTAAACAAATTTCAACATATTCTTCCAACTGGCTCTATCCTTCGCCTTTTCTCGCCAGTTGGTAACACCAAGGATTGGTCGTCCTCTTTTCCTGCTTCCATCGGGTACGTTATCAAAAATCTTTCGCGCTGGCTCATCTTCATCCGTTCTGATAACATGGCCTAGCCAACGCAATTGGCCCACTTTGATTCGTCTAGCTATGTCCACGTCAGAATAGAGATTATATAGCTCTGCGTTCCAGCGACGTCGGTACTCGTCGTTTTCCCTAACAGGACCATATATTTTACGGAGAATTTTTCTCTCAAGGTTCGGAGCCATATGTCAAGACAGGTAAAATGATAGTCTGATATAGCTGGACTTTTGTGCGTCGAGAGAGGTATTTGTTCCTAAACTGCTTGCTGAGCCCAAAATAACATCTATTTGCAAGCACAATTCTCCTATCTATCTCCAGGCTGACGTTGTTATCCTTGTTCACGGCGGATCCAAGGTAGACAAATACATCTACCACTTCAAAATTAAATCGGTTGTCAACGTTCACGTGCGGACCAAGTCGAGAGGTTTCTCTAGTCGTTGACACCATCAATTTTGTCTTGCCCTCATTAACAGCAAGACCCACCTTCGCTGATTCCTTTTGATTTTTGAAAATACTGCAGTAACCTCTCTCAAATTTCGCCCAATGATGTCTATGTCGTCAGCATACGCCAGCAACATGGCTTTTCGTGTTAATGGTCTTGTTCGTATTTACTGCAGCCTTTCTCGTTATTACCTCCATTAAGATGTTGAAGAGATTGCACGAAAGTGTAAGTCTAAGTCGTCGCTTGGTACAGAATGGTTCAGTGAGGCCTTTCCCCACTTTCACTGCTGATTTGGTGTTGGTCAGCGTCATTCTACAGAGGCGAATCAGTTTTGCCGGAATACCAAGTTCAGACATAGCTTCGTACAGTTTTCCCCGTATGGGGCTATCGAAAGCAGCTTTGTAATCGACAAAAAGCTGGTATGTATTGATTTGTTTTTCGTGGGTCTTTTCCAGGATTTGGCGTAGCGTGAATATTTGGTCAGTTGTGGACTTGCCAGGTCTAAAACCACACTGATAAGGTCCAATCAGGTTTTCAATAATTGGCTTTAGTCTTTCACATAATACGCTCGACAAGACCTTATACGCGATGGATAAAAGACTGATACCGCGATAGTTGGAACAGACACACGGATCACCCTTTTTGAATACAGGACATAATACACTGAGACTCCAATCGTCGGGCATAGATTCCCCCAACCATATACCGCATATCAGTTGATGCGTGTGGGCTATAAGTACAATCTATACTATCTTCCACTATCATTACCTCCTGATCTTCAGTGGATGAATCTGAGTGGAGTAGTGCTGAAAAGTGGTCTCTCCACATTTTGAGCGCACACTGCTTCTCAGTTACCAGATTCCCATTCTCGACCTTGCAGGAGGGTAGCCCATTATTTGGCCCGTTGGTCGATCTTCTTACCCTCTGGAAAAACTTTCGGGATTCAACATTCATCCTGCACATTTCGGTTCTTTCACTCTCGCTCGCACTGCCATTATTTTCGCCTAAATAGTTGGTTTTCCTCCCTTCTCAGCTTCTTGTACCGCTCACTCGCAGCACGCTGACAATCAATTGTTCGTTAATTCAGGAATCCACTATATTTACATCCTCCTTGTTTATAATCATCAAAATAGAGGATTTTTATTTTTGGTCATCACTTTACTTTTATTTTAAGAAACACAGAAGAAATTTCTTTTCCCATTTTCTCCACTTTCCGTTTTATGGAGTTAGATCAATTGGCTTCCGAGTAGCTCAAAGAATAACGTAGATAGTATTTACACTATATTACATCTTATCTGAGTTCTAACATTAAAGTCAAGACCTGGCACTGGCGCTGCCAATTGAATCTGTTGTGCTAGATGATATATGGCCTCACATAATCCTCGCATGTCTCTACTATTATTTAGAGCAGATATTTTTGGAACAGAATTTTCGAGATTTACAACTTAAAACGTATTATATTTTACAAAAGTCTTTGTTATCACTGTGAAAGTAAAACTTGTTTGTTCTGTCAAATTTTAACAAAGTATTTGTCTTGTAGCGTGCAACCAAATCATGTTAAGGGGTGAAAAATAATCTTATGATTTGTTTGGTATTTGAAACGAATTGAATGGAGACATAAGAATATTTGTATATGATTGATTATAACATGATTTACTAATTATTGATTTGAATAGGCACCATTAAGATAAAGGGTTTTTCAACAGAGACGCTACAAAAGTAAATCGATAGGGACAGCAAACGACGCCATATTTTTCCCCGCTCTTTTGACCTTTCTCTTCAGTAAGGTTTGCCATTTCATCATGGAAAGATATACGAGCCAACAACGAGTCGAAATTATTAAAATTTACTACCGAAATTTGGAGTCAGTGGCCTCAACTTTAAGAGCGCTACGTCATCTTCAGCGATGAGGCTCATTTCTGGCTGAATGGCTTCGTCAATAAGCAAAATATGCGTTATTGGTCAGACAGCAATCCACACGTAATCCATGAGTCATCATTGCATCCCGAAAAAATTACGGGTTGGTGCGGTTTATGGGCCGTACTTCTTCCGTGATGATCAAGACCGGCACATTACTGTGAATGCGAATCGCTACCGTTCAATGATAACCGAATATTTTTGGCCCCAATTGGATAATATGGACTTGAAGGACATGTGGGTCCAACAGGACGGCGCCACAAGCCACACAGCGAATGCCACAATCAATTTATTGGAAACCAAGTTCGGTGAACGTGTTATCTCACGAAATGGCCCAGTCGATTGGCCGCCTCGGTCGTGCAAATTTACGCCGTTAGATTATTTCCTGTGGGGCTACGTCAAGTCTATGGTCTATGCCAACAAGCCAGCGACGATTGATGAACTTCGTACGAATATCGAACGTAAAATTGCAGCAGTATCGGCAGATTTATGCTTGAAAACCGTCGAAAATTGGGTTCAGCGTCTGGACTGTGTTCAGCGTGCCCGTGGTGGCCATGCAATAGAAATCGAGTTCCATACATAATGGCATCGAACGTACTTTCACAGGAATAAAGAATTTCATTGGTATCTAAAACCGGTTTTGTTTTATTTAAAAAAACTTTTGTAGCGCTCTTATTGAAAAACCCTTAATAGGTTTGATTGTTAAACGGGCCCATAGAATGCTGACCACGTACCGGTTTATGGAGTTGTTGGTAGGGTATCGAACCGATGCTTAAATCGTATTGTACTTTTATTTTACAGAGGGAACGTGCTAAGAACAATAGCGCTGTAAAAACCGATTTGCTGTATTGGAAATATCGCAAGCTATATTAACCTATTAGTAAAGTAGTATAGTACATTCTCCAAATAATCATCAAACTTATAAAATTACGGGAGTCTTAGCTTTCGCTAACTCCTAGTGAATTTATGTGAACAACTTATTTTTTTGACCATTGTGACTCAATTTAGTGGATTTTTATCAAATTTATTTTATTATTTATTTATTTATTTGCTCTAGTGTATTCAAAGCCGAAACCGGTTAACCGTATGGCAGTTTTCTAAAAATTACTATTTTCGATGAACCGGTTTCACCGGTTATTTCAAGTTGATTAACCGGATTTTTCGGTTTTTATCCAACTGATATAACAACGCAGAATTACAAACCTAAAGCCTGTTTCATAGCGCACTATGGTTACTGATCCCAGCAGATAGACACAAAAAATAATTTGGCGAAGTTAGTTGTGATTTTGTCTAACAAGGAAAGATCATTGACAATTTGATAAAATAATGCTTATTTATTTTTAATATCCTGGAAAGTTTTTATTATCTTACTGTTTTTGGGGTCGAGGAATTCATTTTTGATATTTATTTTTACCTAAAACTCACGCTAGATGGCGCTGTCATGCAAATGGTGCTATTTCTTTTAGATTTTCATAGAAAAAACGGTGTATTTACTTTTTTTAGGCTGAAAATCAATTTTTGATGTTGGCTTCATTGTAAAACATATGATATATATATACAGCTGTCTCACAGGTATAGAGGGTCGCCTTTCCACTGTATTTGTTCTGCAACTAAGCTAGCTGTCCAAAATAACACCCAGGTATTAGTCACAATGTGCACGCTTAATTTCAGACCATTTCAACGTGATAGGTTCCACGGCAGGTATTTTATAATAAATAAATAAATAGTTTTCCATTACACCTCATGAAGGGACTGGGGAGAGTTTCTCACAATCATATAGCTGTGGACTTTATAGTTGTACACTCACCGATTAGGAACGTCAGTAGGCGAGGAACCGTCGTCCAATGAAATGAAATGTAGTCAAACGAGGCATCGAACCCATGTTCTCATGTACACGAGCCGCGCACACTAACCACTGCATCACTGAGAGATACCTTCGAGTAAAAAAGATCAGTACGATCTTGGTCGGGTTTACAACTAGTCTATTTTCACCATAAGCTCCATAAGCTACCTTGGAGAATATCTCTCCTCCTAAAACTAAAGTATTGACACGTCATCCGCAAAACCAAAAATTTTCCCACCTGCATTTTTGAGAGTTATCAGTATCTCGTTCAGCGCAAAGTTCCATAGAAGTGGAGACCCGACCCCTCCTTGTGGCGTGCCTCTTTTAAGTATAAACTACACACAACACAACCACAATCAGAATATTTTTTAATAACAGTCAGCTTAATTTTCCAAGAACTAATATATGGAGTTAAACGATAATTTCGGTATTTCGATAATTCGCCGGCGAGGGACCTGGGAAAACCGGCGGTGGCGGCTTTGTCGGCTAACCTGGCGACGGCTAACGGCGGCGGCGGCTATTCGTAATTATTAGGAAATTGACCAGGCTGCTGTTGTGCAGAGTTGAATTCTTAGGAAATGTAACCTGCTGCTGTTATAGTTGTAATGTGTGCTGTAACCTGTTAGGGAATGGAAATGCTTGTTGGTGTTGTAGCTTGTGGAATTTCGCCTGACTTGTTGTGAAATTTCTTTCTATTTCTTGTGAAATTAAGCTGACTGTTGTTTGGAAATATTCTGATTGTGGTTGTGTGAAGTTTATAGTTTGAAGTTTTTTGTGTGTTGTAAATCAGGACAATGCCATTAATTGATCGATTATACAAAATGTTATACGCCGCCGCTGTCGATACGTAAATTTCTAAGTAATCAGGCGGCGGCGCTGCAAAAAACTCAAAAAACGGCGGCGGCGTGGCTCGGCTACCCATTGCACTGCCGACGGCCACAAACCTAATATATACAATCTATTAAAGATTTTTGAATTTCACTAACGAACTTTAAATTTTACTTGATGTTTTTTTATACTTTATTTGATGCCTTTTATAACTAGTTCATCACAAAATACATCAGTCTTTTAAATTTCAATTGGTGTGCTTTATAATATTTCAATTTATGTTTTTTTAAATATCAATTGATGGCTTTTAAATTTCAACTGACATTTTTGAAAATTCCAATTAATGTTTATTAAATTAAAAATTAATGTACTTTTAATTCCAAATGGAAAATTAAAATTTCAATTGATTTATTTTGAATTTTAAATAGAGTTTGTAAGTTTCAATTGATATTTTTGCAAAATTTAATTAAAATTGATAACTGTGTTACTTTAAAAATATCTCAAAAAAAAACTATACTAATTATCCGTTCTTCGATGTCGAACGAAAGCTTTCATTCGTATTCTCAATATTTCCCTTTACATCCCAAGAGGGGGCTCGGGAGAGTTTCTCACAGTCAGTGAGCAGCTATACGCTTTTTATTTTTACATACATTGATTGGGACCTACAGTTTTAAACCGGTTCCGAACGTGTTTTGAGGAACCATTTTCACTGCTGGTTACTCGATGATGTCGCCGTCATTAAGAGAGGTGATCGTTGTCGAAAGAAATGTAAGGTACTCAGAGCAGGGATCGAACCTACATTCTCATGTACAAGGGCCGCGTATGCTACCCATTTTACCATCGCGCAGTGGTTCGGAATCGATTTCCATCGGCCGAAATTCAATATCTTTTGACCTAGTATACATTTTTAAGTTCTGTAAAAAATAGCTTGTAGGTACGGATACAAGGATTATTTAGAGATATTTAGATTCAAAACGGATATTTGGGCATTTTAACATATGACTTAAGTGTCTATAATGCGTACAAAAAATTAAAAATTTTTTCGTATACATTTCCTAAATATTGGCAATATTTAATGTTAAAATATTTAGTACATCCAACCTATATTCGGTATAAACGATGTCATATTAATGGCAAGAGACCAAACTTTCTAATAAAGGAAAATTGAGTGCAATATCTCAAAAACTGCATACAGTTTAAGAAAGTCGAAAATTCGTAAAAAAAAAACTAAATTTTGTATATTTATTATACACAATTTTCAATTGAAATTCAAAAAATATCAATTTCAGTTTGAAAAATATCGATATAACTTTGAAAATTCAATTTAGAATTTGAAATACTTCAATTGGAATTTAAAAAATTTGTTTTGAAATTTAAAAGACATTAATGGAAATTTTAAAAATTTCAAATGAGATTTGAAATACATCATTAGAAATTGATAACAGAGCAATTAAAATTTAAAACAACACATCAATTGAAATTTAAAATACTTATACATCAGTTGAAATTTAAATCCCACTACTTGAAATTTAAATACCATCAATTGAAATTTAAAAGACATCAATTGAAATTTAAATTAATTCATATGTTTGAAATTTTAATTTATTTCTTTAAAATTTCAATAGATGGGGTTTAAATTTCAATTGATGTGTTTTAAATTTCAATTAATGTATTTTAAATTTTAAATATAATTTTTAAGTTTCAGTTGAAATTTTTCAATATTAGATTGATTTTTTCTTTAAGTTTTAATGAAAACGGTGTAGATTTAAAAATATCTCGAAAAAAAACTATTCTAAGCACCCGTTCCTCGAAGTCAAACGAATTTCTGCCTTTCAAAATTTAATTCACGTCTTTTAAAATTCAATTGTTTTTTTTTAAATTTCAAGTGATGTGTTTTAAATTTCAATTGACGTCTTTTCAATTTCAATTGATGTTTCTTAAATTTCAATTGATGTCTTTTACACTTCAAGTGATGTGTATTAAATTTCATTTGATTTGTTTTAAATTTCAACTGATGTTTTTAAAATTTCAATAGATGTATTTTGAGTTTTAAATAGAATTTTTAAGTTTGAATTGATATTTTTCATAATAAATTGATTTTTTCTTTGAATTTTGTTTGAAAACGGTGTAGATTTAAAAATATCTCCAAAAAAAATTGCACTAATTATCCGTTCCTCGATGTGAAGCGAAAGCTTTCATTCGCATTCTAAATATTTCCTATTACATCTTTTAAATTTAAATTAATGTTTGTTTGAAATTCAATTAATGTCTCTTAAATTTTAATTGATATGTTTTTAATTTTAATTTATTTCTCTTAAATTTCAATTGATTGGATTAATTTCAATTGATGTGGTTTAAATTTCAGTTGATGTCTATAATTTTTAATTGATGTATTTTAAACTTTTTTTTATTGTAAATTTCAAATGGAATATTTAAATTTCAATTAATTTGTTTTAAATGTCAACTGATGTTTTTTAAAATTTCCATGGGAGTATTTTGAATTTTAAATAAAATTTTAAAGTTTCAATAATCCTACATAAATAATCCTACATAAAAACCTTGGTATTGACGTCACCTTTCATATGAAGTTTGCAGAAACAAAATCGGTTCACGCATTCCAGAGAACATCAATTTCTAACAGAATGCAACTTATTTTTATATATGTATATAGAAGATATAGAAAAAACTATACCAATTACCTATACCTCGATGTCGAACGAAAGATTTCATTCGTATTATAAATATTTCCCATTACATCTTTTAAATTTCAATTAATGTTTTTTTAAATCAATTGATGTCTTTGAAAATTCAATTCACGTCTTTTAAATTTCAATTGATATGTTTTAAATTTTAATCAAATTTTTTTTAATCTCAAGTAATGGGATTTAAATTTCAATTGATGTGTTTTAAATTTTAATTTATTACTTTTAAATTTCAATTTATGGGATTGAAATTTCAATTGATGTGTTTTAAAAATTCAGTTGATGTCTTTTAAACTTTGATTGATGCATTTTAAACTTCAAATGATGTGTTTTAAATTTCAATTGATGTGATTCAAATTTCGGTTGGTGTGTTTTAATTTGCAGTTAATGAATATAAATTTACAAATTGGAAGTGGAATTTTTAAATCTAAATTGTTGTATTGTAAATTTTTAATGGAATATTTAAATTTCAATTGATTTGTTTTAAATTTCAACTGATGTTTCTAAAGTTTCAATTGATGTATGTTGAATTTTAAATCGATTTTAAGTTTCAATTGATAATTTTGAAAATTAAATTGATTGTTTCTTTCAATATTAATTGAAAACGGTGTAGATGTAAAAATATATCGAAAAAGAACTGTACTAATTACCCGTTTCTCGATGTCGAACGAAAGCTTTTATTCGTATTCTAAATATTTCCCATTTCATCTTTTAAATTTCAATTACTATATTTTACAAATTCAATAGATGTCTTTCAAAATTCAATTGACGTCTTTTAAATTTTAATTGATGTGTTTTAAATATTAATTTATTTCTTTTAAATTTTAATTGATGGGATTTAAATTTCAATTGATGTGCTTTAAATTTCAGTTGATGTCTTTTAAATTTTGATTGATGCATTTTAAACTTTAATTTATATGTTTTAAATTTCAATTGAACTGATTCAAATTTCGGTTGGTGTGTTTTAATTTGCAGATTCAAATTGGAAGTGGAATTTTGAAATCTAAATTGTTGTATTGTAAATTTCTAATGGAATATTTAAATTTCAATTGACTTGTTTTAAATTGAAAGTGACGTTTTTAAAATTTCAATTGATGTGTGTTGAATTTTAAATAGAATTTTAAGTTCCCATTGATGTTTTTGAAAATTGAATTTTAATTGAAAACGGTGTATATTTAAAAATATCTCGAAAACAAACCCATTCTAAGTACCCGTTCCTCGATGTTTAGCGAAGCTTTTATTCATATTCTAAATATTTCATCATTACATCTTTTAAATTTCAATTACTGTTTTTTACAAATTCAATTGATATCTTTCAAAATTCTATTCACGTCTTTTAAATTTCAATTGGTGTTTTTTACATTTCAAGTGATGTGCTTGAAATTTCAATTGATGGAACTAAAATTTCAATTATTGTGTTTTAAATTTCAGTTATGTATTTTAAAATTTGATTGATATATTTTAAACTTCAATTGATGTGTTTTAAATTTCAATTGATGTGTTTCAAATTTCGGTTGATGCGTTTTAAATTTCAATTGATGTCTTTCAAATTTCAAGTGGAATTTTTAAATTTCAATTGATGTATTGTAAGTTTCAAATAGAATATTTAAGATTCAATTGATTTGTGTTAAATTTCAAGTGATGTGTTTTAATTGCCAATTGATTTCTTTTAAATTTCAATTGATGTGTTTTAAATTTCAATTGTATTCTTTTAAAATTCAATTGATGTGTTTTCAATTTCAATTTATGTGTTTCAACTTTCAGTTGATCTGTTTCAAATTTCACTTGATATCGTTTAAATTTTAATTGATGTCCTTCAAATTTCAAGAGGAATTTTTCAATTTCAATTGATGTATTGTAAATTTAAAATGGAATATTTAAATTTCAATTGATTTGGTTTTAATTGGAGGCAGTGTAGTAGAAAATTGACTTAGGTTCTACAGTCTTGGTTATTTCAAGTTAACCGAAAATTAAATTTTTTAATATTTTGGATGTGTTGCCATTTGTGGTCAAACATAAAGTCAGACAGTCGAGCGACACATGGAGGAACCAAATTTCAGCCGAATTCGAGTGAATGCCTTTCGTTCAAGATAGAAGAACAGGGTATACACTAGGGATGCCAAACGGGAAATCCCGAATCCCGAAATCCCGGTATTTTAATAAATAAATACCGGGATTTTTCGGGATTATTATTAATTTTGAAGAACATAAAACTAAAAACAATGACAAAAGTTCAGTGTGGTGTTATTTTTTTGTAGAGTCGAAAGGTGCACCTCAAGCTAAATGCAAATTGTGCAAAAAGGATTTAAAAAAACAATGGCGGCTCTACAAAAGGTTTAATAACACATCTTAACGTAAGTTAATTTTGGCATATGTATGTCTTTTTTTTCGGTTTACTCTCCAAAAATTACAAAATTTATTACGTCGAGTAGAACATGTTATTTAAAACCATTTGTTTTCAATCCAACAACACAATATGGTTAATCCAACAATATAAATATAGTTAGAAATTTAGATTTCTTCGAAGTTTGCAAATTGATATCTTGACAACTAGGGCCATCTTACCTGCTGCATCATGTCCAAAATTTACTGAATTATTTAAAAGCCGATCTGAAATCTTAACTGACTTGGAGGGCAGTGCCATCGGATTGGAAATCCAATGTTTTTATCGCTGAAACATATAAAGGGTTTTTCAACAGAGACGCTACAAAAGTAAATCGATAGGGACAGCAAACGACGCCATATTTTTCCCCGCTCTTTTGACATTTCTCTTCCATAAGGTTTGCCATTTCCACATGGAAAGATATACGAGCCAACAACGAGTCGAAATTATTAAAATTTACTACCGAAATTTGGAGTCAGTGGCCCCAACTTTAAGAGCGCTACGTCCAATTTAAGGTCTTCAGCGATGAGGCTCATTTCTGGCTGAATGGCTTCGTCAATAAGCAAAATATGCGTTATTGGTCAGACAGCAATCCACACGTAATCCATGAGTCAGCATTGCATCCCGAAAAAATTACGGTTTGGTGCGGTTCATGGGCCGGCGGCATCATTGAGCCGTACTTCTTCCGTGATGATCAAGACCGGCACATTACTGTGAATGCGAATCGCTACCGTTCCATGATAACCGAATATTTTTGGCCCGAATTGGGTAATATGGACTTGGAGGACATGTGGTTCCAACAGGACGGCGCCACAAGCCACACAGCGAATGCCACAATCAATTTATTGGAAACCAAGTTTGGTGAACGTGTTATCTCACGAAATGGCCCAGTCGATTGGCCGCCTCGGTCGTGCGATTTGGTCTATGCCAACAAGCCAGCGACGATTGATGAACTTCGTACGAATATCGAACGTGAAATTGCAGCAGTATCGGCCGATTTATGCTTGAAAACCGCCGAAAATTGGGTTCAGTGTCTGGACTTCTGCAAGCGTGCCCGTGGTGGCCATGCAAAAGAAATCGAGTTCCATACATAATGGCATCGAATGTACTTTCACAGGAATAAAGAATTTCATTGGTATCTAAAACCGGGTTTGTTTTATTTAAAAAAAACTTTTGTAGCGCTCTTATTGAAAAACCCATTAGTTGTGGTGTTATGGTCGTTTTCTGTTGTGTTATTGACATATTGATTTTTGAAGAAAAATAAAATTTCAAGTCTAGTTGTGTTCCGACACCTAATTTCTTCCTCGATGTAATTGTGTTGATCTCACAAAAATTCATAAACTCAATTATTGTCAGTTTGAAAAAATGTACGTGCCCAAAAAAATTGGCGTGACAAATTATGGTTTCTAATCCCGATTTTTAAAACAAATTCTTGTTTGGAGCAATCGCATAATTAAACAGAATTAAAAAAAAAGAAATATATCAAAATTCCGCAGTCATAATAAAACCCACGCTACAAATTAATTATATCATCGTTGATCACTGGTTCAATTTCGGTATGAATTAATTGGTACTTTTCGAATTTATTTTATAAATATGAGTTAAAAATGCAAGCATAGTTTTGAAGCAAGTAATTGTAACTTGTTGACACTTTTTGTTTAATTTAAGTTATGAGATTTAATGTGGATTGGAATATTTGCATTTCTTCTTTTTTATAACTTAAACAATTTTTTATAACTTAAACATTTTTTCGAGTTTAATAAACACTTTGTTATTGTTTTAAGACATTTTATTCATGCAGTTTTGTTTTGTTGTAAATTGTTTTATTTTTTATTTTTTCGTTAAGTTTATAATTTAAATTTATTTTAAAGATCCTTTAATCCGTTTGAATGGCTTTATAATTCAAATGTATTTTAAAGATCCTTTAATCCGTTCAAATGGTTTTAAACTTTTATGTTTGTTTTATTTTAAATGTAAATTTACATTTTACGTTACGTTAGGGAATGTCCGTTGATATTTTTACGAAACGTGCTGTTACACGCGCTGTCAAATGTCAACTGATCTCCAATAACACGAGAAATAATATCGTTTACAATTCCATTTCTTTCTACATTTCTACACTATATGGTGGTGGTGCTATAATGTGTACAGATAAAAATTCACAATGTGTGTAGATACTTTTATTTATTTTGTTGTTTTGTTGTTGTTGTTGTTGTTGTTATTATATTCTTATTGTTGTTGTATCTGATCCGTTGTATACTCCCAACTTGTACACAAAAACCCCAACACAACACACACACACAAAAGTTGAACCGCAAAAAAGTGAATTGCTCATTTTACTACGAACCAGGGTTCGGATTTGAACACTCATTCTAATATTTAAATTTCTATACTTAGTAGGGTATCCAATTAAAAGATATTTTAGATTATTTTCAAACAAGATGGAAAAACAATTCTGTGATCTAATCATCACTATACAATTTCGATGGATTTATTTGAATTTGAATTTTATTAACAGATTTTTGTTAGTCTTCGAACTATAAAAATAGTTTACATTTTAAATTCCACGGATACATTTCTTTTTAAGATTTTCTAAATAAAATTTTAGATTTTTGAAAAAAAATGACCCACAGATTTCATCACAGCTCGACAACCACTTTTCCAAATTTGTTATCAATTATCCTTAATTGTTTTTGATCCAACTGTTGTTAATCGAAAAACGGGATTTTGAACCAAAAAGCGGAGTTTTCTTATTTTTAACAAATGAGTTAATGTTTAAATAAATAAGAAATAAAATTTAAAAATAGTTTAAATTACATTTAAAAATAAAATATATATTTTTTGATTTATTATTTTTTATACAGGGTGATTCAGGAAGTTCCGGACAAATTTCTCCAGCGTATTCCTTGTCTCATTGCATGAAGAAAAGTCCACTAGGACCATGTCCGAAAATGCAAGGGTGCCAAATGGCAGCGGGTTCAAAATTTTCGGATTGGCGGTCGGGTTTTTTGTTTTTGGGCTTGTTGGAAAGGTCTTTAAGAGGCCATTCAGAAATCAATCAATTTCAAATCGCCGACATACAGAGCTTTCGCCACGATCTCCAGATCTCACACCACTTGATTTCTTTTTGTGGGGCTACATGAAAGATTGTGTGTATTCTGTGCAGATCCACAATCGTGAGCAGTTACTTGCACGCTTTGAGGAAGCTGCGGTGAAAGTTCGTGAAAAGATGAGTGAACTAAACGTGGCGGATGTGGTTCGCAAACGGCTGCAATTGTGTTTAGTAGAAAATGGGAACCACATTGAAAACTTCCTTTAACATCAAATGTTTATTTTCCCTTATGTGTTTGATTCTTCAGCCAAAAATTTTAATAAAATAAAATCTTAAACTTGTTAATTTACAAAAACAAATAAATGTGTGCTGTTATTTCGCTTCCAAAAACAAAAACAAAAATTTTTGCATTTCAGTAAAATGGTCGTAACTTTGGAACGGTAAGACCTCTGGGCTTCGTTTAGGTCATTTTGGAAAGGTAAGAGGTATGGCTATCTTTCACCAGAAAACATAAGTTACCTGCCATCTGGCTGAGCAAATTGAGGTTATGTGAAATGTTTTTCCATTTTCCCGAAAGCTCTGTATCTCGGCGATTTTTTCTACTTTTTTTGGCGTAGAATACGTCTTACCTTACGGTATAGGGGGTCATGTCAGATTGTTATTGTTGTAATCTTTATTTCATTGAGTATGAGGAAACGGCGAGATAACTTTTTTTAAAAATTTTTTTGTAGGTAAATGAAGATGTTATCTTTCGTTTGATATACATTTCATATTGGTTGATATCTTCCTAATATTTAAATTTCTCAAATGAAAATTGTTTAAACACATACACTCAAACATATGTGTGGTGTTTGGTTGAGTGTTTGAGTTTGTAGCGTGAACACAAACTATGCTGCTGTTTCAGTGTGGACACAAACCTTCGGCTGTTGTTTTGATTGATGAAATATTGAAATTTCGTATATTTACTTATGTATTTAAGTGAAACAAAATGTTAAATGTGAATTTGAATTTAACATGGATATATAATTAAAAAAAATATATGAAAAAATTAATTCATACATTTTTATGTTAAGTGAAAGTGCTGCCAAGATGTGGTTATATACCAATGATGTGGTTAATTTAAAAACATATTTATCCTATTTTTCCTACCATAAGCTTATGTATATTATCAAAAGTAACTATCAAATAAATAAATTCATTTGCTTATGTTATTTATCATTTATTGTTATATATGTTTTCTGCCTTATCGGATGGCGTATTCTACGTTAAACTTAATGGCCGTGTCTCTGACACAGCCTGCAGGGACAGTCCGTGGCCGAAAGCCTCGGACAACTGTCTGCTGTTTTTTTTATTGATTCTGAAAGACCTCTTAAAGACCTTTCCAACAAACCCAAAAACAAAAAAATCCGACCAATGGCTCAGAAGTTAGCAACTTTACTCTACTATCCTCCGACCGGCAATCCGAAAATTTTGAACCCGCTGCCATTTCGCACCCTTGCATTTTCGGACATGGTCCTAGTGGACTTTTCTTCATGAAATGAGCCAAGGAATACGCTGGAGAAATTTGTCCGGAACTTCCTGAATCACCCCGTATAATATATAATTTTATATTGATAAAAAATTATATTTTTTATATTATATTCCTTGATTTTTAAAGAGCCAGACTAAACAATTAATTAATTACAATAAAAAAAACTTTCCCCCTTAACCGGAATTTGAAGTCGGTGACTACAGTGAAATTTGAAATTAGTTCGTTTTCAGATCTGTTCATATATTTTACCAATAACAAGTCACAAAAGATGACCCATCCGACGGTATAAAAAATTTGATATGTGTATCAGATTATTATGGAAAAAATTGACAAAACAGATGTCAGTATCCTACAACAAAGCCTCTGATGATGAAGTTCACTTACTTCGAAACGATCGTCTGACAATGTGAACTGTTGAAAATTTTATATTAAAAAAATATAATGTAAAAAGGCGGATTGAAATCCAAGGCGGGATTATACATCGAAAATCAGGATAATGCCGCCAAAAGCGGGATGGTTGTTCGGGTTATTTATCAATAGACTTCCATCACTCTTGACTCATTTCATTCACAACATATCTGATTTCACGATTAATGTATAAAACCGAAAATTTTTTGACATTTTCAATTTTTAATGAATAAAAGCAAATTTTTGTTGAAAAAATTTTTAAATTATATGGTTTTAAATAAAGGAACAAATCGCATGGGGCTAAGTCTGGTGAGCGTGCCGGCCAGTTCACATCACCCCCCAAAGAGATAAGCCGACCAGGAAACATTTGCCTCAAACAATTGATGGTAACCCTCGCTGTGTGTGCAGTGGCACCATCCTGTTGAAACCATGTATCCTCTAATTGCATTGCCTCAAGAATCGGCCGAAAAAAATCCTGTGTCATAGTCAAGTACCTTTCGGAGTTAACAGTTACGGCAAGACGGTTATCCTGGAAAAAGTAAGGGCCAATGATGCCTACTCGTGATATGGCGCACCACACAGTGACGCGGTCCGAATGCAGAGGTCTCGGGTGAAGTTCTCTGGGGTTTGTTTCACTCCCAATTTACCCAATTTTATCCAATTCACAATTGATTGAACAGCGAATTGAATAGCGAATCGTAAAGGAAAAGCACGCTGCACTGCAATGATCGAGTGAGCATTTGAAAAATACGCTTCAACACAAAATGACCTCTCCTCACGTGTCCAATGCATGGTGGCAACTGAAAGGCAGACGAATACAAATCTCCCGTCAGCCACTATAAGCCACGCACACTCTCCACTCTCTTCGACCAACAGGGCACAGTGCAGTGCAAAACAGCAAATTACCTCGCTCTACCCTGTAGTAGAATTTTAGGAGAAATATTTTTGTTGTACATTTTAACCCGTTTTGCCCCTGTTTTACCATAACCATATTTCTATTAGTTTCGAAAGCGCAGAATTTTGCCCTTAAAAGTGAGTAAATCGTACACAGTTCCATGTAGTTTGTCATTGCGGCATATAAAGGGTTTTTTCAATAAGAGCGCTACAAAAGTTTTTTTTAAAATAAAACAAAACCGGTTTTAGATACCAATGAAATTCTTTATTCCTGTGAAAGTACGTTCGATGCCATTAAGTATGGAACTCGATTTCTTTTGCATGGCCACCACGGGCACGCTTGCAGAAGTCCAGACGCTGAACCCAATTTTCGACGGTTTTCAAGCATGAATCGGCCGATATTGCTGCAATTTCACGTTCGATATTCGTACGAAGTTCATCAATCGCCGCTGGTTTGTTGGCATAGACCATTGACTTGACGTAGCCCCACAGGAAATAATCTAACGGCGTCAAATCGCACGACCGAGGCGGCCAATCGAGATAACACGTTCACCAAACTTGGTTTCCAATAAATTGATTGTGGCATTCGCTGTGTGGCTTGTGGCGCCGTCCTGTTGGAACCACATGTCCTCCAAGTCCATATTATACAATTGGGGCCAAAAATATTCGGTTATCATTGAACGGTAGCGATTCGCATTCACAGTAATGTGCCGGTCTTGATCATCACGGAAGAAGTACGGCCCAATGACGCCGCCGGCCCATAAACCGCACCAAACCGTAATTTTTTCGGGATGCAATGATGACTCATGGATTACGTGTGGATTGCTGTCTGACCAATAACGCATATTTTGCTTATTGACGAAGCCATTCAGCCAGAAATGAGCCTTGTCGCTGAAGATGATTTTCCGATAAAAATCCGAATCATTTCCAAGTTGTTGCTCAGCCCAATTCACGAACATACGACGCTTATGGTGGTCAAGCGGCGTCAGTTCTTGCGTCAATTTGATCTTGTAAGGATGTAGGCCAAGATCTTTTCGCAGAATTCGCCACAACGACGTCACAGAGATGCCCAACGCTTGAGAACAACGTGTGAGAGACACATTTGGGCTTTCTTGAACTGAAGCCTCAGCGGCAGCAATATTCTCGACACTACGGGCACCTCTTTGTCTCACTGGTACGGGAACATTTTGTACTGTGTCTGTGGATTCAAATTTTTCCACTAGTCGCTCAATTGTTGATCTGGTATTACGATTATGACGACCATAAATTGGACGTAGCACTTTTAAAGTTGAGGCCACTGACTCCAAATTTCGGTAGTAAATTTTAATAATTTCGACTCCTTGTTGGCTCGTATATCTTTCCATGATGAAATGGCAAACCTTACTGAAGAGAAATGTCAAAAGAGCGGAAAAAATATGGCGTCGTTTGCTGTCCCTATCGATTTACTTTTGTAGCGTCTCTGTTGAAAAACCCGTTATATAGAGGCACTTAAGCTTTCTTGAATACAAATAGTTTTTATGTTACATTCAAACAAAACCATTTTAATAAGTACCCAAACACGAACCCTGCATTTAAACTAAACTTAGCTCAGCTGTTGTTGCCGCTTGGATTTGGTTGGGTGGGTGAGAGTTGCACCAGAAAGGGAAGTGAATTTTGGAGTCTGTCATTGTCACCTTCATTGAATTTCCTCCTCATATGAGCGAATTTTTTTTTTTATTTAATATTTCATTAATTATATGTTGTATTCACTGCAATTTGTTGTTTGTTTTCGATTTATTTTGAAACACAATTTTTTTATCTGTGACTCTCGTGCATTTTTTTTTTGATTTTGCACTGATAAACCGCAGTCAGCAGTTCAGTTACGTTTTAACGATTTTTCTCTCCTCGTTTAATCTTTCCACTTGTCTAGCCGCTGTTAGTATTTTGTAATCACTCGCATTTCTCACATACTTAAGATACACATCACTCCCATTACTGTCATTGCAGTCTCTCATCAATTTGGGTGACGTTATATTGAGTGTCAACTTTTTGAACGCGTTTTAGGTTCTGGTTCCATACGTAAAGTCTCAATTGTCAAAATGCTAAAGCGACCAATCGATCTTCTGATTTGTTGATCTTCATTAATTAGCAGTGATGGTGCGGTGTTTGGATTGTTTTTAAATTGGAATGAGCTTTTTATAATTCCAGATAGACGTTATTGTTTAAGCTAATGCTAATTTTTGAAATTTGGAGGTACTACAGATTGATTTAAAGTCAATTTAAAAGTGAAACATTCCGCACATCAAAGATAACTGGTAAAATGGCCTGCCACCCAATGTATAAATCCAAATATCAGCTACTCGAATGATGCCCAATAGTGATGAAGAGTTTAGTGTAAACTATGGCAAGTTGGCCCCTATGTACAACAAAGTTGTTCCCTAGTCTTAAAGATTCTCCTAGTCTTTAAGATTTACAAAAGTTACTTTCAGAAACACAAACAATTTTGTTTTCGGTCCAACCAAAGTAAAAACTTCGTCTGCACTGGAAGAAAAACGTTTCGTTGTAGGAATGAAATATCCCAGCAACATTTTTTAGAACCTATTGCTAACAAAATGTGTTGCATAATAACGTACTTTGTAATGACTGTGCATTTTAGTCTACCGGCCCGACATGGTGTCACACTCACAAATATTCGGTTGAGGCAGCCGAATTTAGAGGTTGTCTCAACCGAATTAGAAGTTGTCACAACCTCATTAGCGGTTGTCATAACCTAATTAGAGGCTGACGCAACGGAATTAGTGGTTGTAGCAACCTCATTAGAGGTTGTAGCAACCTCATTACCGAATTAGAGGTTGTCACAATCGAATTAGAGGTTGTCGCAACCGAATTGGAGGTTGTAGCAACCTCATTAGAGGTTGTAGCAACCTCATTGGCCGAATTAGAGGTTGTCACAGCCGAATTAGAGGTTGTTACAACCGAATTAGATGTTCTTACAACCGAATTTAGATAGTGACACAAAAGAACTTTGAATATTAATAGCCTGGTTCTCGATGTCGAAAGAATGCATTCGCAACTTTTGTAAGCGAAAGAAATCTGATTAGGGTTTCACTAATTCAACTTTATGTGAACGACGATTCGAACGACAAGTCGAAAGGAAATTTCGAATACGTAAAGGTTTTCATACAAAATTAGGTTTCTCTATTTCGAGAGAGTTGTCAATACTGGGAATGTAAGAGTCAAATTCAGTCACTTGCTGTTTTGTTTTCGAGTGGCAAAGAAATATAAAAAGTAAAGAAAATCAAATGCAAATTTACAAATTAAAATGTATGGCAAATTGTAAGTACTTTATAAAATAAATTAGAAAAAATCCTTTTAAAAATTATTATAGTCTGAAAAAGTCAACGATGCAGTACCTGCGTGCACTGGTCTACCATATGGAAGATAACTCTGAGTTTGCCAGGGGAGTGCCGGTTTTCGGAGCCAGGAAATTTTCGGAGGAGTAGGAATGGGGGAACATTTGGGTTTAATTTTTTTCAATTTGTTAGATTACTTTTATTTGTTTACTTTTTTCTGCTTATTTTGCTTTGCTTTCCACTGACATTCGGTATTAACAGATCGGCAGGGTTGTATTCAAGCCTGTAGAATAAAGTAGTATTTTTTAGGGATATTGTAATCAAATGAAAAATGTTGATCTGGCAATTCATAAATGCGTAATTACGTAACATATACAAATTGACAGACGCAAGTGCTTAAGAGCGAAAACTAAAGAGATAGAGAATCTCAAATTTAATCGAAATCGAGTGACTGTCTTTCGTTTGCTTATGTTTCATTCGCCATCGAGAAACAGGCTGTAAGTGATGATTTATTTTATTATACAAAATTAAAAAATTGCAATATAATGTCATATATAGGGCGTAATCTTTAGGGTATTAAATTTGCTTCGCATGCCACTTCCAAAATTTTTGCAATTCCTGGATCACCGCTCCAATTCTGCCGTGTTGTATTGGTATATTTAGGTCATAAACCAGTTTATATACATACAATTGCAGCACATGTATCTCATACAATCAACCTTGAAAACCGATAAAACTGTTGAAATCTGCTTGAACATTTTCTGCAAAATACGACGTTTTTACACAAAACCCGTAATTACAATATTTTTACTTACCTGTCGTAATAACCACAACAAAGCCTGGTTATCGCCTCGACAGCAACAATTGTAAATTTTTAACATAATAGTTGATTTTTGAATTTTAAACGTCAGGTTTAAATTACATAGAATTATGTTGTGGTAACGAATTGAAAATTAATTCGGTTGTACCTACAGAATTCACGAGAAATTCAGTTACAGCAACCGAATTGACGCGAAATTCGGTCGTTGTAACCGACTTAAGGCTAAATTCGGTTATTGCGACCGTATTGATACCAAATTCTATTGTTACAACCGAATTTATGTCAAATTCGGTTACTCCCACCGAATTCATGCCACATTTGGTTACTCCAACCGAATTTAGTACCAATTTCGGTTGTTGCTTCCGTATTTAACCCCAAATTCGGTTGTTCCAATCGAAATTTTAGAAAATTTAGTTGACAGAACGAATATAATTAAAACTCAATTGTCACAACCGAATAAATTATGAAACGAGATTGCTTCAACCGAATTTCAGTTGTGGAGACTAAATTCGGTCGTGACAACCTCAATTCGGTTGTGGCAAACTCAATTCGGTGGTAGCAGCTGTTGCTACAACCTCTTCTCAAACAATTAGTTCTCTGGGTGCACCAGCACTTTAGACTGTAGCCGATCTATTGATCCCCTGGCTGTTAAAGTCATACATCGCGTGTACAAACTTCAGATACTTACCCAGAATTAAAAGGATACAAGAGTGATGTTTATTCCGAAAGCGGGAAATACATCTCACACAGCTCCTATAGACTTTAGGTATACAGAAGACTTTGGAATAGCTAATAGTTACTTGCGCAATGTCAGACCTACAAAGGCAACACTGAATAAACTATTAGGATAAATCATTGGCTGCTAAGGACTAGACGTTGGTAGCCATTCTTGACATTAAGGGTGCATTCAACATGTGCTTGCGACCCAAATATATATGTGTTTGTGAAACAAATACAGCTGTGTTTGTTGCACTGTATATACTCTCTCGAGAGCAGGAGAATAAAAGAGGGTCAACGTGAGAGTCTATCTCGTAAGTATTTTTGCATTATTCTCTCAGTCAGCAGATGAAGTTTCTTGTATTCGGAGAATATCAAAAGCGCTTGATCAGTGAAAAAAGAATAAATAAAGGATCGGACTGTTAAATGGTTTGTGATGTTGCTTTGGTTTTTGTGTATGTGATTCGTATACATGGATGTGTGCTACCAAAGTGAGAAACGATTTTGAGGAAAGAAACTGGGAATACCAACAATGTGAAGCCTTTTGTCTGTCCGAGCCTTTACTGAGAAAATAGGAACGGCGGACCATTTGTGAAATATAAAATCACAAGTAAATTATACACGCTTGGCTTGCATGAACTAGATTTGTATAGAAGTATTATTGTAAGTAACCGTTTAAAATCTTTTGAATTTTTGTATTAATTATTGGTAAATGTGGATTTATATTGATAAAATTAATTATAATAAATAATAAAAACATATTGAATTCAAAGAATAATTCGATTCTAAATATTATTATGTTTGGGAGGAAATACGCACATGTTTCCACATAAGTATAGAAAGGTTTGGGGAAAACACGCGAATGCCCACGTAAGTATATTTATGTTTGGGATGAAGAACGCCTATATGTATGTCCACGTAAAAGCATACATGTTTGCCAGTAAATATGCTACTGCGTGTATTTAAATACAAGTGTGTTTGGGACTTGCAAACATATGAATGTTTGAAGTGTGTTCCAAACATAGATATAGATCCTGCAGAATATGTTTGGGAGAATGTTACGGAGGCCGTTTTTTCAGCGTGTATCCGTTACACCTCGAACACCACAAATCGACGAAATTTTGAAAAGAAGAGCTGGAAAACGCGCTGTTCTTGAACAACATACGCGATCGGGAAGCACGATGAGAAAACATGTCATAGAATTAAATCCTTACCTGGTGCACCTTGACAATAATAGTGGTCCTCATGCAAACTCGAAAGAGCCTCGTAAACGCGTAAACCTCGCAAACTTACGCGGCAAATGTCAAAACAAAGAAATTTCCCATACAAAGCGGCTTGCAAAAAAGTGGAAAGTCTTCAAGTCAGATTTTCTGCGCAAACGTGGGATGGAGAAACGTGTAAACTTTTGACATTTCATTGTCAGCTGACTGGGATGGATAATTAAGGTGATAGCACTAGAACAGTAGAAAAAGTACACAGAGATAATGCATGCAATTGCTACTGCTACCACCTTATGTATCCATCTTGGTCAGCTGATATGGTTTTGAGCACAAATACGCTGAGCAACTTTACTTGGTGCCTCATGCAACGGTGCGAGGGAAACTTGCGCTGAGCAAAAGTTCTCGGCTTTCACGTTTGCATGAATGCCGCTAATGACATCTTTCTGACAATGCGAGCAAACTGACCTTACTTACTTTCCATGCAGCGCAGAGAAAGAAGTCCAATGGTGTCAAAATCGCAAGATCTCGGCGGCTATTTGACCTCGTTGTTTCGTGAGATAATGAGTCCTGGAAACTTCGATCGAAATATGGTCATTGTTTCATGTGCTGTGTAGCAAGTGCACCGTCCTGTTGAAACCACATATTGTCCAAGTCCATGTCAACTAATTCAGGTCATAAAAAGTTTGTTATCATGTCACGATAACGTTCACCGTTTACCGTAACAACGGCATCATTTTCGAAGAAGTACCGTCCGATGTCTCCACCAGCCCAAAAACTCGGCTTCAACTAGATGTTGTTCAAGCAGCCAATTGGTAAATAGAGGGCGGATCATAAGTCCGTGACTTTTTGAATGAAACACAGTTTTTTTTTTGGCAAAAAAAGATGTTTTCAACATAATTTCCTTTTAGCTCAATACACTTAGTCAAACGTTTCTCCAATTTTTGTATTCCTTCCAAAAAATAGGAGGTCCGTATAATACACATTTGTTTGATAAATAATTTCATCGTTGGAGCTAAATCTCTTTCCACCGAGCCATTTCTTTCGGGTTGGAAATAAGAAATGGTCACATAGTCACTAGGAATCCGGAGAATATTACGGATGAGGTACCAATTCCTAGTCCAATTCGTGGAATTTTGCCATTGAGACTACACACGTGTGCACCCGTGCATTATCTTGATGAAAAATTATTTTTTTCTTGGCCTATGGGGTCGTGTTTTTTTAAATCCTCGTTAAATCGATCCAATAAGTTGGCATAATCGATGTGAATTCGAAAAGTCACGGACTTATTTATCCGCCCTCGTATACGGTGCTGCAAATGGTTTCAGTTCCTGTGTCAATTGAATTTTGTAGGCGTTGAAAAAGTAGGTATTTTGTTCAAATCCGCCGAACGGTGCTGTAGGAAAGATTCAATTGCTGTGCCCGACGAGAAATTGTGGTGTCGCAGCCTGGTCGGTCCATACTCTGTTCCACAGCAGAAATATTTTCGGCCAAACGACCTGTACGAAGACGCACGGGTGTTGTTACATTTTGCACCGACCCAGTTTCTTCTTCGAATTTCTGCACCAAACGGCTGATTTTTGATCAGATGGCTGGTTATGTTGACCGAAAAAATCACGCAATGCGCGAAATGCAATTCTTGCAGAATGGACAGTTTCATTTCGAACTCCGTGACAAATTCATCAGATGCCTAACTACTGTGCCTGAATTGATACCATCGGCAGATCATCAATCGATAATATACAAACTCAATTATGCAATTTACATGTGCGAATTAGAATCGATCAAAAATCCCTAAGTATCAACACACACTGAAACTGAAGCTTTTTTCCACCATGTTCTCTTTTCCTGTTGTGTAGTCGCATTGTTGCAGTGCTTTGGGGCTGAATTTTAATGTATATCACAGAGTTGTATTTTTCTGTGGTATAGCTTAATGATGACCGGGCTAGTTTATCAAAAATATGATAAACCCCCGGAAGAGAAAAAGAAGTTATTGCTATTTTATTGATACTAATGGGCAACTGAAAATCCACAAAACACATGCTGGCAGGTTTTGTTCTAATTTGTTCTAATGGTGCCTTATTTCATTTTCAGTTTTAAGCATATATTTGGTTAAATGAAAAGCAATATTAACATTGGAAAAAGTATTACGTTAACAAAAGCATATGTTGAAAAATAAGAAAAAAAACCGTCGAAATCCATTGTTTTTTGCGGAAAACCACCAAGATTTTTACGCTTTTTTGGAAAAAAGTGTCACCACATTTGTTTCAATACAAGAGCAATTTGTTTTCAAACATCTTAAGTTTTTCTATGTATGCATTTGAAAAACGGCTAAATGTATGTATGTTAATTGTATGGACACCAGAGATTCCGACAGCTTTCTCCAACGCCCTCTAAATTGGGTCGATTTTAAAACGCACAGCTGACTCAACCTAGAAACAAATGTGGCAAATTCGTAGTTTTCGGAAAACTCTCTGTTTTGGGGATTTTATATTTAATTTTTGGGATTCTGGCATTTATTTAAATTTTTTTAACCTTATGTCGGTTTTTTAAATATTCTTATTTTCGAAGAACCGGTTTCAACGGGTATTTCAAGTCGATTAATCGTCTTTTCAGTTTTAGTGAGATAACGAATGTCTCTGAGACGTACACGCTGAAAAGTAACGGCATCACTATCATATTCTCCCAAACATATTCTGCGGGAACCATGTACATGTTTGGAACACACTTCAAACATTCATATGTTTGCAAGTTCCAAACTTACTTGTATTTAAATGCAAACAGTATCATGTTAACTGGCAAAATATACGCTTTTACGTGGAAACATAAGCGTTCTTCACCACAAACATCCATATACTTACGTGGAAGCATTCGCGGGTTTCCCCCAAACCTGCATATACTTACGTGGAAACATATTCGTATTTCCTCCCAAGCATAATAATATTTAGAAACGAATTATTCTTTGATTTCAATATATATGTACATATGTATTATTTATAATTATAAATCCACATTTATAAATAATTAATACAAAACATTAAGATTTATAATGGCCCTTTTACATTTACTTGCATTGAATACATTATTTGTTTTGTTTTTCATGAAATGATAATTTGCTGTTCTTTTGCTCCTACTTCCTTGTTGTCTCACGTTTTTGTTTTCAGAAGGGTTCAACTATGCGTTGGTTATCACTATGCGTTGGTACCACGGTTGCCACCGGGGTAATTTTTTTATTACCAGAATTTTCCAAAAAAGTTACCAAAAATTACCAAATTTTTAAATTTTTTTATTTAGAACATTTAACAGCCCTATTCTGGCAGGGTTACAAAAGTCACCACGGTTACTATTTGACAGCAATGAGACAATTGTCACAAATCGGTATTCTGACAGATTTTTTGGGTGACAAAAGTAACAAAAACTGTTACCTGCCAAAGAGGAGGTAACAGCGCGTGACAGTTGTTTTATTTGCCGGAAAGTTGATACAAATTCATTTTATAAATTCTGCAAGTAAACAATATAACTGTATACGGGAAAAATAATAATATACATATTTTGTACCAAAACGACAAGAGGGTATAATTAAATGAAGGAAGGCATTTTTTTACTTTGTCCTATGGAAATGGAGCAGAAAGAACTAGAGTTTGTGTTAGAAAGATTGAAAAACCGCGAAAAGTATTACAAAACTTTTAACGTAAATATCTCCGGTATTTCAAGGGATATTGAGTAATATACCTTTAAAAAAAAGCTAAGGTCTTGTGTATTATTGGAACCTGGCAAAAAATGAGTATAATAGGGCATTTTTTGAAAAAAAAAATTAATTTTTAGCAGAAAAGTGAGGTTAAAAAACGTTCTTTTAATTAGCTCCCCTATGGGCTAATAAAAAATAAATATGTTTATGCACTAATTTATAGAGCTTAGAAAGACCTTTGTAATGATTCCCATTTCAACCAGATCGGAATATAAATCCCGGAGATACGAACGATTATATACTCAAACTTTAAAGGCCTATATCTCAAGAATTTGGACCGACCGCGGGGAAAAAACAACTTTTTGAACTCAGCGCAGAAGCTTTTGTCGGTGGTGAAATTTTGATGTAGATCAAAGAGTTGGCGCTAAAGTAAATTTCTTCTTCTATATGGCGCGGATGTGCAGGAGTATTCTTTGCGCTTAGCATCTCTGGATGCTCCTTGAGGAAGGCAATATATGTAGCACTCCAGCTGTGCCTTTGCGGTGCGCTCAAATTCCCTAAATATCGTATTAATTTTAATTCAATAAAACAAATATATTAAATACCTACTTTTCCTTTTTTTACCGCGTTCATTTTGTGCAGAAAACCATATGTTTTTGTCTTTTTGTCCCTGCTTTTGACAACCTGTTATTGTGAGGTGAATTATTTGTTATGAGGTGAATTTTTCGTTGTCACTGTGTTGCCAGAATACCAGACACAAACAATGGTGACAAATTTGTAACAATTTTGTGGTTACAATTTGATTGTTACCACATTCACAGAATAGGGGTGTAAATGTTTATTTAAAATAATTCATTACAGAAAATCGTATTACATACATACATCAATAAGGCTGTTTTTTTTATCGCCACTTACGACTTTCCAAATAAAACAATCCACACTTAATACTACGAAATGTGGCAACATTTTCTGTAATGGATGGAAAAAATGCGATACGGCAACACGTTTGTAGCCAGTGCCAACAAATACATGGTAGTAGCAGATGTTGTAATTGTGAGCAGCAACAACAGACATTTTATTTTCATTCAGTCGTTTCAGTTGTCGAACTCTACACAAATACATATACCAACAATACAAGAATACAAACAAGTTAAAACACAAAATACATATGATTTTGACAAGTGAAGCCAAAAATGGCACGGAAACAATTTCATCACCTGTTTAAACGACTATACCTGATAGATAATTATACCATATTCCATATGTATAACATTTACCGCGCGTTGTTGTGAACAATTTATTTCCAATTTTGTTTTCAATCGCAAATAAAAATCTATACTTCAAATTTAGAGATATAAAAGTATACGTAGTCATTTGGCCATAGTAAGCCATTTGGCAAATTTCTGCTTTTGAGTCTCTCCTTGATAACATTTTCATTCGCAAGAAATAATACCAAATTTATCTAAGATAACTTTTTATTGCCATTTCTTGAAATTGAACATGTGGCAACATTGTCATTGCTCAAGTCAGAATTTAAGTGGGAAATTGAAATGCCACTTAATACCGCTTAGCTGTCCCGTACAAATTAAGCTATTATTAACTTTAGCGGGGTAAAAAAACACACTTAATATAAAGATTAAAAAAAACCAAAAACAAAACATAAAATATGGTATAACAAAACATAATCTTAATTTTTTTTTGAATTTTATAGTCTTTCAATTGCAATGTTAATTAATTAGTGCTCAAGAATTCTAACACTTTTATAATCAGACCAATCAAAGCACAGAGTCCGTTAGTGCGATAGACACGAATATATTTGGTTATTTAGTGCGAACGACGACAAGCACGTATTTCGGTTAGGGCCATAACCATCCATTGTAAGTTAAATTTTTTTCTTATACTAATTATTTCATTTCAAAAGGTTACATAAACAATATATTTATATACAAATCTAGTTCATGCAAGCCAAGCGTGGATTAATTACTTGTTTTTTTATTATACTTATTTCACAAATGGTCCGCAGGCTCGGACAGACAAAGGGCTTCACGTTGTTGCCCTCTCCAGTTTCCTTCCTCAAAATCGTTACTCACTTACGCAAAAACCAAAGTAACATCATAAACCATTTTTAACCGTCCAAGCCTTCGTTTATTCGTTTTTCACTGATCAAGCACTTCTGATATCCTCTGCCCGATGAACCATAGACGACTGAATATGTGAAACTACAACGCAATACATCAGCCAAAATAAGAAACACTGACTTCATCTGCAATTTGCACGCACAATCAGGAATATTTATGAATCACTGACTGAGAGTATAATGCAAAAATACAAAACACACTTACAATTAGGCTCTCTCGTTGTCCCTCTTTAATTCTCGTGCTTTCGAGAGAGCATAAACACTGAATCAAACACAGCTGTATTTGTATCACAAACACAGATATATTTCGGTCGCAAACTCATATATTAGAACATATTAATCATTGTGTCTCAAACAGGTAATATTGAATATCAAATACAATGTGTTTGGACACAAGTATATTATATTTGCGACAAGCTCCAAACAAAAATAAAATACAGATTTTTCAGCGTGTATGTAAAGTTTAATAATCGAAAAAACGGTTATGATATCAGTTACTAAACGATTTGAATGCAGTTAAACGATATTTTGGAGTTTTTAAAATGTCTACGGAGTCAGGGACCGGGAGTTTAGCGACTTTGGGTTGCCCGTGGAGGTGGACAGATTCTGGTAACCACTCACTTGGGAGTAGCTTGAAATGATTCCTTCATAGGGCTACTTGGCAAGTATAGTAGCTGTGCTGTGGTTAAACATCTAATATGCAACTGCCTGGCCTTTTATATGAGTAGGAGACAATATCTAGGATCTTACTACATATTGGGTCCAAAAATCATTCAGAAAATTAAGCGGAATGATCTTAGGAACATTGTGCAACGGGTCAATTTACAGGTTCAACGTTGAGGATGGAATATGACGTAAGTTGAATAAACTGTATAATGTCATGTGCTCATCTAATGTCAAGTTACGTTAGTGATAAGAAAGGAAATCTATATTATCAGGTATTTTATGCCTGAGATATGACTTTAAAAGGAAATACCTTTAGTGTGGACTTTAACAATGAAATATTATTTTTTTCAGCTTCTAATAATCAGCCTTATTACGAATGTCGTTCTCGTATTTCGACTACGACAGTTTTGCAAAAGATTAAAGACAAAGTTGGCGTGTTATCTTTAAGCTTTTACAAAACTGTTGTAGTCGAAATACGACAACGATATTCGTAATAAGGCTGAATATATTTATAGCTTGCATCGATTTCAAAATTCAAAACAACTGAATTAAGAACAATCGATCTTTATAAAACCATTTCCTCATAAAAACCGAAACCGGTTATTAACCGGAATTTACCTCTCGGTTTGACCGGAAAGAGGTTTCACCAAAATTTGAACATTCAAAGAACCCGAAAACCGACATATTTGAAAAACCGGTTTTTTGAAAACACTAAACATAACTATTTATTTGTTGTACATTAGGCTTGTTTTGGTTACACCGCTTGCTTAGATTATCACTTATTTTGTACAGAGAGTTACCGCTTACATTTCAGGTCTAAGCAGGCATAAAGTTACCAGTCTGAAAAAATTCTGAAAAACTGTGTTGGATATCGTTATAATTAAGGGGAAGAATATAATCATTTGCAAGAATAACTACAAGCCATGCGTTAGAGCAAGACGATTATAGTATGTATTTACGGTTGAAAAAGGCAGAAAGTTGCCAGCATGAAAAAATCAGAAAAAACAGTGTTGGATAGCGTCATTGTGAGCCACTGACAAGGAGAAGAATATACACATATTCAAGAATAACTACAAACCACGCATTAGAGCAAGACGATTATATTATAATAAATTATCGATAGTTTGGCGGTTTGGTTACTATTGTATAAAATAATGTATAACAGCATTGCCATGGTTGAAATATGAGGTTGTGTTATAAGAACAGCTGAGCGAAGTTTTTTCATGTCGTTGTACAGATTTCTGTCAAATTTTAACTAATTTGTTTGTTTAATTAGTAAATACTTAACAGATTTCAAGAAATTCGATATAAATCCAGTTTGACCACATACTAATTTTGTTAATGAAATGAACAGTTGTTTGTACAATTAAAGAAAGATAGAAAAAAATAGAAAAATCAACTGAGTTTGACAGATCTCTGTATTACTAACACATACACATTCCTCCTGCTACCACCTAATAATTCCATCATGAGCATTGCTTTCTGGAGTTGGAGTGTAGTCGTGCATTTTTAGAGTGATGGAGTTGTGCATTTTAAAAATGCTGGAGTCGGAGTCGTATATTTTTGCCCAGACTCCACAGCTCTGTCTGAAACTGTTGAAAATAAAAAAAATATATATTTTCGGTTAGATGGGATTGAAGTTTATACATTTATTATGGTTTAACAATTGTAAATATCACTCTATACAGCTTTAAATAATACAGTGAGTGGCCTTGTGTGAAATTCGTCATAAAAATATCTTTCATACCAAATGTAGCGTCCAAAACGCAACTATTCTCATTATGTTTATTAGGGGTTTATTTGCGGCCGCAAAATACATATTTATGATGTGTTACTAAAAGCGTTCTTATTTGTTTTGAATAGTTTTTTGTTGCTTCATATCATATCGCGGTTTGTTGGGATGGACATTTAAATCAGCTAGGATTAAATTAAATATATGCTCGACCCACAATAATGTTGCGATTTCTGAACACCCATCTCAATCCTGCTATTTTTATTTAACACCAACCTCGGGATTAGTAACCTGACGGAGAATGGATAATGGGGGCACAAAAACGATTATATATTGACATTTTGTAGCTCGAGTTGATATCAACAACTTGGTTCGTGATGCCAAAATGTTAAGAAAATCGGCAGAAGTAATTGGGGTTCGTTTAAAGCATTCCATTTTATAAATATTTTATTACTAATTAGGATGTCGAAAAACAGTTTTCTATTGCAATGATATTAATGATCATCCAAATAGTCTATACGAATGAAGATTGTTTATTGATTCATCAACTAGAAGAAGGCGAAAATAAATGAGTAGCCTGATTTGGTTATGCGATCACTGATGTGTCTCAGGCTTAGTTAGTGACTGATGCCACTGAAGCCACTGAATATAGAAGAAACAAAATGATTAAGAATCACTTTTTAAGCTTGCAATGAATTTAAAGAATTTAAAGTATTAAAACACATGAATTTAAAATAGTAAATTTTAAGAATTTAAAATACAATAGAGAATACACAAACATGAAATATAAAACAGTAAATATAATTAAATATTTTGAAGCAAAACTAAGATATAATATCCTGCAGACAAGCCGAATGGTTTCGTGGGTTTAATATTTAAACTTTGTATAAAAATTTGATGATCAAATAAAAAATCAATTTAAAAAAAAAACAATCGGGAATATTCTTTTGTTCTTAGAAGGCGGATGAGCCAAACATACGGGCCAACGGCGGATAGAAGCCAAAAGAAGAAAGTCCAGTTTCGATGTATTGCATCCAGTTTCGATGTATTGCGTCTGAGCCATAATAGGCGGCAGCAATCAAATATCCTGGCAGTAGGTAAAACGCAAAAACCCGGTGGACTGGGTTTGGCTCCCGCCACCGTTCATAACACTAGGTCACAAATAACAAAATTTTCTCTGTGATTTGTTTCTAGCATACTTTTTCTCATTGATTTTGACCTACTAAACACGAAAATGAGTTTTAAAAATTTTTCTGTTGATTGGTTTTCGAGATACAAATTTTTGAACTTTTTTTTTTAAATTTTTGGAGGTACACTTACAATTTTGAGCATATCTTTCGTCTTCTTTGACGTATTTGATCCTACTACTACTCAAATTAAAGCAAATTGAGCCGTCTACAACTCATTCTCAGAAAATTTTCAAATCGGGTGAGTAGTTTTGATGTTGGCGGCTTAAAAAGGTTAAAAAACTGCGTTTTTTTAGTAAAAATGTGGCAGAAAAATTCATATAAAAATTCATATAAAATATAAAACGCGATGCTAACAGCGATTTTGTTTTTTTTACGTATAGCTGGCATTTTTCCAAAGAAAATAAGCACTTACTTAACAAAATCTGACAACAAATGGCGGACTTATAATTTTTTTGGTAAAACACCGAAATTCCGCTATTTCACGATATTTTGATTTTCATTATTTGCACAGCTAACCTACTAGGAGGGATCGAAAAAGCAAGTTTTTTATAATCCTTTTGGAATAGAACGGAACAGTTGCTCCTATACATAAGTTACTTCTGTTCAAAATTTCACCACCCTGGGTTAATGTCTTCTGTTCTGGCAAGGGACGTGAAATTTCAAAAATTTATTGAAATCAGCAATTTTTTTTTTTGGAAATTTTTTTCAAATGTCACAGCACTTAGCAGTTTTGATAAAATTTTTAAATTAATATTAATAACACAAATATTTCATAATTGTAAAAAACCTATTTACAATACCGTAGGGACGTTTAAGAAAATGGTATAATGAAAATGCAGATCATAGAAACACAGGTGCATTTTACGATACGAATTTTGGCAAACCCACTTTACATGTACAAAATTGTTTGGAAAAAACGTTTACGTAATTTTTATGATTCTCAGAATTAAAAAAAATAAGTAAAACACAAATAGTTATTTAATTTTTATGATTGTGGTTGCAGAGTAATATACGCTTCTGAATGTGCGTGGACGCTCTTCGTGTTCCTTTATGACTGCTACTCCGTTCACAGTCAATTAAAGGGAATTACACTTTTTTATTGATGTGTGTTTTCCCGATGGCTACCTGTATCGGTTTTTTTTACAGAAATTCCCCCCACATTTGTGAGTGGTCATTATTTGGTGTTATTTATAGGTGTTCATTTATCGTTTTTTGTCATTCAACAAGTGTCTACGAACGCGAGTAGTACGAGTAAAAAGTGAAACAAATTGAATTTAAGTGCATATAATACCTACCCAACAAGTAAGACAATGAGTAAAAGACTACGTGTGTTCGAGTGTTTGAACAATCCAGACAATTTCTGCAATGTTTGTGGCGAGTTTATAAAGAATAATCACGCACACACGTTTACTCCAGCAGTGCAATTGCACTATTTGAATTATTTTGGTATTTCACCAAATATCACAGAATCATGGACACCTAAGTCGCTATGTCATCTTTGCTATATAATCCTAACCAACTGGGCAGCTGGCGGAAGGTAAGAATTTTTATTTAAACACATTAAGCAAAGCAAATATAGTAATTTATTTTAATTTTAGGCGCCATATGAAATTCGATACACCAATGATGTGGAAAAAGCCGCTATGCCATTCCACAGACTGTTATTTTTGCCTCACCACAAACAGTGGGGTAGGGAGATTTTTAAAATGGAACTACGCTCAAGTGGGATCGTTTGCACTTCCAGTACCACATTCGAATGATGTACCATATCCAGTGTGCCCTGGTGCATCTCTTCAAAAAGCAGAATCGTCAGATCAAGAGTCCGAGTCAAGTGCAAGCGAATTTGGGGCGTGCAGAAAGCGAAAATTACTGTCACAGGCCGAACTAAACGATTGGGTGCGCGATTTTGGTCTCACTAAGGAGAAATCCGAACTTTTTGCGTCTCGGATGGTACAGTGTGGATTTGCGGATTCAGAAGTGAAAGTAACAGCGTACAGGAAGCGTCACCAGCAGTATGCAAAATTTTATACAAAGAAAGACCAAATATGTTTTTGCAGCGACATTTCCGGCTTGTTCCAAGAGCTTCACCAAATTCACAACCCCAATGAATGGAGGTTGTTTATTGACAGCAACAAAGAGAGCTTGAAGGCAGTTCTCTTACATAATGGGAATGAAAAGCCATCTCTTCCTATTGCTCATGCGGTTCATTCAAAGGAGAACTATGAAACTATGAACATTTTGCTGAAATGCATAGAGTATAGCAAATATAATTGGAAAATATGCGCCGACCTCAAAGTTGTGGCCATTCTGTGTGGACTCCAAGGAGGCTATACGCGACATTGCTGTTTTCTGTGCCTTTGGAATAGCCGCGCATTATATTCAAAAAAAATGGCCGGAACGAACGAAACCTGTAGTTGGAGAAGCGAATGTTCAGCGCAAACCACATAGTTGAGGATCTGGTAAAGAACAATGAAGCAATGGGTAGGTTTTTTTTGAAACAAATGTTAATTTAAATAGCGTTTTAATTCTCGTTTTTTTTTCATTTTTGGGTAGGAGTGCACATGTCACTTAAAATACACTTTCTGCATTCTCATTTGGATTTTTTCCCTGAGAATTTAGGAGACGTGAGCGACGAACACGGCGAGCGCTTTCATCAGGAATTGAAGGCTATGGAACGACGCTATCAGGGCATCTATGACACGGCTATGATGGGTGACTACATTTGGACCCTAATACGTGAGACCATTTACAGCGAATACAAAAAACAAAGAAGAAGTCAGCTGTTTTTCCACATGGCATAAAATGTACAGTTATATCTTTGTTTCTACTCATTTTTTATGGGCGTTGATTTGGTTAATTTCGTTAGTTTAGCTAACCTGGCACATCCATTTCTAATTGTGCCATACATTGAGTATGTAGTGCTCTAAATAAATTAAAAAATAATATACTAAGACTAATTTGTTTATTTTAAATTAAGTTCAAATGTATTTATTCGTTTGCGTTGGGTAGGTAAGCTGTGCAAATAATGAAAATCAAAATATCGTGAAATAGCGGAATTTCGGTGTTTTACCAAAAAAATTATAAGTCCGCCATTTTTTGTCAGATTTTGTTAAGTAAGTGCTTATTTTCTTTGGAAAAATGCCAGCTATACGTAAAAAAACCAAAATCGCTGTTAGCATCGCGTTTTATATTTTATATGAATTTTTATATGAATTTTTCTGCCACATTTTTACTAAAAAAACGCAGTTTTTTAACTTTTTAAGCCGCCAACATCAAAACTACTCACCCGATTTGAAAATTTTCTGAGAATGAGTTGTAGACGGCTCAATTTGCTTTAATTTGAGTAGTAGTAGGATCAAATACGTCAAAGAAGACGAAAGATATGCTCAAAATTGTAAGTGTACCTCCAAAAATTAAAAAAAAAAGTTCAAAAATTTGTATCTCGAAAACCAATCAACAGAAAAATTTTTAAAACTCATTATCGTGTTTAGTAGATCAAAATCAATGAGAAAAAGTATGCTAGAAACAAATCACAAAACGACTGTTGGCTAGTGTAATAGGTCTGTCTGTTTACTGCAATATTGTACAAAATAGGTCTGTCTGCGTACACATATTTTGCATCATTTTGTGCAAAATGTTGTCTGCGTACTCCAAATCTCTTGCAGCGAGAGAGCGAAAAAGAGAATTTTTTGACAGTTGGAAGTTAGAGAAGTTGCAAAATGTTGCTGGAGAAATTTCTTCTTGCAAGATTTTGCAACTAGTTTGAACAGCTGTTTTTGTTTACTGTTTGAATGAAATAATTTTTGTGAAATGAAAATAAAAATTGAAATTTAACAATGGCAGAGGTAAGTAGTTAGAATTGTGTTGATTTTTAACGTTTATAATAAATTATAATAAACAAAACATTTTACTTCATGCTAGAAACGTGCAAATATACAGTGCGACCGTGCGACGCATATGCTAAAATTCTTTTGCTTTCTATTTCAATTGTTTACACACCGATCAGCTGTTTTCTTGCAAGATTTCACTGGATGCTGTCTGCGTACTTTTTGATATATTTTCAACCGAGAGAGTAAAATTGTTCTTACTCTCCCAAAAAAAGTTACTGAGTATTTGCTACTGGAAAAGTACGCAGACAGACCTAATGTTGTCTGTTTACTGCAAAACTTTTGCAACGAGAGAGCCAAAGAGAGAATTTTTTTACAATTGGATGATAGAGAACTTGCAAAATGTTAGTGGAGGAATTTCTTCTATCAAGATTTTGCAAGTTCGATCAGCTGTTTTTTATTTACATTTTGATTGCAATATTTTTGTGTGAAAAAGAAGAATAAAGTTGAAATTTAACAATGGCAGAGGTAAGTGTTTAAAATTGAATTGTTTTTTAACGTCTATTGTAAATTAGAATATAAAAACATTTGTTTTTATGCTAGAAACGTCCATACAGACAGTGCAACCGTAATGCAAGTGGCTTGGAGACGGAACCAGCAGAACTTGTTGTTACACTTGTTGCTGTTTTCTTGCAATATTTCACAAAATGTTGTCTGTTTACTTTTTGGAATAGAGAAAAAAAAGAGCGTAAAATTTTTTTTACTCTGCAAAAAGTTACTGGATAAATCTTGCTGAAAAAGTAAACAGACAAAGCTAATGATAGTGAAAATACAAAACCGAAAACATAAACAACCCCTATATGTTGGCGGCCCCCTGCAAAAGTTATAAGGACCTCGATTTACGGATATGCACTTGGTATGTAAGAACTCTATATAGATCCAGTGCAAGTATCCAACTGGCAGATGTCCTCGAAAGTTATAAGGCTGATATCACCGCTATCCAGGAAATGCAATGGACAAGACATGGCGGCACAAGAAAAATAAACTGCGACATATACTACAGCTGCCATGAGAAAAAACATGAAATTTGGTTGCAGGGTTTGTAGTTGGCAAAAGACTGCGACATCTAGTCTCTAGGTTCAATCCTGTGAGTAAACGTTTAGCCACAATCTGCATAAAAGCGAAACATTTTTATATTTCCCTAATTTGTGTGCATGCCCCGACAGAAGAGAAAGATGATGATTCCAAAGACATATTCTACGAGCGCTTAGAGGAAACGTATGACCGCTGCCCTGGCCGTGACATTAAGATTGTACTAGGAAATTTTAATGCTAAAGTAGGCAGGAAGAATGTGTTTCATCCAACTATTGGCAATTCCAGTTTACATGCTGACAGTTCCGACAACGGTATGAGACTGATTGACTTTGCCGAGGCGTAAAACATGGTCATTATTGGTACAAGATTCCAGCATATAGACATCCACAAGGCTATTTGGGTATCCCTTGATCAAAGGACGAAGAACCAAATTGATCACGTGGTAATAGATGGAAGGCACTCATCCAGTGGAATGGACGTACGAGTGATCAGAGGAGCTAACATCGATTTTGATCACTACCTGGTAGAAGCAAAGGTTCGCACAAGATTGAGTAGAGCGAAAATCGCTCAAATCAATTTTCGTAGCACTTTTTCCACTCCTATTGAGACACCTCCAAAACATGGTTCTTGTACGCTTCAACAGCTGCTTCGGGCGTCTAAAAACGTTGACAACGCAGCAAAAAGAAGTCATTGGGTGCCAAATCAGGGCTGTACGGCGGATGGCCCATCAATTCGATATGTTGCCTGAGCTCATGTGTGAGAGCTCGCATGGCGAGTCCGTCTGCTCTTGTTGTTTTTCCTTATTTGTTCGAACACTGTTGGCAAACAGATAGTGGTATACCATTGAGAATTGACCGTCCTACGTTCCACTAAAGGCACTGTGGCCACATGACCGGTTATACCGAAAAACCCCCGATCATTTGCTTCGATGTGCTTCTTCCACAAACAACTTTTATTGGATTTAGCTCGTCTTGAAAGACACATACGGCCGATTGCTGTTTTGTTTTGTTGTTATACACCGCATTTGAGTTACCGCGATTGTATTTTTTCAACATTTCTTTGCTCATGCAATTAACATGCAATATCTTATTGATGTTTGTCATACTAATGCCCAAGGATGCCTCAATCTCACGGTATGTCACATGTCGGTATTGCTTTATAGTTCACACACAGCAACGATGTTTCCCACAAAACGACCGGAGATGGACGACTCTCACGCATCCTGGAGCGAACGGCGTGCGAGGCAAATGAAAATTCCCGGAAACGGGGTTTTTCCTTTCCGGTGGTTGTGTTTTTACACTTAAGGTTCACGCACACTGTAAGAAGATCCTAACTTTTGTAATGAAAACACTTTTCATTAAATACAATTAACATTTACTTTAATTTTAGTTAATTTTTTGTTTATTTTCCACAATAATTTATAGATATAATAGATAAAACTCTATTGTGAGAGCTCCTTTAAATTGAATACCCTATATTAGTATTTTAATACATAAATACTGTGTAATTTATCAAAATCTCAATATGTAATCATATACATATTAAAAATACAACTATAATGAATGAATAAATAAATAAATAAAATAATAATATCAACAAATAATGATGTATCAATGTGAAAACGAAATTGTAAAATTTATAAAATAATAGAATAAATTTATAAATAAATAGGGTCAAAATCATACAGATTATGAAAGATGTATTAGACGTGTTTCGTACAAAACAGTAACTTAATAAATGTGTCATAATATTGAAGAGTTCGGACCTAAAATATAACTCCTACAGAGATAAGGAACATTATAGTTATATACAGGGTGGTTCAGTCACGACGGGAAAAATTTATGTCCATCTACGATCATCCCCGAAAATGCGAAATGGCAGCGGTTTGAAAATTTTCGGATTGGTGGTCGGAGGGTACTAGGGTAAAATTCCTAAGTTCTGAACCAGTGGTCGGATTTTTGGGCTTGTTGGAAAGGCCTTTGAGAGACCTTTCAGAATCAGTAAAAACAATAAAAAAAGTGAAATCGCCTAGATACGGAGCTTTCAAAAAAAAAATTGGAAACAATGACATTAGAATGTGCACATAACCTCAATTTGCTCAGCCAGATGGCAGGTAACTTAACTTAACGTAACTTACGTCTCTTAAAAGATTGCCCTACCGCTTACCTTTCCAAAATGCCCTAAACGAAGGCCAGGGGTCTTACCCTTTCAAAGTTCAGCCAAAAATTTCAACAAAATAAAATCTTAAACGTGCTAATTTACAAATGCAAATGAATGTGTGCTGTTATTTCGCTTCTAAAAACAAAAAAAAATGTTTGCATTTCAGTCAAATGGTCATAACTTTGGAACGGTAAGACCTCTGGGCTTCGTTTAGGACATTTTGGAAAGGTAAGAGGTGGGGATATCTTTTAGGAGTTGTTATCTGTCGTCTGTATGAGAAAATTATGTTATGTGCACGTTCTTGTCTGTTTTTTCTAATTTTTTTTGAAAACTCTTTATCTCGGGCGATTTCACTTTTTTTTAAATGATTTTAATGAAAAAAATCCGACCACTGGTTCCGAACAATTTTACCCTAGTACCTTCCGACCACCAATCCGAAATTTTTAAACCGCTGCCACTTCGCCCCCTTGCATTTTTGGGGATGGTCGTAGATGGACATATTTTCATGAAATGAGTCAAGGAATACGCTGGTGAAATTTTTCCAGTCGTGACTGAACCACCCTGTGTAAGTAAATATAAGTACATACAAAATACGAATAACATAATTAAATAAACAAATATACGGATTCCAATTCCATTCCATGAAGGGATTGGGGAGATCTTCTCACAATCAGTTAGCTGTGCGCTTTCTAGTTGTACACTCGCTGATTGGGACCTACCGTTTTACACCGGTGTCGAACGATATTTTGAGAAGTTTTTTCAAGGCTAAATACTGGATAGTGTAAGATGGTCAGAGCAGGGATCGAACCCACGCTCTCATGCACAAGAGCCGCGCACACTACCGTTGCACCACCGATGGTCACTAAATAAATAATCAGTCAATAGGGTTTTGCGAAAAAATATCAATGATGCGTGTTGAATTCATAATAATTATTAACTATATAAAATGTATATTGAATTATATGACAATCACGCAAGTTCTATTGACATAAACTGCGCAAGATTTCCAATCCAAATCCGGAAATTTCAAATAGAAATTTGTATCAAATCTGGAGCAATTTTTTTTTTTTTAAACATGTAAACATATCTTAGCATATTTGAGTAAAGTTCGATTAAATTGGGATACAAAACGCCCGGTATTCGAGTCGAATAATTGTGATATAAGATTACTGTATTTTTTTTATGGCATAACCCAGATTTAAATTTGTTGTTAGTAAATGGAAAATGTCCACCGAGCCACGTCATGAAATTAAAATAGTAAAACAAGTGAACATTAAAATAATACGAATATTAAAAAATAAACATAAAAAATATGTACAACAGAAAATTATGTAGACAAAACATACGAAATAGGAATACAAACTGTTAAATAAATACGTTTTAAAACTCCTGTTCATTTTTGAACAGAGCTATTTTATGGTTATGTTAGTTATCTAAAACTCATCTTCATTTTCGAAAAGAGCTATTATACGCTCGTGTTCCTCATCCAACATATTCGAAACTTCTTGTTTATTTTCCGTTGTCGACAAATTTGTCCGAAGCACAGCATTATGCTGCATTGCATTATGAATTTCTAAAGCGTCCAAGGTTTCAAATACAAGATTACATTGTGGACAACGGGCGCAGGGATTTAACGGAACATTTTGAGATATTGAAGAGTTTTGTAAAAGTTCCAGTAAGGGAGATACATCAGCCTTTCGTGTCATTGTAGATGTGGTTGTTGTGTTCTCCATTAGATCGCGTCTTACAGCTATAAGAGGGGTTAAGGGTATAGTATTAGGCTGCAGATTCTCCTTAGTCGGAGTGGTAGTTAAAAATAATGATGCCATTGGTGGTGGTGTAGTGCCCTTAGCAGCATTTTGTAGTTTCTCTAAGAATGCCAAACGTTCTGGATTTTGAGTAGCTGATGATGCGTGATTATTTTTGTTATTTAGTCCAGATGTAGCTAAAATAGGTATAGGTTTTTTTAATGTCATTTTATTGGCTTCACGATTTTCTGATCTTTCAATTTCGTGCAAAATGTTATTGCTTATATTAATGGGCGTATTTCTCGCGTTTGGTATAATATTATCTTGGAGAAAAGATGATGCTATAACAGGTTTATTGACTTTTGGAATTGCTTGCGACTTGGCCACAGCATGCAGGATGTTGTTGTTCACATTAATGGGATTATGACGGAGTATTAGTGGAGTGTTTTCAGTTTCCAACACATTAGTTGCCTTGACATCATCAATTTTGAGATCCGTCTCAAGTCTATTGTTTTCCGAGTCTTGTTGAAGATCAGGTAATGTGGTATCAATCAAACTTTCCTTTAACCACTCACAAATCTTGCGTATACTAAAAATCATGCGCCGAATGTATTCATGGGGGGAAATTTCTTTACATCGCTTTATATACATGAGATTTTTAACTTCTTCGAAAAATTCTGCAAATTTAAAATCTATGCACGTCTTTAAGTGTTCCTGTATAGATTCTTCAAACATAAATCGTCGCGAACAGTAAACGCATTTGTGCTCTTTGCAGGTGGACTCGATGTTCATGCTTATGAGATCTTTCAGTTCTTCCAAATCCATTATGTCATCTTCTTCGAATATCTTTTCTTTATACGAAAAAATGTTATTAGATTTGATAGGACCACTATTACCACTTCCATTACCATTTGAAGATTCAGGTTCGTCATATTCATCGCTTGATATATTTCTGAGATATTCATCATCGCAGTTTTGACGCTTCCTACTAAAACCACACAAGCCACTGTCAGTCGCCATCTCACCGGATGATGATGACTTTGTTAGGTTATATCTTTTTTGTGCTCCTTTAAAACTAGTAGATGGGTCCTGGCCATAATCTCCTCCACCAACATTGTCATGAATTTTTGTTAGATATAGTAAAAAATTCTTCGTTTGATTGGACAACGGTCTGACAAGGCTATCTTTGCCATCGCTGCCGGTGATTAATCGTTTGTTGACTTTATTTTGATCTTTGTAATAACAATTCGTCGAGTTGTCGTCATCGGTGTTTGATGGCGGCGGCCCGGATGTGTTACTATCGTTATTGTTGGGTTGTGGCTTTAAAACCATATCACTTACTATTTCATCATAGTTCCATTCCTTTTTGCCTTTTAAAATATCCTTGTATTCTTTAACGGCTATAAAACTGAGGCAGGTGTCTGTGGCCTTTTCACGGAATGTGTGGGCATGTTTCAAGTAGGATACACAAAGAGCACAGATATTTTGTGGGAGTCCATCATCACGAGTGACCTGAAACGAGTTAGTTATACGATTAATATTTAACAAGATCCAAAATGGCTTGCAATATGAATGAAAACATATATGATAGGAAGGAAAATCGCAATCATTGTTGGGTGCAACGAACACCGCGCTGTATTCGCATGCCAAGTTCATTAAGGCCAATAAAATTTAAATTCAATTTTAGCAGATTTTATTGAATAATCTTAGAATGTTTTTGCGACCAAGGACCTAAACTACTTTTGAAGTCTATGTTTTTGGTCTTAAACCTTTGGCTGGAGGGCCATTCCATTCCACTACATTATACTTTTGACGTAGAATACGTCTTACCTTACGGCATGAGGAGTCATGTCAGGTTTTTATTGTTGTAATCTTTATTTCATTGATTATGAGGAAACGGCGAGATAACTTTTTTTAAAAATTTTTTTGTAGGTAAATGAAGATGTTATCTTTCGTTTGATACACATTTCATATTGGTTGATATATTTCTTGTATTTTAATTTCTCAAATGAAAATTGTTTAAACACATACACTCAAACATATGTGTGGTGTTTGGTTGCTCAACATTGCTTAGGAACATGTATCTAGTAAAAAGTGAAACAAACAGTAAGCTAACGTAATAAAGCTTTTTTGCGAAAGCTTCAATAAAGCTGTTGTAACATTAATTTTGAATTGTAAAGCGTAAAGCTTTCACACAACGCTCGAATGCTAATGCGAAGACTCGATAAGGTAAACCTTTTTTAATATTAGGGCGGCCTCTCAACATTCGCAGAACTTATTTCAATAAAAATATTAATTAAAATACATAAATTAAATTAAGTTTAAAAAAATTGAACATAATATTTTTTTTTTAAACGGACTTGAATCAAATGCCGTTGGTAAATATAAAAATTACAGCAGACAGTTGTCCGAGGCCTTCGGCCACGGACTGTCCCTGCAGGCTGTGTCAGAGAACAATAAATGATAAATAATATAAGCAAATGAATTTATTGTTATATATGTTTTCTGTCTTATCGGATGGCGTATTCTACGTTAAACTTAATGGCCGTGTCTCTGACACAGCATGCAGGGACAGTCCGTGGCCGAAGGCCTCGGACAACTGTCTGCTGTATTTTTTTTTATTAACGGCCTGTTTTTGTAACTTGTTTTTTCTCTCATCGCACGTCTAGAGCCAAACGAATTTCATTTTTGGTTTTTGTAAACTTTTTTTTGAGTGTAAACACAAAAGCTTTTAGTTATCGTCAAAATGTAGGTTCACATAAGTCAACGGCGTACAATGCTAAATGTCAAAATAGACAATCGTAAAAAATTGTTCGTGTGGGTTATATTGATGTGTTTTCATTTCAATAAATAAATAAAAATGGATTGTTTGAGTAAAAAAATGTAAGTATTTTTAACATTGAAACGAAACAGCACATATTGATAATAACAATTGTATTTATCAGAGTAAAAAAGACCAACTCTATCCAGTTTCGTGCCTTGGTAGACTCGATGGACGAGTTCCCAGAACCAGCTACTCGGTCCCAAATCTTCTAACAGATTCGAAAATACTTCCTTATTAACACGGAAGTTTGAAATAAATCTACAAAACATAACTTCATTAATTCATAAAAGCAAATTATACTGATATACTTACTGGTCAATCTCAAACACATTGGTTGAATCACGCAAAATCCTACGGCTTAGGCGACTTTCTCTATCATCATTTTCCGTAGTTTTAATAGGAAAACCGAGAGCAACGGAGGAAATCATTTTAAATTGGTAAAAAAAGCAAACAATTGCGTTTATTTTCGTTTGTTTATTTATTTTTTCATACCTACAATCAGCTGTTGTTGAATTTACAGCTGATGGCTAGGGTTGCCCCCGTTTAGCATATATTTGTATGAAAAATCTTTAATAAATTCCAATAAAAACATGAAGGTAATATTGTTCTTTGACAGGAACACAACCAAGAAAAAGAGCTTTTATGCGCAAGCGAAAAGCAACAATAAACTCAATTGAAAACCTGATTGCTTGTCTAGCAATTGCACGCCTGCTGTTTGAAGATAGTTACAAAAACAGGCTGTAAGTAAATTAATAACATACTATTACATTTTAATTTGATATGTAACGAATTAACTAACGGGTTTTTCAATAAGAGCGCTACAAAAGTTTTTTTTAAATAAAACAAACCCGGTTTTAGATATCAATGAAATTCTTTATTCCTGTGAAAGTACATTCGATGCCATTATGTATGGAACTCGATTTCTTTTGCATGGCCACCACGGGCAAGCTTGCAGAAGTCCAGACACTGAACCCAATTTTCAACGGTTTTCAAGCATAAATCGGCCGATACTGCTGCAATTTCACGTTCGATATTCGTACGAAGTTCATCAATCGTCGCTGGCTTGTTGGCATAGACCATAGACTTGACGTAGCCCCACAGGAAATAATCTAACGGCGTCGAATCGCACGACCGAGGCGGCCAATCGACTGTGCCATTTCGTGAGATAACACGTTCACCAAACTTGGTTTCCAATATATTGATTGTGGCATTCGCTGTGTGGCTTGTGGCGCCGTCCTGTTGGAACCACATATCCTAAAAGTCCATATTATCCAATTGGGGCCAAAAATATTCGGTTATCATTGAACGGTAGCGATTCGCATTCACAGTAGTGTGCCGGTCTTGATCATCACGGAAGAAGTACGGCCCAATGACGCCGCCGGCCCATAAACCGCACCAAACCGAAATTTTTTCGGGATGCAATGATGACTCATGGATTACGTGTGAATTGCTGTCTGCCCAATAACGCATATTTTGCTTATTGACGAAGCCATTAAGCCAGAAATGAGCCTCATCGCTGAAGATGATTTTCCGATGAAAATCCGAATCATTTTCAAGTTGTTGCTCAGCCCAATTCACGAACATACGACGCTTATGGTGGTCAAGCGGCGTCAGTTCTTGCGTCAATTGTAAGGATGTAGGCCAAGATCTTTCTCAAAATTCGCCACAACGACGTCACAGAGATGCCCAATGCTTGAGAACGACGTGTGAGACACATTTGGGCTTTCTTGAATTGAAGCCTCAGCGGCACCAATATTCTCGGCACTTCTTTGTCTCACTGGCACGGGAACATTTTGTACTGTGCCTGTGGATTCAAATTTTTCCACTAGACGCTCAATTGTTGATCTGGTATTACGATTATGACGACCATAAATTGGACGTAGCGCTCTTAAAGTTGAGGCCACTGACTCCAAATTTCGGTAGTAAATTTTAATAATTTCGACTCGTTGTTGGCTCGTATATCTTTCCATGATGAAATGGCAAACCTTACTGAAGAGAAATGTCAAAAGAGCAGGAAAAAATATGGCGTCGTTTGCTGTCCCTATCGATTTACTTTTGCAGCGTCTCTGTTGAAAAACCCTTTATGTAATATTTTAATTTGGCCAAAGTTGGCTTTTATATTACAATAAATAAAATGAAATGAATAGATAATTCGGTAGAGCGCTTGTGATCTCACTTGGAAATATATAGCTAAGTTCACGGCTCCTTGATTTATTTCATTATTCCCCTATTCCCATTAACTTCTGCTGGACTACATTTTTGTCCAGGATGTAAAATACATATAATCATTCATGATTGCAGCAACGATTGGTTGTGAGTACTAACAGTTTATTTGCCTCAATGCAAGAATGGATGAGTGGTGTTTCAGCAGAGGCAAAATGGTTCGTCTAGTCCGATAGAATTGTTGACATTGACAGTGGTACAACTCAAGGTGGGGTATTGTATGTATTTACATTTGTGACCACTTGCACTAAATGACCGCCCACTCGAAAATGTAGTTGAGAAAATTGTTGATAATGTGGACGACATGCCAATGGCAGTACGATACATGTATTCCCGTCCACTAAGAGGCGTCCTTCAGGTTAACGTAAAAGTTTTGGGCAAATAGAAGACCAAGTACGTACTGGTCGTTTTTATGCAAAGGTATAAAATACCTACCATGAAACCTATCCACTGTATTTTAAAGAGCAAAAAATGCGATGGTATTCTCTTATATTAGACTTGCTAGTTTCAGAACCAACATAGTAGAAAGAGCGAAAAATTCGATGATATCCTCTTACACGATGTATACAGCTGTTAATACTGTATCGGACGTGTGTTGCCAAGTCCATAAGAATTCAACCTATAATGCACCACCTAGGGTTCAGAGAATGGCGATGATGCATTGAATGTAATGGTTACATCTATTGCCGGTGGACATTATAGGGAATCAGATAGCTTCTATGTTTGCCAACAGCTGTCATCAGAGTCGGTCATGGACCAGTTTTTGACGGTGTTCCGGACATTTCTGAATATGTCGATTTCGTGAGACCGGGACCGATATTCGACCGAAATTCAAATGGGGGAAGTATCGGGTTCGCCCGTGAGATCTCTTTGGTCGCATAATTATTGGAGTACATTGTAATTGTGCATTCGAAGTCTCATCCAATTTTCTGTACTATATTTTGGCGTTGAACATATTTATGGCCTATATGTACACATATTTCAATGTTTGATTTAGTGCCTGTTCCACAATGTCGAACGAAAGCTTTCGTTTGTGAAGTGGAACGAAAACAAAAAATTCCACTGTTTCTAATATGCTGTCATTGGCGACCAAAGATAAAGTCAGTCGCACGAGACCTTTCGACTTCGAGGAGCTAATATCGATTCAGATCACTACCTAATTGAAGCAAAGCTTTGTGGAAGTACATTGCAAGCGCAGTGGAAGTACGATTCCCACTTAAGGTATCCATGTTTGTTTCAGTTTTGTAGAGGGACACTGTCTGATTGGCACTCATGCGGAAATAGTGAAGGTGAGGGCAAATACTAATTTTGTAGAAGGTGTAACGATGAGGTACATGTTTTCCCTATGAACATTGTCTCTGCACATGCCTAATACAAGGATGTCTACTATGTAGGTATGTGCGATTAATTGATTAAACAGGAAATCTGATTAATTGATATCCTGATTAATCGAATAATTGATTAATCATATTGACGATTAATCTACATTTTTATCAATCAATGTTCGTGACTAATCGATTAATCTAAAAATAGATTAATCAATAATTGAGCAATTCAATTAATTAATATTATTGATTATTCGATTAACTGATTAATCACGATATGGTTAAACAAAATTAATCGATTAATCACACATCCGTGCTACGATGGCATCCTACTTTTTATGGGATCTGGGTAAATGTATTTTTTAGGCTTTTACACAATTTTGAGCTTCTTTAAGCATATTATATATGTACATAGTTCTCATGTGGGGCTACCGATATATAATAAGGCTGTGGTATCGTATCACAATGTGCTAAAAAGTGGAATTTAGTCATTCGCCGACTGCCATTAACACCTAACCTAGCCCCCTTATAGACAATCAGCGCTGTCAGCTCAGGATAGAGCATCCGGCAGACACAGCGTCAATATCAGATGCATCTCAAACAATTTCAGGGGCAACTACAACAATGGCCATATCAGCAGCATCCCTCCCCAACTTTTGTAGTGGGTGGGTGATACAGCTGTCTCTGAAGGTCTATCTGTCAATACAAATGATAAGGGTCACATTGCTATCGAGTTTGATAGTACGCATTACACTGATACCAAGAAATGCGCAACAAAATTCTGCCAGCAATAGGACCAAGAGAGCTGTCGTAAGAAGAGAACTGAGAATCTCAAAGGAGATATAGTACGCTGCTCCTCCACACCCATATAAGTCGAAGCCATAATCTTCAAATCCAAACCCTCTACAATTCTCGATCCCGACCACATCTCGATGTTAATGGTAAAGAAACTCGGACCAGTAGGGATTCGGTATCTCGCGCATATTTTTGACCTTTTTGGTATGCCAACTGGTCATACCGGACGTGTGGAAAACTGCTCGAGTTATCCCACTCATTGAACCTTATAAATCTGTAAACCAAGGGGAGTCATACCGGCCGATCTCCCACTTATCACATTATCAAAGGTTTTGGAGTCCCTACTTTTCCCGCCCTCGAAAAAGCATTTTCAGTTCGCCGAAGCACTTTGACGTCTTTGAAGGAAATAACTAATAAAGAATAACTCGCAGCTTTAAACCTGTCTAACGCATTAGACACTGTCGATCGATCACTCGATCCTGCTCCAGGACATCTTGAAATCGTCCCTCCCCAACCTTACCAAGCGTTGGCTTGTGTTGCAGATTTGTTAATAAAATAATAAAAATTAAATGGGATACAATACAATAACAAATTTATCTGTGACTGACTGCATGTAAATACTTGAACGAGCGCACACCAAAAGGGCATGAGAAGTGAGTACCCCTTATATTCTTTGAATTAACAGAATTTCGTTCCTGTCCATGATACATTCCTCAACATATGATTGGACATAGTGGTATATATTTGGAAACACTAATCGATTAGTGTTTGCGTGAGAAAGTATCGGTACTAAGTAAAAAGGTCGATTGACTGTTTCCGTTTTGCTTCTCTCCAATCTTACACACCGAAGAAGACGAATGTTTCGTTGCTAAAATTGTGCCGGGTAATTTAAGCCATCAAATCTATGTTGATCAGTGAATCAGAGTGCAAAAGTTTAAAGTAATATATCGAAAAATCAATATAGATAGTTCGATTCAACTAGTATTGTGGTTTTATCATTATTGCATTGATACCACATTCGAGAGAAGGGAAAATCAGATGACCATAAGCGATTGCTAACCACAACGTTCCAGAAAGTGTCTTGAACATTGGCGATAAGTTGTTTCATCATATGCTGCAAAGTGTCTCAACACATACTTAAATCCCGCTTTACTCAGTTCCAATAAAATTATTTTAGAGGTATCAAGAGATACCTTATTCTTATCTTCAATAAAATTGAATAAAGAAAAGTTACGTCAAGCCAAACTCCATTATTATGTAGTTATTAAACCACAGTAACATCATAATCAAATTGCCAGCATGAATCGACGACAATTTTAAAACCCAATTACGCCAAAAGCATGCCTTATTATTTATAATATTCATGAGAGTATACATCATCATATAACTATAAACTAATCTCCAAGTACAGTTAATGACGTCACAAGTTTCCAGCGCTTCCTGAGAGTTGAACATTAAATCATACTTATTCTCTTACACCAGTGACGTTAATTTGTTAATGTGATGGCATTTCCCGTAAGGGAAATGATGAAAGTTGACGAAGAGCACCGCGAGCTTGAAACAATAATATTGTTGATGGCAACCCTCTGTTTTGTTGTTTTTGTAATGACATAACAAAAACAAATCATGTCTGATTAAAACCAATGGTTTTACGGTATGATAAAAAGAAGGTGTTCCAATGGTAGTGCTTGGTGTTCTTCAAACGAGTATATAAAGGAATTCTCATTAATATGAGGAGTGTTTCTGGATATATATTTTTGAAGAATTCACCAAAAACATACCAAAAACGTCTGCTGATGAAGATCTTGGCAAGATCCGAAATAGCTATACAGACAGCCTTGGTATCATTGGAACATTTTTATGCTCGACTTTTTTGAAAGTAATATAAAGATAATAAGCTTTATATTATTTAAAAAGGGGTTGAGCTTGAATAAATTTGTAAGTTTTAGAAAACAGACCCATAGAATAACACATACCTAGATACTCTTATTCTCTCATCTGACGTTTCATTTCACACTCTCATCGTAGGTTTGTGGAAATGAGAGCAATTAAATTTAAAATTACCTTACTCCAGGTGGAGTTACAAAATGTGTTCACTTAACTTTTTCATGTCGTTTTGGTGTAGAACTGAAAAATTTAAATATATTTTGCACTTTTTTGTTGACTTTTATCGTTGGTATACATTTGTATTGTATTTAACACAACTAGTTTGCCACAAAAACACGAAATTCGGTTGTTGTTCCTATGTTGATCGCTGTATACTATTGCCACTATCTGGTATTATTGAACCCATATTTCTACCATCCAATGTTTACTTTCCATCGTACCTATGACGTTTAATTTATTGAGCGAATAAAACCTTCTACGTATGCGTTATTCTATGAACAGACCGAATAAAAATTACCGTAAGGGAAATGAAGAAATTAATATTATTATAACATTTTTCATAAATTGTTGAATAAGTTTATTTTTGAAGGTGTGATCTACTTAATAATGGAGATGATACTATGAATTCGTTTCAATGTTGGAAAGGAATTTTACTAGCATTTTTTCACTCTTATTATTAATCTTTGAGCGAATTTTGTTAAATGTTTCCTTTTCTTTTTAAATTTTACAGAGGTGATCCCGGAGTGGATTGAGCTCAAGACATGATCGGAACTCTCTTACCACATAAAGTTTGACATACTAAATCATATCAATCATCACCTATATTGTACTTAAGGATTTAAAACCGTAAGTCATTCAATTTATTTATGAATTTATGCGATCTATTATACGAGAATATAGCCTGAATTCATTTTGGTAATAACTAACTTTATTCTAAAGTTATACTTGAAGTTGTATTATATATATGATACAGTTTATTCTGTAGGAACTGTAACGAATGTTTTTTTTATGAATAAGATGACTAGCATAATATGAAAAATAATACTATGAATTAGTTCGATAATTTAAGGGGGCGTTAAACAGAGAATTGATGTGGGGGAAGTAGTTAAATTTGATAAAGCATAAGGGTGTAACCAAACATGATTTATAAAGGATACAAGGTTACTATAGAGAAGAAGGGAGAATATTCAAAAATGTATCCTTAGTGATGGTAAGACCAATCACTGGAACATAACCTGGCACCACGAAGTAAATTGAATAATTGCTTTTTCCTGTTAACCCCCGTTGTTTGTAAACAAGTCTTGGAATGATAAAATGCAATTCTCTTGTTACAGCAATTGTTTATCTTAGGTCAAATACCCCCCCCCCCCCCCCCCCCCCAAACCGGCGAGCTAAGCCTTTTCCATCCACATTACAAGCTACGGTCAAAAAAATAGCAGCGCCATCACATGAAAAACGAATAAGGAATAACTGTAGTTTTTCATCGGGGACCTTCAAAGTTTTTGCGTTGAATTAAAGATAATAGTGTACCATTATTAATTTGACTTCAAATAAAAATCAAAGTTTGTTGAGATTAAGCCTTAAGAACCATTTATTTCCGAAATTATATCAGTCAAAATAATAGCAGTGTTGTAACAAAAACTTAAAATATAATTTGTTAACACTAAAAACGAAGTAATTATAAAATAATAAGTTGAATGCAGATGTTTCTGTGAATTTAAATACTTAGTTGTACCTCCTTTGTTGCTTCTTACTGTGTCTCAACTGTTTCATGGAGTCAACTAGTGTTTTGCACCTTTCATCAGGTATTTTTGCCCATACCTGTTTAATTACACACCTAAGCTCGCTATAGTTTTTCGGTTTTTCTAGTGAGACCTCCTTTTTGACATCACACTAAAATTTTTCGAGTGGATTGTGATCCGGTGACTGCGCGGGTCACACAATAACATTGGTATTATTGTGGTCAAACCGGCTTTTTGCAAGTTGGGTATGTGTTTTGGATCATTGTCCTGCTTAGAGATCCATTTCAGAAGTACTTCATGTTCTGCATATGGAAGCATAATATTTTGTAGTATTTCTATATATTGGACAGCGTCCATGGTAGTTCTGAACCAATGTTTTGATCCAACTCCATAATATGAAAAACACGCTCAAACCTTTACATTTGATCCTCCATGTTTGACCGTTTTGGTATTATTACGTAGGACACATTTCGTATTCGGTCGACATCTTACAATTAATTTGTCGAGACCCTGCAAACAATTTTTGATTCATCTGACCATAAAATATTTCCCCACTTTTCAATTGATCACTGTAGCCGTGTGTGTGCATATTGCAATCTTTTGGTAACATATATTTTGTTTTAAAACGAGACTTTTCTCGGAATTGTAGGGTACATATTACGTTCACGTAATATGCTGCGACCTTTTTCAAGACATAGAAATGGACAAACGTTATCTTATATTTCGGTGATTGGCGTTGGTGTCAAACCAATTTATTCGGTGTATGGTTCCAGGTGATACCATCGGTTTTCTGCCACGTGTTTCATAATTTTTCGGACGCAATACCTTATATCTGATAATTTTCGAAGAACAGTGGAATATATTCTGAACTACGTACGTTAAATGATTTTCCCTCACATATCAACCTTTTTATATGAACCTGTTTATCTTCATCAAAATGTTTTCCTCGTCTCACTTAAGAAAATAAATAACATAATATTATTCTAAAGCAGTGTATATATTTTACAAAATCGTACGCATAACTTCAAATCAAGCCGGAAATTGTAGAGAAAAAAATTGTTCTGCACTTTTTTTTGCAAACTGCTATTATTTTGACCGGTCGAAAATGTCGACTAATTCGAAAAATGTGTCTTTACTTAAGTAATTCCAAAAACATCACCCAATAAACACTTATTTTTGGTTTGTTACCATATAACACAGCTTTTAATGAAGTATCGGCAATACAAAAACTATCGCACATAAAAATATGTTAAAAGACGTTTAGAACAGCCGTGCGCTGCTATTATTTTGACCGCAACTGTATAAAATGATATAAATTTCTAAAACAGGCTGTTACACTAATGACAACGGCAATAATCTGGTAATGGTGTCGGCCCATGCGAAATGTTGTGCTGAATTGTCGCCGAATTATAAACTCACTATACTCACGAATTATAAACTCACAAGTCTCACTACCGCTGACTTTCCTAAGTCTAAGTAATTATTGTTCAAGCCTATCATGATAGTGGCTTTGGGTACCCCAATGCCAATATCAGATATGCACTTCTTAAGTATTGATACCAACACTAGGTTAATATACAGCTCTCGCTAATACTTCAACTAAATATGTACTTCTGCAATAAACTCACAAAATATGTATTAAGCCACATCATAGCATCCGCCGCTTATTATAATGATATGTTTGATGTTCTATGGTATACAAAGCTCTACACCTTCAGCTCTTTCCTCTGGGCTATCAGATTGATGGCAGATTTAATTACTTGGTTTAGAGGATATGTAAGTTTTTGTAAGTTTAACACGTCTTGCTAATTCCGGCAAACTTCCTATAAATTTCTGATTTCATTAGTGTTTGTGGATTTAACGTATGTTTATGACAGTTAGGTGAATAATGTTAAGATTGTTTAGTAACGCATGAAAATCGTTATTCTTAACGTTATTCTTATTCTAACCTCCACTTATGTTTCTATTTTGAGTGTCATATGGGATATGATTAACTATTGTCACTGTACAAGATATTACAGCATCATTAGCGAATTTTTTTTTAAATTTTTAAACTATTATTTACATCTTTTATTATTCAACTTATTATTCAATTTCAGTTATTATTCAATTTATGTCAGTTGCAATTTCATACATATGTATAAGCTGTTGTCTATAGCTTTGTTTCCGTACGTAGTATTTTGCTGTTTTTGCTATTTTTAAATTTTGAATGAAATTTGTTTGACGCAAATACATATAATTCAAAATTGGTATAATGGTGAAAACGGTAGAAGTGGTACGTATGGAAACAAATATTATATTAATCTAGTTGGAACTATATTGAAGTTTTAAATTCGATAGTATAATTCCTTTAATCTTACATGTAATCGTTAATAGTTTTTTGCATTTTTAAATTATTTAATCAGTATGCAAATTTGAAATTACATACATATAAACTATTGTACAAAACTAGTATAGGCTTTAATGTGAAGATTTAAATTTAGGTATTATATTTTTTAATAATTTTTCATATACTTGAAGATATGCTTAGTAGAAATTTGTAACCACATACGGTCTTATGGGCTCGGTTATTGAAATAAGTAAAATAAATAGTAACTATGTATATCATTGGCAGTCAAGTATTTGTAGAGTTCAGGATCAAGAATTCCCTTTATCGCAAGATAAAAATGGTTGTTCCACAAGAAGGAGTACTGTCACCTATACTCTTCAACCTTTATTTTGCGAATCTTCATGCACCGCTCACGGATAACGAATGTGGCTCACTTACATGAGGAGACCAATATGCTGCCAGTGCAACAACACAATGTGTTGTTGATGAGACAGTTTTATTTGGCTTTTATCTGCCCAGTCACCCCAACCATCATATTCTGATGCAAAATTTATCTCCTCGTCACATCCGGAAGGACATCACGCGGGCACGGGCATCCAAGACGTCATTCCATCTGACCTTAACAGACTGTGTATCGCAGTAGCCCAGAAAATTTGCATAACACGGCGGTGTCCGCGGTCATAAATGGATTTTCTAGCAACAGGGTTCTTATTGAACACCCACCCGCGATTTCGGATAATGGAAGACTTCTGCCCAGACACACCAGAACTATTCTGGCCCAGCTTAGATCTGGTTGGAGTTTTATTCTGAATTCATACAGATCGAGCATAATCCCTGGCACATTAGATCACTGACCATTAGACTGCCTACAAAACACTCATTACACTATTCATATTTTCAACTGTCCGGATAGGCCTACTGATTTCTGCCCAGTGGAGCTATGAGACAAATCCATGGAGGTGACACAATTTCTCCAGCTCCCTACCGTTACCTGCAGTGACATATACGGAAACTTCCCATAATTTTGTTTCTATATCTTCCAGGGAAGAACGGGTGGAAAAAGACAACAACAACTACCTAAACCAGCTGCATAAAAAAGTTCAACCAGTACCAACTCTCAATAATTGTTTCAACAGATAGTACACATTTTGGGCCAGCTCAGTGTTGTCTGCGATGTCGCAACCGGTCAAGGGGGCTGACATGTTTAGGATCGAGGACTGAAATGCTCCCTCCGAAATCACAGCCGTATGGTCTGAGAAATGTCGCACACTTTACGATCCAGAGAGCAACAACTACAACAATGCAACGGACTTAATTTTTTAAAGGTCTTAAACTTTTTAATAATTTGCCAAATATTGTTAAAACAGACACAAACCTGTATACATTTAAGAGAAACTGTGTATTATTTATCCGAGATAATTACCTACAGTTTGTATAATATAGAGAATGAGCAAAACAAAGAATAATAATAATGATGATGTTATGTCGTTGATGTAAATTGTTATATACAGAAAGTATTTGAAATACTAATAAAGAATTTAACTAACTTTAAAATTGGGTAGGAAAGCTGGTAGCTCAAACCTATGATGGCGCGGCTGTCATGTCTAGTGCATTGAATGGCACACAGGCTAAAGTAAGAGATCAGTTTTCTAATGCTATTTTTATCCATTGTAATGCTTATGTGTTAAATTTTGTTTTATCGCAATCTATAAACTTTATACAAGAAACCAACATATTTTTTGTAACATTATCAGGGCTGTCTCCTTTTTTTATCAATCCACCAAAAGACCTTATTTCTTCGATCAGGTGGTAAAACGAAGAATACCTACTGTGGCAACAACAAGATGGAACTATTGCTCTAGACGCGAATGCAGTTCAAGCTAGGGGATTTATGCAGTTTTTAGATTCATTTAATACAGTTTTCATGCTAAATACCTTTAACGACATTTTTTCATACACTGATGTATTGTTTGATATTCTTCAAAAAACTCTTTTTGATATTCAATATTGCTGCGAACATATTGAAATAACTAAGAAGCAAATATTAGCTAACAACTCAAAGTTTGATAATATATTAATTATGACGAAAGCTACTGCTCGAGTAAGTTTACAGCGTGGAGAAAACATTGAAATTTTCGATTTGAGATATAAAAACAATCAAATAATTGAAACACTGTTTGAACAAATGGAAACTAGATTTAAATCTTTACAGAATTACTAAATTTTAAAAAATATACAAGTTATCAAAAAATATTTCCGACTCAAGCATTTGAAAGCTTAAAAAATATTATGGATTTCATTAAATTAAAAAACGAATTAGTTGTGTTTTATGCCCATTCGTATTTCTATGACATTGCTGTTTTTGACATACCAAGTAATTTAATTAATTTTGATTTGTCGGATACTTTTTCTGAAGTATTTAAACAAGTTCTGTTGAGAGATCTTTTTCAGCACTTAAGAGAATTAAGACTTATTCCAGAAACCAAATGTTAGAGGAAAGGTTATCAGAGTTAGCCTTAATTTCTATAGAAAAGTCTTTTCTTAAAGTTTTAAAAAATATAACAAATTTCTACGAGGATGAGATTGAAGTTTTCATTCAAAAAACACGACGTGTTGAACGGGTTTATAAATGAAAAGATTTCAATTTAAATAAAATGGAAAAAACAAGAAATTATTACAAAAAGAAAATAAAAATGTGATCCCTTCCCGAAAAAAGTAAAATAGAAAAAAATATATATATTTTTTTCAATAAGTAATAAGTTTTTTCAATAAGTAATAATTGAAAAATACAAAAAAAAAATATATAAAAAAAAAAAAAATAAACAAAAAATATAAAAATAAACCTGCAAATGGAATATTATCTATCGCGTCCTCGTCATGGTCCTGGAATAAACGGAGAATAGATAATTTTTTTTAAATGTGAAGAACACCCTGCTAAAAATGTGGAGAACACCCTGCTAAAAACTACCGCATGAAATGTACATGGTAGAACTAACCTATTTCGAACTTGAGACAGGGGGAGACAATTTATAATAACAAAATCCTTTGCAGTTTGGTCTTCGATAATGTAATTCTGTTATAGAAAACGCAGCCTTACTTCAATGTTTCATATAGTATTTGACGTCAACGGTAGCCCAGAAAATGTTGCTCAACACGCCGGTGTCAGAGGTCACAAATGGCTATTCTAGCAACAGAGTCGTTAATGAACAGACCGCAGAAAATCTGTTATGTTAATAGCGATTAAGAATTACGTCAGAGTCAAAGTCGGTGTATTCCTTTTATATTGTGGAATGTTGCTCGCAATCTTGATATTGTGGAATGTTGCTCGCAATCTTGAACTCGAAATCAAAAGTTCTTTGGTTGGAAAAATATTTAAAGTATTTCAAACTTCTTATGGTGTTTTTGCTGGAGACTTTAGCTTAATGATATACTTTTATTTGTTGTTGATAACAAAGCTGTTCCTTTATTTCATGTGTTATTTATATGATTGCAATTAAGTTTATTTTTTGGTTGGAAATAATTTTTAGGATTACAAACTCCTAATGATGTGACAGTGTCCCGGCCGGGATAATAGTTGCCTTAAGAATTATAATCCAATTTGTTACAGGGCTATGCCTTATTTCTAATATGTAGTGAATTCATCCGCAGTCAACAGTATTGAGTAGTTAACTCCATATAAATCTTCCAGAAGTACCTTATTTTCCATTTTCGTTTGTTTCTGTAGAAACCAAGCAAGAATATGTTTAACTATTTCAAAGAATTACTAGGTAATGGACTTGTTCCATAGCCAAACTTTTGTGAACAAGTAACACAAATTGCAATGGAACTAATCCATAAACTAGTGAATATTTTTTTCTGATTGCTGTAATGCCTATCACTTAGAGAATACAAATAAAATAACAAAATGTTGGCAGCGACCAATATTTTAGGTATTATGAGCTAACAAAATTCGGATGCACGAGAGGAAAACCATCTTTAGCGGTCGACCTTTCCATATTTATTCTCATTAATTGTAGCTGTTTCTATGCTCGCTTATGTAGAACTAGTTCAGCATCATATATAGTATCTCCAAACCAATTACATCCCAACGAGCCCTTCTAGTTTTACACTCTCTGATTGTGCCCTATAGTTTTACACTGGTTCTGAACGGTGTTTTTAAACAGAAATTTAATGTCTAACTACTCGTTGGTTTCGCAGTCACTACACACAACACCGACGATTCAGTGGCACCGTAATACTACTTCTTTACTAGATCTGAATTAGTATTTTTCCCACATGGTAATCTTCTGAATATTACATTGCCTGTGGACACTTGGCATTATGCGAAGTAATAAAATAAAACTTGACCCACAAATGTTGCACCACAATCGTAAAGGCACCATTAAACCCGTGAGAAGAAGAACTGAGTACCCACAGTTGTGCATTGCTACGCGTTCTTAGGTGGAGTCGTTTTTAGAACCCTGTTGTCCCTTAACTCCCATCTACATTTTTTGTTCTTATATTTTTCTTCAATTTCGATATTTTTTTAATTTTTGGATGGGTAGACTGCCAGCTGAATTTTAACACAATTGCATCTCTGCCCCATGCCACCCATCACTGGCAGACAATCAGATGTACAAAGAGAAATCGGCTGAAGTTCAGGACCAGGGGCAGGCAAAAAAAATTTTTTAAAAAAAACTAAAATTAAAGAAATATTAAAGAATGTGAGAAAATTGAAAATTAGCCGTCGCACGGACCTATGGGGCCCACAGGGTCCAAAAAACCGTCACACCCAGGGACATTTGGCTATGGATTAGTGTGGATACTTCAACGAAAGGTATTTGTGTCACGAATTCCGTGGTGTCATTCATTTTTTCGTGGATGAGATTGTTCCATATAAGTTCACTTTTGTGCGTACAGTAACCATGAGATTGGTTATGGTAACCATCCAGAAAAAATTTTTTTTTTTAAAAAGTACCGAGTGATTTTTCCGATTTTGCCACACATCGACTTAAGGTACAGAGGGAATTTTAACCCCCCTGCCTGAGCCCGGCCGGGCGACTTAGTGCAATATAAATTTAACGATTTTTCAAAAGTTCTACCACACGGTACGAGCAACATAGGTCCCTGCGATGGCTACTTTTCCATGTTCTCACATTCTTTACCTTTTGGTTTATTTTAAAAATTTTTTTTTTTTGCCTGCCCCAGGTCCTGAATTTTTGCCGAGAAATCACTTGAAGATATAGCAGCTTCATTTTCAGCATATTGTGGCTTTGAATCCAACCCTATACCAGCCGGCCTCACCTTTAAACCAGTTGTATTGCTAATCAACTCGTTGATTGGACTCTGCCAATGTTGAAAATCCCTGGAACTTGCATGAAGGAATATAGGTATTTTGTCGAAAACATCATAATCGGCAGGGCTTGCACAGATGCGGCAAATGTTACCCCACGTTGTCATTGCAATTAAACACTTCCAAGTTGCACCAGAATTTGTCACCTTACAAATATATTATTCAATATAAATATGTATGATCTATTCGCAAAATATATATGTATTCTTTAATTTATTGTTGCTTTTAGTTTAAAAAGCAGACAAGTAACACAAATTATCACAAAACAAAGCAAGACGGCACTCAAAGGGAGAAACACAAACACAAACTACATATTTCCAATTGCGAATGTCAAACAGCTGTCTATGATTTTTGTAGGGTTGCCAAAGTAATGATTTAAGAAATTGTTACAAGTATTAACCCACAAATGGCTGAGTTCACACTGATACGAAGTCTATACCCTACACACAGAAAAAATACTCGGTAATATTACCCAATTAGGGTTTTTTTTCTTTTTAAGAAGATAAGAAAGGGTATCATTATTGCCTAATTTAAAAGTGAAAATCACACTACAATGCTGAAGTTACATATGAATGTTGTTCCCTGTTTCTTATGTTACTATCATCAACCGCGTTAAGGCAGCAGTATTTCGGCTAGGCACGGAGCGTTAGAGCGAGACGAGTATAAAGGTGTAAGAATTTGTATTACTACTGTGTTGCTGTGAATGCTCATCATAATTTAAAGAAAAACAAAAAAGTTATTTTTCTAAGTCCCAATTTTTTAGTGGTTATTTAAATCCGTAATCAATTGATTTTGATTTATGCTTGATCTGAGTTTATATACGAATAGAGTTTTTCAGTTTATGTTTTCTGTTTCGTTTTTGTATTTTCACTGTCATTATGAACCCAGTCCACCGGGTTTTTGCATTTTACCTACTGCCAGGATATTTGATTGCAGCCGCCCATTATAGATCAGACGCTGACCAGGATGCAATATGTCGAACCTGGATTTTCTTCTTTTGGTTTTTTATCCGCCGTTGGCCCATATGTTTGGTTCATCCGCCTTCTAAAGGACAAAAGAATCTCGAGTAACAAAAGTCCAATTATACACTCTCGAGTAACAAAAGTCCAATTATACCAGACTCTCATACTACCTGTCTTGCTTTATGGCGCAGAATCCTGGGTATTATCGCAAGCAGACGAAACATCTGTAGGAGTCTTCGACAGAAAAATACTCCAAAAAAATATATGGCCCTATAGTGCAACAACGGCGAGTATCGGCGACGCATGAACCATGAGCTGTATGAGCTATATCCCGACATTGACATAGTTAAGCGGATCAAAATAACACGATTGCGCTGGCTAGGCCATGTCAGTAGAATGGATGAACACGAACCAGCACGAAGGGTTTTCGAAACCGAACTCGAAGCAAGACGAAAAATAGGAAGACCAAGACTCCGCTGGAAGGATCAGGTTGATGAATCCCTGCGTACACTTGGTATTGCCAACTGGAGAGATAAGGCAAAAGATCGAACTGGTTGGCGAAATATGTTATCTTCGTTTTGTAAGGTCCCTGACTCCTCGGGGTTGTTCGTGACCGGATAAGTAAGTATAAGTAAGAGTTTTTCAGTGCTTTGTGAAATAATCTTACTGCTTATATGCCAACAGTGGCAAATGTCACGAAAAATAACCGATATTCATACATTTATCGATAATAGACAAATCACACTATTATCATGTGACTTCCCATACATTTTTTGTACCCAAGAACGAGTAAATTTATCTCGATAATGTTGTTTTCATGTTACAAATCACTCCAACCGCAGAGGTGTATACGGACTAATACGGTAATTACACCGACCAAGATTAACACATTTCGAAGGTTAACTCCGTTAGCACACGCTAACCCAGGAAGATTACTCGTACAATTTTAATCTCTAGAAACTGAATTTTTAGCCTTATTTTGAACTGGTGTACATTTTGATGCAACACTTAGTAACAAAGTGGATGTACAGGTAGAAAAGAAAAAAGTCCACAATTTGGCAACCCTCGTAGAAGAGAACCAAATAGTCGACGCGTTTCTCTCAAACGCATTTCTCTCTCGCGTCATAACTTGATTATTTCATACTTTATGTAATTTTATTAAATCATGGTTGGAATTTCTATAGTTAGATACAATAACATCATCAAACAACTGCTCATGTAATGAAATGTTGAACGAAGAGAGTAAGAGAGAGAGAGAGAGCAGAGAAACGAGACGCTTCACTCGATTTTTCACAGACTGAAGCTGATCAAACAAATTTTTGCAGCACACGCTGCCACCGCCGTATATTTGGCTGTAATTGGTTTGAAATGTGAGCCGATTTTATCGACGGTCCCGATTTGATAGGCTGATCCAATTTTAAAGGTTAAATTATTTCAAAAACATCCCAAATTTGTACAAAACTGTTAAAATTATTAGCCGCCAATCTAATTTTTTTTTGTTGTGTCGCCGTATTCAATAATTTTGTCTCGGCGCGGTCTGTTGCCAACTGAAATGCCAATTTAATCACAAATTGGGTGGTATAAACAGCAAAGCTTAGAGAACAAGGTTATCGATAACGTGGCAGCGATAAACTGCGGTGTAAATGCGACATTACCCTTCGAAATTAACTAATCTTGGTGGGTGTAAATGCCGTATAAGGGGAAGTTGCAACAACTTTAATACGCATTTCCAAGAGAAACATTTATATAGCAATATTAAGTGTGTGCATTTCAATTTCCCACTTAAATTCCGACTTGTGGAATGACAAAGTTGCCACATGTTATATTTCAAGAAATGGCAACTAAAAGTTATCGTATATAAATTTTGTTATCATTTCTTGCGAATGAAAATGTTATCAAGCAGACTCTAAAGCAGAAATTTCCAAAATTACTTACACATTTTAAGTTCATTAAAATTATTTTGTTTAATCGAAGACTACGTATACTTTTACATCTCTAAGTTTGGAGGATAGACTTTTATTTCCGATAGAAAACGAAATTGGAAATTAATTGTACACAGCAACCATCGGTAAACGTTATACATATTGATCATGGTAGAATTATCTACCAGGTATAGTCGTTTAAACAGCTGATATAATTTTTTCCATTTCATTTTTCGTTTCACGTCTAAAAATCTTATGTATTTTGTTTTTATCCTTTCTTGTATTCTTGTATTGTTCTTATACAAGGTGGCGCCGTCCAACGCCTACTGGTGAAACACTGCGACGTTTAGCCGCTCGCCTCGAAGAGACTGGCACAACACGAGATGCTGCCAGGCGTGGCAGACCCCGGAGTAGCCGTTCTGCAGAGAATATTGCTGCTGTAGCCAAGGATGTCATGGAAGCGCCGTCGACATCGCCCAGACGACGTGCCACGCTACAGAGCAATGATCAACGAGTTCTTTTTGCCGCAACTTGATGAATTGGGATTGGAAAACATGTGGTTCCAACAGGACGGTGCAACGGCACACACTGCACGTGCCACAACCGATATGCTGAAGGATGCATTTCCCGGGCGCCTAATCTCCCGTTTCGGCGATTTGCACTGGCCAGCAAGATCGCCTGATTTGACCGCTACAGACTTTTTTTTGTGAGGCTTTTTGAAGTCGCGGGTTTATGTCAACAAGCCTCAGACTCTTGCAGCTCTTAAAGACAATATCCGTCAATAATGTGAGGACCTATCGCCGGAAGTTTTGGCCAAAGTGATGGAAAATGCCATAAAAAGGGCTCAAATGACAATCAACTGTGGCGGCGGCCATTTACATGACATCATATTCTCCTCGACTTGATGTAAAAAAAATTAAAAGACCAAATAAAAATAATTCACAACAAGAATCAAAGTTTTTCATTTTTTTTTACATTACAGCCACAAAACATCGGAAGTTTACTTTTGCGCCACCTTGTATATATGTGTCGAGTTTAACAACTGAAACGAATGAACGAAAATAAAATGTCTGTTGTTGCTGCTTACAATTACAACAACATCTGCTGCTACCATGTGTTTGTAGGCACTGGCTACAAACGAGTTGCCGTATCGCATTATTTTCACCCATTACAGCAAATGTTGCCACATTGCGTAGTATTAAGTGTGGATCGTTTTATTTGGAAAGTCGTATGTGGCGATAGCTTAAGGGAATAAAAAAACAGCCTTATTATCAGGAAAATAGAAATATAAACCCTAAAACTGAACTGAACTGAACCCTTAAAATTGGATCAGTCGGCCAAATCGGGTCAGTCGATAAAATCGGCTCACATTGTAAACCAATAAGAGCCGATTATATCGGCGACGGCTTGAGCTTCAAAAATTTTTTGGTGGCGGCGACGAGTCATACAATTTTGGATCGTTTTATGTTTATGTTTTTATTATGGTTGAATTTTTTAGTAATTAACAGTGTATAACAATAAGGCTGTTTTTTTATTCCACTTTCGACTTACGACTTTCCAAATAACACGATCCTCACTTAATACTACGCAATGTGGCAACATTTGCTGTAATGGGTGAAAATAATGCTATACGGCAACACGTGCTAGCAGCAGATGTTGTTGTAATTGTAAGCAGGAACAACAGACATTTTATTTTCGTTCATTCGTTTCAGTTGACAAACTCTACACAAATATATACTAACAATAAAATAATATAAAAAGTACAAAAATGAAATACATATGATTTTGGCAAGTAAAACGAAAAACAACTAGGAAAAATTTCATCAACTGTTTAAACGATTATACCTGATGGATTATTCTACCATGATCAATATGTACAACATTTACCGCGCGTAGTTGTGAACAATTTAGGTTCAATTTTATTTTCAATCGCAAATAAAAATCTATCCTTCAATTTTAGAGATATAAAAATATACGTGGTCTTCCATTAAATACAATAATTTTAATGAACTTAAAATATGTAAACCATTTTGCAAGTTTCTGCTTTTGAGTCTCTCCTTGATAACAAATGATAACAAAATTTATCTAAGATAACTTTTTGTTGCCATTTCTTGAAATTGAAGATGTGGCAACATTATCATTGCTCAAGTCGGAATTTAAGTGGGAAATTGAAATGCCACTTAATATCGCTTAGCTGTTCCGTACAAATTAAGCTATAATTAACTTTAGGGGGGTTAAAAAAAACACACTTAATGTATACCAGTTTAAAATAAGGTTACATTTTAAACTTCAGTTTCTACAGATTAAAATCGTATGAGTAATCTTCTGGGTTAGCGAGGGTTTGCGGAGAGTTACCACCTATCTCTGATATATGTCGAAAAAATTTCAAGAGTAATTGTTCTTCGTAATACATTTTCATATTTACGTGTGGTGACATACATGCACTAGACATACACTTAAGCCACTGATTCGACCCTCATAGGAATTCGAGGCTATTCACGAAGTTCCTCAAGATATTCCAGTCCAATCCCACAAAATTGGTCATGGCCGGTATTATACTATCCGAGAGATACCGGGATCTAGCTTTTGTGAAGGCCGTGCATTGACACAAGAAATGGTTCATCGTCTCGTCGTCGTCCATGCACGCCCTGCACTCATTATTTGCCACTAGTCCATTATGGTACAGGTGGGTCCCGTAAATCCGAATGTCCCGTTAAGACTCCCATCATTTTGCTCACTACAGACTTTCCCAGTTTCAGTTAACCTTTTGTCCTGTACCCATTTGGGACTCCCCATAGGGTCTTTGTCATCCTGCAATGTTTCGCGCTCTCTAGGTTCACCGTTTGAAGATTCCTGTCTTTCGTTGTCAGAAAGTTCGCACGTTCATTACCGACAACTCCGCTATGTCCCGGCACCCAGTTGATGTTGAGTCTGCCGTGAGTGGAATAATCGTTTATTACATTTTTGAAGATGCAATAAATAATCGCATCTATCCGTGAAGATGCACTCCGTAATCGCTCGAACTTTCGCTGGAAATTTCGTATTGTGATCCGCGAGACGTAGGTGGGTTTCGGTTGCACTTCCAATGTGCTTCAGGATCATGAGGCGGGGATGCGTTCTGCGCTAGTAGCTGAATGAGCTTCTCTGCATACAAAATTGCAGCTTTACGATGTCCGCCTTTGGGTTTTCGTTTGTTGATCAGGTGATATCCCAGTTGCTGTATGCATGCCTTTATGTTGGAATCTCGCACTAGTGACAACCATGTTTTCGTCGCAGTGAAATCTATCAGTCTCATTTCGTTATTGGACGTGATGGTGTGTAAAATGAATTTACCGATGGTTGGTTCAAAGACATTTTCCCTGCCGACTTTAGCATTAAAATCACTTAGGGCAATCTAATGTCATGGCCAGGACATCGGTCGTAAGGTTAAATAAAAAGTAATGCACTACCCCCTGCGCTATCTATTGCAAAATGTAGTCTATTGACTATATTCAATCGCGGATATATCTAAAATTAAAGATCGCTCAAAAAAATCACTAAAACGTTAAAATTTTAAGTGAAACTCCTTGTAAAAAAAAGATCGTGAAATACATGCTAAATGTTTGCACTAGACAGTTGTACTATTCGTGGTACGGTCGGTGCGATAGATATTCATTTGCCGTAAATTGACTTACTACACCAGGTGGAATTACAAAAATTGTTGACTTAAATTTTTCATGTCGGTTTGATGAAGAACTGTGAAATTTAAACATATTTTGGACTTTTTTGTTATATTTTATTGTTAGTATAATTATATATTTGTAGTGTATTTAGACAAAAATGTTATCGCACAAAACGAAATGCCGTTGCTATTTTCTTGTTGGTTGGTTTGAGCCATTGCCTCTATCTGTTATTATTAAAGCAATAGTTTCCAACATCCAACCGCCAATGTACAACATACCAAAGACGATCAAGAATTAGACGACCAGAAGAAGTGCGCAATTTGGCAACGGTGGTAAAAGAGAACAAAAAAATGGTAGAAATTCACTCAAACGCATTTCTCTCTCGCGTCACATCTTGATTATTTCATACATTTGCCATAGTTTATGTAATTTTACTTCAACATGGTGGCATTTGTATAGTTATATATAATAACACTATCAAAAGGCTGCTCGTGTATTGAAATATTCAGTGAAGAGAGTAAGAGGGACAGAAGAGAATGGTCATGGTTTCACTCGTTTTGTTTATTGGCATTCGAGTGAAGAGAAATTTTGACTGTCTACTTGTACATCGTTTTTGAACATACCAAATACCATCAATTTACTGAGAGAGTTGGCTACTCTATACGTCATTACTCTATGGTGTATTATTAGGTTTGTTTCTTTACTTTACCGCGGGATCCCGCAGGAACCCAAACGCGTTTCTTTACTCACAAATTGGGCAAATGAGAGCGATTTTTTGTTTCTCTTAACGTCAAAATGCGTTTCTCTTTTTACCGAACTTACCCAAACTTTTTCTTCGGGTAAGTTTGGGCAAAGTGTCAAACAATCAGCTGTTCGAAACGTCAACATAAAAAATATGTATTATTTGTGAAAAAAGTAACACAAGTGAAAAAAAATTATTGAATTTACAATTTTATTAACTTGAAAAGTGATTGCTTTGAGAGTGCTTATTTATAGAAAATGGGAAGTGTGCAAATGAACAGTGAAAATTAACATGATATGCACGATTTGTTGTCAAGCATATGTTTTGTGCTGTGACATTTGTTTTCGGGCCAGAAAAGTGGTTTTTTGCGTTTCTTTATTTTTGGGTAAAATTGAGTATTTGAGAGAGAATTTTGCTTTTACTCTCTTTTACCCGAAATTTACAGTAAAGAAACAAAGCTATTATAGTGGTACATAGAGCAATACTAAAGAGCCTCCATTACTCTCTTCGATGCCTCTTTATGACGACGAGGTAGTTGGCCATTTCATCGAGTTCGAGTTGCTTTGGTAATTTACTCTTTGGTTGGCATAATACGAACACAAATAAAAGAGAATGCGTATTGTCATTAGTACCGATCAAACACTTTTAAACTTAGTTTGCTGCATGGTCTCTAATCTGTATATCTTCTTTGGTCTCTCATTCTACATCATTTCCCTAGTGGCTTTTCGATCTGCTGTACAATAGAACCCCCCTGAGTGGTACTAACTTGAATTTTTGTATCATGGTACAATAATATCGTATCTACATGGAAATCTCGTTTGAACAAACAGCTGATTTAATTTTTGTAATGTAATTTTTCGCTTTAGTTGTCAAACTCATATGTACATATTTTGGTTTTGTACTCTTTGATAGAATTTCGACGTAATACAAACAAAAATTAAAGAAATTTGTTGTGTTCTTCAAATCAAAACAAATTTATTGCATACAAAGTTACTTTAGAAGTTATAAGTGCTAATAAACTCGAACTTAAAGTCAGTTTTTTTAACTCGAATCTCGCTCATTCTCTTTCACATTCTATCCTGTATCAAATTTACAGTTAGGAGGTCGATCAGATGTGTCATCGGAACCCACCAGAGGGATTCTATGGCACAGCTGATAGAAAAGGTACTAGGGAAATGATGGAGAATGAGAGACCAAAGAAGACAGGAACTAAGTTTAAATAGTATTTATTGATACTAATGACAGCTAAATTATGTTTTATATTGTTTGCATTAAAAGTAAATACGCATTCTCTTTGATTTCTGTCCGTTTTATGTCCAACGAAAGTGTAAAATTGGTAAAATACAGCAGCAAAAGAAAAAAAACTCTATGAAATGGCCTACTACCTCGTCGTTATGAAGAGGCATCGAAGCGAGTAATGGAAACTCTTAAGTATTACTCTATGCATGCACTGGGTTTCCCCCAAGGAGTACCAAGACAGTTGATCGAGTTAGTACTTGGAGAACTTATAGAGAAAATGCTTTCAAAGAAGAAACGGTGATAGGAGACTGGGTTGTGTAATGCAATTTTCATATTTTGTAGTCGCGTGTCAAGCCAAAAGTACAAAACACATCAACTGGGAGTAATTAAATCGATTAAAAAAAGGGATATTCAGTGAAAAAAATCAAAATGTAATGAAGTATTAGAGTAAAATTATTTGTGTAGATTCCAATCAACACGCAAATTGCTAAAATTAAAGATTTTTCTCATTCTCTATATGTTTTTCAAGTTTTAAACGGACTTTGTTAGTACACAAAACAGCTGTTGTAAACTCTTGTTAAAAAACTATAACATAATACCCAGCTGTATGTGTAGTCAGTACGAGTATTTTGAAATAAATGTAAATTTTTTAAAATTTATTTTATTTGTTTTTTGTTTCAAATATTAGTTTTTTAATTACGCATTTTTATTAATAATATTAATATAATTTTCGTCGTTTATACAATGATTTATTTCATTCATTAAATTAAATTTAACTATTTAATATACAGTTGTTCATTCTTTTTGTTGTTTTTTTTATTTAAATATATAAATTAAGAATAAAATAATAAAACGCCAGTGCAAAAAGTATAAAAATTATAAAAACAAATATTTAAACTAAAATAAGAAAAGTAAAAGTATAAAAGTGGCAGGAAAGTAGATGAAAACTTTTGAGTGTTGCATTTAAGTTACAATAAATATTTATATTTTGTGACTAAGTAATATTTTTTTCAAAGAAAATATTTTTTTATATATTCGAAGAAGTAACTTTGAGAGCAAAAGCCCTGGCATTCAAATAAAACAAAGAAGATATTAAACAAAAAAAAAAAATATAGGAAATGTCTACATTTACATTCACAAAATCAAAGGTAAATAAACTTATAGATTATTAAAAAAACAAAAAAATATTTATATCTAAAACGTTTTTCTAAAAACAAAAAATAAAATATATATTTACATGCAAAGACATATAAGGAGTGTCAGATTAAACTGCAGGAAATTGTAATATCAGAGCAAAAGGAAGACAGAGAGAGTACAAAAAAAAAAGAAAAACGTTTTAGTCGTTTGTTGCCCTAACTTAAGGAAGGATTCTGTTGTGTTTAGATTATTAAATACTTTCATTTTAAATACATTATATACTTTAGGGAATTTGACTTAAAGTAGTGACTATACATTGTGTATTATATATTTTTAAACTATTTACTTTTTGCTTTTAATATAATTTGAGGGAAGCAAATTCTCATTCAATTTTCATTTTTGAAAAAAATACTTTACCCTATACATTTTTCATTTTAAATCGCTGCTTTTACGAAAAAGTATATTTTAAAGTTTCCTTTCAAATAAAAAATCCAAATGAATTTGTTTTTATGGTTTTTAGTTATTTGAAATGGAAGTCGAAGCTTTTGAAGATTTGTGTACACCAACGAGATTAAACGTGTTTGTTGGTGAAGAAAGCGGGGTTTCTTTCGAACATTAAGTTTTTTACTTTAATTTGCTTAAAGTTTTCCTTTTTTATATTTATTTATTAAAACAATTATTTATAAAAGTAAACATTTAAATGGTAATTAAAAAATATTAATATATCAAATCCTCCATTAGTCATTCGGAAAATTAAATAAAAAACACAAAATATGGAAAAAACATTTACATAAACTTAACTTTACAGAAAAATTTAATTTTTCATCATAGGTTTTTTTTTTGGATGAAGACATGATATTAAGGATTTGTATAACGACAGAATTGATCTTGAAATCGCTGTTTTGTGTGTGTGAAGTACTTTTTGATTAGGTAGTGTGTGTGTGTGTGTGTGTGTTGTAGCAATGGTCTGACATGAATAGTTTTTAAGAAAAATTCTTAATACAAAGAATTTGAAAAAAACATAAATAAAAATCCTTAAGAGCCTTATCCATTCTATTGAGTATTAGCGGTTAGAAACCAAAACAATGCGTCCAACGCCGGTGGCAGACCAAAAAGATTCCGCTATGACTTTAAATCGGATGCATAAAGACGTCATTGCATAACGCATGCGAAACGCGTTGGCGTGAATGCCTGTTAATACAGGGGCTGCAGCAGTTCATGTTGCAAAAGTTGGCAGTTTTAATGGGTCTGTATATTTCTCCCTGCTCTCTACGCTATTGTGTATTTGAGCACGCAAATGCAACTCTGTTGTATATGGATTATAAATACTAATGCAATAAAAACAAAACAATATAAAAAAACTAAACTAATGCTTTTATATAAATTGAAATAAAGCAAAACAAAATAAAAAAAATTTGACTAATGGAGAAGTTGTCGTTAGTACGAGAATTACAAAATAGTTTGTTGGCTTTTATGCGTTCATCATCTAATTAAAAACAGAATTGTCCTAACTTTGTGCCCTTGTTCTTCGTTTAACACGTTTTTTCCTTCGTATTCTTTAAATATTTGTAACTTATAAGCAGTGTTGGTTAATAACTTTGGCAGTATTTTGTTAATTAACAGTAATCCCTTTCGAAAGCAATTAAACTAATTAAAATGTATTTTGAAAAAAACGTAACTTTTAAATACTATACAAATGGGTTAGACCTCTGCATTAATTATACGCGCCTCAAAACTATTCGAAATTCTCATGTTAGTTTTTTTTTTTAAATTTTTACAACTATGTACTCTAAAAAAATATTTTCTTGTTTTTAGAAAAAATTCACGTTATTTTTTTTTTTAAATTTACATAAACTTAACAATTTCTTAAATTGTTTTCAAATTTTCATTTACTTGTGTTTCAAATACTTTTAATTTTCTTTTATACCGCGAAAGTTTAACTTGTCAAAATATTGACGTTTTGTGTAAGTGTCTTTTTTAGAAAATCTTTCTGCACTCGGTGTTTTTTACAAGTTCTTGGATTTTTTACAAATTTTAAATTTCAAATTCTCAAATTTGTTACTTGTCTATATCTTTTACAGGGGTTTCTATGTATGTATTTTCAATATTTTTTGTTTTCTGGTCTTTTAATTTGTTTTTATTATCTTACGATAAGTAGTCTGGTGTGGGTTCTGGCACTGCTTCGGGGTTGGTGAACAAGGGATTTGGAAACTCTGGTGGGTGCGGCAAGGGTGCCAAAGTTTTGGGTCTTCTTCTGTAAGCCATCAGCCAACATGAGACGGCAACAGCTACAGCTACTAAGGCAAGTAGGGCTGTGATTACCAAAGCTATTATCAAACCCACCATAGAGACGCAAATGTCTTCAACTCGTTGAGCCGCTGGTTTAACTGAAAAAAGAAAATAACAAGTAACGAAAATTACCTAAACTTTTCCAAATATTTGAGTAATCTTCTACATACTATTTGCATCTCCAGCTCCCGTCGTTGTTCTCTTTTCAAATGTTAATATTGCATTGGATGATATTGTAATCTCCTCTCGCAATTGACCTTCGACTCCGGTATTTGTTGCTATAGCCGTAGAATCGTCAGTCGAATTGTCTGCAATAGCACGACGACGACGGCGTCCAAATGCATTATATCCACGACAATTGACGGGTTGACATTTGCCAAAGCAAACGCGTATATTACACTGGAAGCGTATATTGTCGGACGAGGGGAATTTGAAGGCATTAAAGTTGGCCAATAAACTGTTGGTATCCGGATTGTATTCCCATTCGCCAAATATTGATGGATCTGTGGCACAGCCATTTTCGTCGGTCACAATATACTCATTCTCGACATTATCCTCCATGGTCTTAGCTATACAGGATCTAGCAAAACCTCCATAAATGGCTGCAATTGACATTAAACAACGAAATTTAGAATAAATTCCTTCCCAACAAATTTGTCACAATGAAATACTTACTCGCTGGTTCTACATCAACTTGTAGTTTAAGATTATCACCAATTTCGGCTGAATTTATTTCTTCGCCTTCGTGGGTTATAATTCTCATTTGGCATATTGGTGGTGGCCCGGTATTGGCAATGGTACCGGCTGTGGTCAGCATCGAAACATTGAAACCGAGCGTAACGTTCTTCTCGCCCGTCTGGTAAACACACTTGATGTTATAGGCCTGAGCCTTATACGTCACCAATTTAGGATGTTTCTGTATCACCAGGACAAAGCTGGCAATATCTTTTACAGCTTGCATGCCACAGCTACCAAAGTGTACACGGAATATTTCGGTACGCGGAACAGTTTCACCGGCCAAATTCACCACCCGTCTACATTCTTCGTCCTTACTGTGACCTTTCACATAGAGCACACCGTTAAAGCCGGGTTCGGTTATATGGATCTCAACTTGAACACCATCAGCCAAACAGGAGACAACCATATCCGGTCTTGGGAAATCAGTGCGGAAGTTGGTGTGGTTACATATCAAATCAGGATTTCCAGAATAACCGGCGATACATTGACATTGGGCGCGATGGTTGACAGCATTGCAGAAGGCATTTACACCGCAAGTCTTCAAAAGGCATGGATCTTCGCAGGTCTTGGTGTCCGTATGGCATTCACGATTATCAGCGCAATTATCATTGGTTTCGCACTCTGGCTTATCTTCTGGAATGCATTCACCGCTGCTGGTAAGTCTGTATCCATGATCGGTAGGGCAAATACAACGTCCTCTCTCATCGATGACAAAGCCTCTTTCCAAAGCGCATACGCAGTGACCGCTTTCATCGATCTTCAAACCTTGTTCGGGTATGCATGGAGTGCAATACTCATATACATCCAAAGCCGTACCAGGTGGACATACACATTGACCGTCGATATCACGGACGAATCCCTTCTCAATAACGCATAGTGAACGTTTATCGCATTGCACGGCAGCGTTTCCAGTGTATCCTTCCAAACACTCGCAGATCATGGTTCTAACAGGAACGGTATCCAATACTCGACATTCGGCATTTACACCGCAGGGTTGTGTGGCATTGCATGGGTTAATACATGCGCCTCGGATACAGGCTGTTTGGCTGGGACAATCACCATCGTATTGACATATTGGAATATCTCTAAATGGCTCGCAACCATTGCGACGAGCTATGGTTCCCGGTGGACAAGCACACTGAGGTCTGTGTTGGTACACCTTACATATCTCATCTATGGCACAGGCGGCCGTGGTATCACATGGATTTTCACATTTGCCATTGGCACAAGCCTTATCTGAAGGACATTCGCTGTCACTTCTACAGCCCAATGGGACACATGATATCCGAGCATTACCTCTGAAACCAGGATGGCATTCACAAACCGCACGGTGCTCTACAGCCAAACACTGGGCGTTTACACCACATTGTTCGCCTTGACAGGCGGGGACACATAGTTGGTTACGGCATGTATGAGTCGAAGGACAATCAGAGTTTATGGAACATTCCACCTTAGAACATTCGAATTCCGGGTTGCCTTCGTATCCCTGGCGACATGTACACACTGGCTTGTGGTCCTTGATGCGACACTCGGCATTCAAACCGCAATTGCATGGGTCGCGACAAACTCCATTTAGACACGATTTTTCGGAGGGACAATCGGAGTCGGCTACACAGCCTCCCACTTCGATAATAGTCTTGGTAGGCTTACAAGTGCCACTTCCACTACTGATGTAACCGTCGGGACAAACACAAATCATAGTTCTTACGGGAGATGTGGGTGTCACTACACATTGGGCAGGTCTATTACAAGGTTCTAGTACCAGACATGGATCAACACACTCGTTATTAATACAAGCTAATCGGGAAGAACAATCGGTGTCTAATCTGCATGTAGGCTGAGGTTCAAGTCTGCAGTCAACGTAAGGGTTACCCAAGAATCCAGAAGGACAGCGACATACAGCCAAATGATTTTGAGCTCTGCATTCAGCTCTAGGTGAGCAAGTGCTGTGATAGACACAGGGATTCACACATTGTTCATTTAAGCAGAACTTATCAGTGGGACAATCGTTATTGGACTGACAACCGATAACGCGACATCTTTCATAAGCATTACCTCGGAAGCCGCTCTTACATCTGCACATAGCTTGGTTTGACTCGACATAACATTCCGCATTACTTCCGCAAGGATCATTAACCAAACATGGGTTGATACAATTACCATTGACACATGCCTTACCGGAATCACATTCGCTATCCACCCGGCATCCGATTGTTCTACACGAAGTGTAGGGATTGCCTTCGAAACCGTCTTGGCAAGAGCAGATGGCACGGTGATTAGTAACTTGACACTGTGCGTTAGTTCCACAGTTGCATGGGTTGCGACATTGTCTGTTAATACAGGCTTCTTGGTCCGAACAATCTGAGTCGGATACACAACCCGATGGAGTATTTAGTACAAGTTGCTTGCATTCTCCTTTGCTATCGGGTACATATGAAGCAGGACATTCACATACCATAGTGCGCACTGGAACACTATCCAGTACACTGCATTGAGCTGAGCTGGCACAAGGTGCTAATTCGGTGCATGGGTTTTGGCACTTGACATCAATACAGGCCAGACCACTAGGACAGTCGCCATCATCTCGACAGACAGGTTCTTGTGGTCTGATCTCACAATAAGCATAAGGGTTGCCTAGAGGCATATCACTGGGACATCTGCAGACCGCACGATGTTGTAGGGATAGACATAAAGCATTTTGAGCACAAGGGTTGCTTTGATCACGACAAGGATTAATACACAGATTATCGACACAAGCTTGGTTTGATGCGCAGTCATAATCAGAGTTACATTCGACGCGAATACAACGTACAAATGGATCGCCTTGCATGCCAACTGGACAGCGGCACGAAGATCTATGATTGCGGCCATAGCATTCGGCATTTAATGCACAAGGATCACTGATTAGGCATGGATTAACACATTCCCTATTGACACATTGTTGGTCGGTAGAACATTCATCATCTGATTGGCATCCTATTTGAGCGCAGCCATATTGAGCATTGCCGGAGTATCCGGGCTTGCAGTAGCAAACTGGGTGATGATTGCGTACTTGACACTCAGCGTTGGGACCACAGTTACAAGGATTAATACATTTTTCGTTAACACAGGATTCGGTAAGTTGACAGTCAGAGTTTGACTTGCAACCAACGGTAATCACATCACGGGCTGTAGGAAAAACGAGGTAATAAAAAAACATTTACGAAGTTATTTAATACACAAATACTTACGTGGTATACAAGCTTGTCTTGCGTCTCCTGAGTATCCTGTGGGACAGCGACATACAGCTTCTCTAAGCTGTACATGGCAGTAAGCACCACGACCGCATGGATCTTCAACACATGGATTGACGCAGCGTTCGTTGTGGCAAGTCTTGTCGTAAGAACAATCATCATTGTTGGTACATTCTGCCGTAGGTGTCTTGGGTTGCTCATACACAATTCCTCTACATTCAACACGTGGATTGCCTTCATATCCTTTGGGACAAGTGCACTGAGCATAATGGTCTTGAGATACACATTGAGCATTCACACCGCATCTTTCCAAACGACACGCATCAATGCAGGATCCCTTTTGGCATACCTCCCTGTTATCACAGTCGTCGTTATGTTGGCATCCAGAGACAACATCGTGTCGTATTGGTACACAATTTCCAGAGTTATCGGTTATGGTGTCACTAGGGCACTTGCAAATCATTGTTCTCAATGGCAGTGTATCTAAGACACTGCATGTTTGTTTTGGAGTGCATACATGAGGAGTAGCACAAGGATTAGCGCATCTCTGGTTCATACAAGCCAGTTGGCTTGGGCAGTCGGCATCTTGGGTACATTCTGGTTTCGGTTTGATTGCGGGAGGTTGTTTAGGCAACAAACATTCTTGGTATGGATTTCCAGTGAAACCAGCTCGACATTGACACTGTGGCTGATGGCGTCTGGCTATGCATATGGCAGCGGCCGCACAGGTATCTTCATCGCAGACTGGGCGGCACACCCTATTTAGTCTATCGCAAGCCTCATGATCGGCACAGTCTTCATTATATTGACAGTGACCAGTTATACATGATACAAATGGATTGCCTTGAGTGCCTGCTGGGCAGACGCAAACGGCTTGGTGATTCTGAGGTTCGCATAGGGCGTTGGTGCCACAACGGACTTTACCAAAAGTGCATGGGTTGACACAATTATCATTGATACAAGCCTTGTCATAGGGACAGTCAGCATTGATCTTACATTCGGCTATAGGAAAATTAAGTAAAATAAAGTCAATACGTGTCACAGACTCACTAGATGTTAGCGGAAACCTACGTTTGAAACACTGAACTTGTGGATCGCCTCCCCATTCAGAGGGGCAGGAACATATGGGACGATTACTGAAAACCCTGCACTCAGCATTTCCACCACAAGGATTTCCCTCTGCGCAAGGATCTTGGCATTTTTTGTTTATGCAAGCTTTTGTGGGCGGACATTCAGAGTCATGAGTACAGCCAGAAGTGATGTGAGCTAGAGGAAAAATTTAGTAACTAATATTCCGTCTACATTTATTTTATATCAACTTACGTGGTTGGTAACAGTTTCTGAATGGGTCACCCTGAGTACCCTGAGGACAGGTGCACACAGCTCTGTGCTGTTGAGCCAAACATTCGGCAGTGCGGGCACAAGGTGATCCATCAATGCATGGGTTAACACAGTCACCATTACGGCAAGCCTCAGTCGAAGCACATTCTTCATTTGATTGACATCCCTGATCGCGGACAGGTTCTGAGGAAAGAAATCAGGAGACTTTAGCACATATTCAAAACAATATTTTAGATTAGGAAGTGCTTGTGTTTCGTTAGAGCAGTGTAATGGGCTTAAAAGTGTACAAATTTAACTCAGTGCAAACAAATTATGTACACTGTAAGACATATTTTTTAGTTTTGAAACAGAAATAATAAAGCTGCAATAGAGAAAAATGTTTAAAATCCTCTTCACTCAAAAATTAAATGTTATAGCAGTCAATCATTGAAAATTTGTTTACCTTTGCGACAGCCTACATCGGCGTCACCCACATAACCGGGTTCACATTCACAGATCATTGTTCTAAAAGGCAACGTGTCCACTACTGAGCATACTGCATTGGCTCCACATGGTTTGGTCACAATACATGGGTTCTTACATTCTCCACTGAAGCAGGCCAATTTGCTACTGCAGTCGGCATCCATGGTACACTGGGGCGCCACCTTAACTTCCTCTATTTCACAGCGCTCAGCAGGATTGCCTGCATATCCAGGAGGACATCTACATTGGGCTTGATGGTTATTGACCCGACATTGAGCTCCAACACCACATTTGCAAGGATCTTCACATCGTTCATTTCGGCAGGCCAAGTTAAAGGCACATTCATTGTCACTAGTACATTCAGGCCGCTCACAGCGTATTAAAGGATTACCCCGGTATCCATCAGGACAGTGACATCTGGCTTTGTGATTGTAATCAGAACGGCAAATAGCTTGAGCGCCACATTGAGTGTACACACAAGGTTCGGTACACTGTTTGTTAATGCAAGCTTCGGTGGCGGGACATTCCTCATCAGAGCGGCATCCAATCAAGTAACAGTTGTTCAAGGCGTTGCCAGTAAAACCTTCATTGCAGACACACAACGGTCTGTGCAACTGAACATGGCATCTGGCATTTTGCCCGCAGATGTTGCCCAATTCACATGGGTTCTTACATTGTTGGTTAACACACGCTTTGTCATTACTACAATCGCTGTCGGAGACACATTCAGGTTTAGGTGCAGGTACCACTTCCATTTGTTGCAAACATTGACTGTATGGCGAGCCATAGAATCCTTGAGGACATGTGCATACTGCCTTATGATTGATGGCGTTACATATGGCATTAAGGCCACATGCATTAGGGCATGGGTCCCGGCATTTTTGATTGACACACGTACGATCACGCGAACAATCCTCATTGACGATACATTCTGGATAAGAGCAAGTGCCCACACCATTAAGAACGCGGCAAACACCATTAGAGCGGCAAGGTGATGGATTGCAAGGGTCTGCAGGCTCCAATTGTTTGGGCGCTTCATGGCACTCCACGAATGGATTGCCCACCATCTGTGATGGACAGCTGCAAATAGGATTGTGGTTTACTGTTTGACAGACTGCACCATATCCGCAAACTCCTGGACAGGGATCAACACATTTGTTGTTAACACAAGCCGTGTTCTTGGCACAATCCGAGCTGAGGGTACATTCTGGTCTGCATTCTTGTCCGTAAGGATTGCCAAAGAAGCCTGGCAGACATTCACATACGGCCTTGTTATTCTGTTCGCGACAAACGGTATTATGTCCACATGGTGTTGGATAGCAAGGATCAGATTTTTCAGAAGGAACCTCCTGTATAACGATCGGTGAACATTGTATAAACGCATTACCAGTGTAACCCGTATTACATGAACATATCGGGATGTGATTGTTGATCGAGCAAACGGCTTCAACGCCACAGGTTCCAGGACAAGGATCAGCGCATTTCTGGCGTATACAGGCACGGTTGGCGGGACACTCAGAGTTACCCACACATTCTGGTCTACATCCCTCATAGGGATTGCCAATATATTCGTTGACACATTCACATGTGAAACCAGAACCGCGGACACGACATTCTGCGTTACTGCCACAAGGTGAAGGGCGGCAAGGATTTTTGGGTTCTTCATGCTTAGGAGGTAGTACTGAAATGGAAAAATATGAATGGTTATTAGACTGAGTATGACCCTATATTCTTCTAAACCTATATAACGCAAAATTGGGTGTATGCCTTACTTTCTTTACGCTCGTAACACATACGGAATGGGTCGCCGGTCATACCCGTCGGACAATGGCAGTTCGCCATATGCAAGGTAACTATGCAATTAGCATTTAAGCCACACGATCCGGGACAAGGATCGCGACATTTCTGACTGATACATGCCAAATTATTACTACAATCGTCATTGCTGGTACATTCTGTACGGCAATTGGGTGGGGAACCTATGAATTCAGCTAAGCAAGAACATCTAGCTTGGTTATTGACTACAGAACATTGTGAATTGGGTCCACATGGGGAAGGATAACAAGGATCCTTTGGCTTAGTAGGCGGTTCGCGACGCATTTCTAAAGTAATATTTAAAAATGTAAATGTATTAAGTCCCTTATAAAAGGTCACTTTCAATTAAATATACCTATTGGATTGCAAACAGAGTATGGGTTGCCTTCAAAACCACGAAGACATTCACAATGAGCTCTGTGTTGCACCACTTGACATTCAGCATTCAAACCACATTTTCCAGGACAGGGGTCGACACATTTATTATTGATGCAAGCATGCATTGGAGAGCAGTCTGAGCTAGTGTAGCATTCTAAGCGACAGTTGGGTGGATTTCCCAAATATCCAGTGATACAGGAACAAACAGTATTACCATTGCGCTCTACACATTGAGAGTTGGGGCCACATGGCGATGGTTGGCAGGGATTCTTGGGGAGCTCATCTCGTACAGTTTCACAAGCTACAAATGCATTACCGGTCATACGTTCTGGGCAGCGGCACATGGCTATGTGATTTGATACTTCGCACAAAGCATTTTGACCACATGTACCTGGACAAGGATCGACACATTTATTGCGAACACAGGCACGATTGCGAGCACAATCGGAGTTGAGTACACATTCAGGACGGCATCCGACATAAGGATCACCATGGTATTCGGGCAGACAGGAACATTCACCATTTTGGCATACTGAATTGGGGCCGCATGGTGAAGGAATGCACAGATCTACAGGATCATTTGTTTCTGCAAAAACAGGGTAAGGGAAATTTAAAATAGACTCATTACGTTTGCACAACTTTTGAAATATACTTGTTGCAATTGGTGGAGGTAACAGTCTGCAACTATTGAAAGGATCACCAGTGTAGCCAGTGGTACATGAGCAACTTGGTGTATGATTTATGACATTACACAAAGCGTCAAAGCCGCATGATCCAGGACAAGGATCGCGACATTTAAGATTCATACATGCCATATTACTGTCACATTCGGCATTTATCGTACACTCCGGTCGGCAGTTGGGTGCTGCTCCTATGTAGTTTGGCAAACAACTACAAGATGCCACACCATGTATTTCTCGGCATTGAGAATAAGGACCGCAAGGAGAAGGCAAACATGGATTCACACGTTCTGGTGGAGGTTCGTCTTTTTTGCGCTCCGGTATCTGCTGGCACCTAGTGAAGGCTTCTCCGGTATATCCTGGTTTGCACGAACATAATGGGCTGTGACTGTTTACATGACATTCAGCGTTTATACCGCAGGCTCCTGGGCAGGGATCTTCACATTTTTGATTTATACAGGCCTTGTCAGAAGGACATTCCGAACTGACCACACATTCTGGTCTACAGGCTGGTGGAGTGCCCATAAATTCTGGTAGACATGAGCAAACAGCTTGACCATTTACTTCGCGACATTGGGCATTGGCTCCGCATGGAGAAGGTTCGCAAGGGTTCACATATACAGGTGGCTTAGCTAAATTGGTGTACACAAGGAAATGTTAAATCATCGGCCATATTCAAAAGCAAACTTAACCATAAAAAGCATTAAAAAGCAAAGCGGTTAAAGCATTGGACTGGTTTAAAGCGTAAATTAAACGAGATCTTTCTTAAATCTATAATCTAAAAGTAGTATGAAAAGGTTTTATAAGCGAAAGGCAGATAACTGAGTTGAGGGATTTAGTTTAAGGTTCTGAGTTTATTCCTATCAGTCAGAACTAATTATTTGCAGTAGTTTTTCAGGGAGAGTTGTGGTTATGCGTGAGAAGAAGGGGGTTTTAGGTATATATAACATTAGGGTCCGTAAATCCACTTGTTGCGTGTTAAATCATCTTCGTGTTAAATGTAGATAAACGGATTAAGCTTACGTTCTTCCAACCGCTGGACACACTGTCTATACGGATTACCTTCGTAACCCGCTAAACAAATGCAGTTAGGTACATGATTAACAATTTGGCAAAGAGTATTATGACCACATGTTCCAGGACATGGGTCACGACACTTCTGATTTCGGCATACATGATTAGCCGCACAATCCGAATTACTCAAACATTCAGGACGACAAGCTTCGTAAGGATTGCCGTAATAGCCGGACAAACATTGGCAACTGTTCAAGCCACCATTGGCCTGACACAAAGCATTTGGGCCGCAAGGACTGGGACTACAGGGCACATCAACTTCAGTTGGTGGTTCCTTTTGACGTACACAGTGGACGAAAGGATTACCAACAAGACCAGAGGGACAATAGCACATCGCAGCATGAGAAACAACACGACAATTAGCTTGGGTGCCGCATGAACCTGGACAAGGGTCAATGCATTTTCGATTAATACAAGCCTTTTCCGAGGGACAATCGGCACTATTAACACACTCTGGGTGGCAGCGAGGAGGTTGACCTATATAGTCACTAAGACAAGAACATTTAGCTTCATTATCAGCAGATACGGAACATTCAGAATAAGGGCCACAGGGTGAGGGCAGACAAGGATTTTGTGGTATATTGTCCTTCGGAGGTACTATAGGCTCGACTGTAATTTATAGAGAAGTTTATTAGAATGTCTGAAAAGCTTAAAGGTTGTAATCTCACTACCTATTGCCGAACATTGGATTACGGGGTTTCCTGTGTATCTGATAGGACACGTGCATCTCGGCATATGATTATTGGCATGACATAATGCTCTAATACCACACGCTCCCACGCATGCATCCCTGCATTTTTGATTCATGCAGTACTTATTACCGGGACAATCTGAATTCGAACTACATTCAGGACGACATGATGGAGGAGAACCCAAATATCCTGTTATACAACTACAAACAGCTTGATTGTTAACTTCTAGGCACTGAGAATTGGGCCCACATGGAGATGTTTGACATGGCCGCATCGGAGTATCGGGAATATTATCTCTTAATGGTTCACAGTGTATAAAGGCATTGCCGGTCATGCGTTCTGAACAAGAACACATCGCTTTGTGATTATAGACATGACATACTGCTTGGTTTCCACAAATTCCCGGACATGGATCTTGACATTTCTGATTAATGCAAGCGCGATCTCTGGAACAATCAGTATTTATAACACACTCGGGTCGACATGCGACGTAGGGATCTCCATGGTAATCGAGCAGACAGGAACAAGTTCCATTATAACATTTGGCGTTACTTCCACATGGCGACGGAACACAGGTGTCTTTGTTATGTCCAATAGGTGGACCTGTCATTTTGATCACTACAGGTGGTGAGTGACATTCGCTAAACGGATCTCCAACCATTCCAGACTGACAAATGCAAATTGGTAAATGATTAACTACATTGCACAACGCATTAAAACCGCATGATCCTGCACAAGGATCTAGACACTTCTCATTGATACATGCAAAGTAAGCGGGGCAGTCAGAATTTACGGAACATTCGTGTCTACAATTAGGCGGTGAACCAACATAGCTCGGTAAACAAGAGCATATGGCAATTCCATGGCGATTATGACATTGCGAAAACTGGCCACAAGGCGAGGGATAGCAAGGATTAACGGGTTCTTCCAAAATTACTGGTGTTGGAGTTGTGGGTTTTACAAAAATTGGGCTTAAGGGTTCTCTATGTACCGTCATGGGAGGATAACTGGTAGGCGGAGGTACAGGACGGATTGTTTCTCCAGTAACTGGAGTTTCTTCATATATTGTGGGTGGCGAATATGTTACTGGTGTGAGTGGCCGTACGGGTTCTTGAGCAGGCGTGGTTGAATAAACGATAGTGGTTTGTAGAACAGATGTTGCTGAAGTGGGTATAGTTTGTTTAATTAACAAGTTCGATTTAATCGTTGGCATTATGGTCTTACGTGGTATTGGATAACATCTTGTAAATGCATCTCCCGTAAATGCAAACAAACATGAGCAGATTGGATTGTGGTTTATAATACGGCAATCCGCATTAAGGCCACAAGTTCCAGGACATGGATCATTACATTTACGGTTGACACACGCTTTACTTAATGGGCATTCACTGTTCGTAGTACATTCAGGTCTACATGCCGGAGGAGAACCGATAAACTCAGGCATGCAAGAACATATAGCTTGCTGATTGATCTCGCGACAATGGGCATTAGGACCACAAGGTGAAGGTTGGCAAGGATTCACATATAGAACAGGTTCTCCTAAATTTAGTACAAATTTGGGTATATGATGGAATTATTCGTCTCGTTGAAGGTTATTTTTATAGATCTTACTTTGCTGTATGGGGTGACAAACGCGGAAAGGATCTCCTGAGTATCCCTCATAACATGTACAAGCCGGCAAATGTTGTGTGACGTGGCAGACGGCATTTGCACCACAGGTTCCAGGGCATGGATCTTTGCATCTTGTTTGTATACATGCTTTGGAACTGGGACAGTCAGAATTCAGTACACATTCAGGTCTACATCCAGTATATGGATTTCCAACGAAATCAGGCAAACATATACAAGATCCTACTCTGTGATTTGAACGACATTCAGCATTCGCACCACATGGGCTAGGTACACAAGGATCTACATGTTCATGCAATGCAGGTAAGGGATGGTATGCCGCCACTGGCGTTGCAGGTGGTGGCGACGATATGACTTCGTGGCAGTTATTAAATGGATCTCCTTCATACCCTACCTTACAGAAGCACATAGGCATATGATTGACGGTTCGACATTCTGCATTTTGACTACAAACGTTGGGGCACGGATCTTGACATTTTTGATTAATGCAGGCCTTATCCGATTGACATTCAGAATTTGTCACACATTCGGGACGACAGTAGGGCGGAGAACCTATGTAATCTGACATGCATGCACAAGAGGCAGATCCCTGAACCTGGTCACATAGTGAGTACGGGCCACAGGGCGAGTGTTGGCAGGGATTTTCAGGTGCAAAATCTCGTGGTGGCGTAACTGATCAAAAAATTAGTAAAATTTCAAACATTTGAATATCTTGTGGTTGGAATGAGTCGTACCTATAGGCTGGCAAGCAACAAAAGGACTGCCTGTAAAACCTGGAGTACAGGAACATATTGGGTTATGGTTTACAACAGAACATATAGCCTGGAAACCACAGCTTCCTGGACAAGGATCTTGGCATTTTTGATTTACACACGCTTTGCTTGGAGCACAATCGGAATCAGTTACACATTCTGGTCGGCAGGAGGGTGGTGAACCTAACATCTGTGGCAGACACGAGCAAATGGCTAAGCCATTTGATTCACGACATTGTGAATTAGAACCACAAGGCGAAGGAACACAAGGATTATCATTGGTAATTACTAAAGAAATTACAGTGATTAAAGTGGATTCAGTTTTTCTCCATAAGAAGAGGTAGTTACATTTCTGTCTGGGTCTACATTGGACAAAAGCATCGCCTTCCATTTCATCGCTGCAATAACACATGGGCACATGACGGTGGACTGTGCAAATGGCATTTGATGCACAGGTACCAGTACACGGATCGCGGCATTTCTGATTTAAACACGCCAAATTACTGGGACATTCTGAGTTCAAGACACATTCTGGCCTACAACCAGAATATGCGTCTCCTAGATATTCCGACAAACAAGAACAGATACCATTGTGACATTCAGCATTGGGACCGCACGGCGAAGGATTACAGGGGTCATTAACAAGTTGTTTAGAAGCTAAATTATTCGTAAGTGATTGAGGGAACACATTTCTTGAAATATACAAGTTCTTACGTGAAAAATCGTGAATTTCGGGTACGCAGCGTGAGAATGGGTCACCTACATGCCCCTGAGCACAAACACAGGATGGCAAATGATTGATTACAGAACACAAAGTATTCAGACCACATGAACCTGGACAAGGATCTTTACAATGTTCATTAATACAAGCTTGATGTGAACGGCAATCAGAATTTATAATACATTCTGGATGGCAACTGGGTGGAGAACCTAGGTATGAGGGCAAACAGTTGCATGTAGGCTGATTGCCATTAACCACCCGACATTGAGCATATTGTCCACATGGAGATGGTACACACGGATCGCGGTAAGGTTCTCTAGCCGGTGGAGGAAGTGCTGGTATAGGGGAACATCGTGTAAATGCATCTCCGCTATAACCTGGATTACATCTACAGACTGGTGAATGGTTAATAACGCGACATTCAGCCTGCAAGCCGCAGACTCCAGAACACGGATTTTGACATTTACGATTGACACAGGCGTTATCAACAGAACACTCAGAGTTACCAGTGCATTCGGGCCGACAACTAGGTGGCGCTCCAACAAACTCGGGCAAGCACGAACACGTAACTTGGCCGCTAACTTCGCGACACTCAGAGTTGGGGCCACATGGAGAAGGTTTACAAGGATTGATATACTCACGCACAGCTAAATAACAATTACATAACTTAGTATAAATACAACTACTTAAAAAATTAGAATTCTTACGGTCTCTAATAATATTGCAATAACTGTAAGGATCTCCAGTGTAGCCATTATGACAGGAGCAGGCAGGTAAATGATTGATGGCATTGCATAATGCATTATGTCCACATACACCGGGGCATGGATCACGGCATTTCTGATTCTGGCAGACCTTGTTCGAAGGACAGTCGGAATTCAATACACACTCAGGACGACATCCTTCATAAGGGTTACCGTAATATTCCGGCAGGCATTGACACGATCCTACCCCATTTTGTTCACGACATCTAGAATTGCTGCCACATGGACTCGGAGAGCATGGTGTGACCTGTTCCCTTTCAATTTGTGGTGGTGGGTAACAGAGAGTAAAGGGATCTCCAATATATCCCTCGACACAAATACAAGATGGAGTATGACTAATAACATGACATACGGCGGATTTACCGCAAACTCCCGGGCATGGATCTCTGCACTTCATATTTACGCAAGCTAAGTTGCTGGGGCATTCTGAGGAACTAACACATTCTGGTCTACAACTGGGAGGAGCTCCAATGTACAGAGGCAGGCATGAGCAAGATGGGGATCCATTCTTCACTTGACACTCGGAGTTAGAACCACAAGGTGAGTGTACGCATGGATTGACGGGCTCATCACGGATTCGCACAGCGGGTGGTGTTGGTAGAATTTGACACATGGTAAATGCATTGCCGGTATAACCAGACGGGCATTTACAGTATGGAGAGTGATTAACAACTTGGCACTCTGCTCGAATGCCACAAGATCCCGGACATGGGTCTCGGCATTTCTGATTTACACAAGCCAAGTGAGGTGCACAATCGGAGTTAATGGTACATTCAGGACGGCAGTATGGCGGAGAACCCAAATAGTTGGGTACGCACGAGCAAACTGCTTGATTTTTAAATTCACGGCATTGAGAATTAGGGCCACATGGTGTTGGTTGACAAGGATGCTCCGGTTGTTTAGGTAACAGTTCTAAAACATTAAACACATTCGTACGATTATGTACACTTTTAAATTTAACGCATATCTTACTTTCTATGGCCAAACATTGAACAAATGCATTTCCAGTCATTTGCGCTGGACAGCTGCACATAGGTATATGATTGTTAACCTCACACAAGGCACCTACACCACAAGTTCCGGGACACGGGTCCTGACACTTGTTGCGTATACATGCCTTTTCGCGGGGACAGTCAGTATTTAAAACGCATTCAGGTCTGCAGCCTACATAAGGATTGCCTTGATATTCGGACAAACAAGTACACTGACCATTGTTGCAATTAGCATTAGAACCACAGGGCGACGGATGGCAGGGATCTTTTGGTGTAACTAATAAATTAATAGGTTATAAAAAAATTCGAAACTCAGTTGTTATTTGATTTATATTACTTGGCTCGTGCGATGTAGGTCTTTGTGTACAAGAAGTGAAGGGATCTCCTATATATCCTGAAGGGCATAAGCACATGGGCGTGTGTGATACTACGGAGCATAACGCTGATAAACCACAAGATCCAGGGCAAGGGTCGCGACATTTTTCATTGATGCATGCCAAAATTAATGGACAATCCGCATTGATGGTACATTCGGGCCGACAAGTGGGTGGAGATCCAATGTAGCTGGGTAAGCATGAACATGAGATTTGTTTGTTGATCACCCGGCACTGAGCATTAAGCCCGCATGGTGAGGGTATACAAGGATCACGATAGACCTCTTTGTGGACTATTGGTGTGGACGCTATAGATATTTATATAACTTATATGAGTTTCGTGTTCTTTATAGATTTTTGTTTGTAATGTCTTACGTTTCGGTGGCATCGGTAAACATCTGATGAATGCATCACCAGTAAAATTTGGGCGACAGGTACACAATGGACTATGATTATGTACACGACAATCAGCATTTAAACCACATGTTCCCGGGCAGGGATCTACACATTTCTGATTGGCACATGCCTTATCGAAGGGACATTCACTAGATATCGTACATTCTGGACGACATGCGGGAGGTTGACCGATAAACGAGGGTAGACATGAGCAAACGGATTGTTTGTTAACTTCACGACACTGAGAGTTGGGACCACACGGCGAAGGCTGGCATGGGTTGGTTTCATCATAGACAGCTAAATACAAATGTATATAATAACTACTCTTACTTCTACTTTGAAAGGTCTTACGTTCTGATTGCACGTTGCAATACAAATAAGGATCACCAGTGTATCCGCTTAAACACGTACATGATGGCAAATGATTGCGAACATGACATTCAGAGTTACGGCCACATGATCCAGGACAAGGATCTCTACATTTGCTTTGTAAACAAGCTAAATGTGTTGGACAATCAGAGTTTATAACACATTCTGGACGGCAGCCTTCATAGGGGTTACCCAGGAATTCAGAAAGACATTGACATGCTCCCACGCCGTTGCGTTCTAAACATTCGGCATTGGGCCCGCAAGGATTGGGTTGACATGGTGTGACATGTTCGGGAGGAGCATCCCTCACTTGTGAGCACAAGGTGAAAGGATCACCTGAAAACCCTAAGTCACAGTAACACATCGGTGTGTGATTAACAACACGGCATTGAGCATTAGAACCACATACTCCAGGGCAAGGATCGCGGCAACGGCGATTATCACAAGCTTGATTAGAGGAGCATTCTGAGTTGGTAACACATTCAGGTCGACAGTTTGGAGGTGAACCTATAAAGTCTTTGAGGCATGAGCAAGATGGTGTATTACCAGTATATCGGCATTCGGAGTTGGGGCCACAAGGCGAAGGACGGCATGGATCTTTATGTACTGGAGCATCCATTTGGGGAACTATTAAAATTTGTAAATGAGCTAATTCAGAGAGTTCGCTTAGATATATAAAAATGAAACCTACTTCTAACTCGTTCGCAGCCTACAAATGGATTGCCACTGAAGCCAGACTTGCAACGGCATATGGGACTGTGATTATGTACGAAACACTGGGTATCACTACCGCAAACACCAGGGCAAGGATCGCGACACTTTTGTTGCAAACAGGCTTTATTTAAAGCACAATCCGTATTCGTTGTACACTCGGGTCTGCAGGTTGGAGGTGCTCCTATATATTCTGGTAAACACGAACACACAGCCTGGTCATTAATAACGCGACACTGAGAGTTAGGGCCACAGAGTGATGGTAGGCAGGGTTGGGCAAGTCTTATCGGTGACATAGGCATACATTGCGTGAATGCATTACCCGTCATTCCTTCGGGGCAGTGACACATGGCAACATGATGGTGAGTCTCACAAATCCCGTTGGAAGCGCATGTTCCTGGGCATGGGTCGGCACACTTTTGATTAATACAAGCATAGTTAGATGAACACTCAGAATTTTGAATACATTCTGGTCGACAGGCCACTAAAGGATTTCCCTGGTATTCGGCGGGACAAGAACATTGGCCATTGCGACATATGGCATTGACGCCACATGGGAAAGGTACACAAGGATCATCTTCTTTCGGCGGAAGGCGTTGCGGTTCTGCAGGCGGTTGGTAACAGTTTACAAATGGATCTCCTATTAAGCCGATGTTACATTGACACGTTGGTGTATGATTAATAACATGACACTCAGCATTGAAACCGCATGCACCTGGGCAAGGATCCTGGCATTTCTGATTTATACAGGCCGACGAGCTTGGGCAGTCTGAATTAACGGTACACTCTGGTCTACAGTTCGGTGGAGATCCTTTGTAGTTTGGTAAACAAGAACAAGATGGTACTCCGCCAATATCACGACAAATGGCATACTGACCACAAGGGGAAGGCAGGCAAGGATTTGGGGATATGTCCCTTTGAGGCGCGGGTGGAGGAGCTAAACAAAAGGGTCAGGGTTAAACACAATAACTTTATTTATTTTTAGTATCTTACAAGGTGGGATGCTATAACAGCGTGTAAAGGCATTTCCGGTATAGCCTGGTTTGCATGTACAAATTGGTGAATGTGTATATACACGACAATCTGCATTGCTACCGCATGAACCAGGACATGGATCAGCACACTTTCGATTAATACAAGCCTTATCGTAGTCACATTCGGAGTTGGTAGTGCATTCTGGTCTGCATGAAGGTGGTATACCGGTGTAATCGGGCAAACACGAACAGACTGGTTGTTGATTAATTTCTCGACATTGTGAGTTGGGCCCACAAGGAGAAGGCTGGCAAGGATTTACATATTCTTTTATAATAGCTAAATATAAAACAGATGTTTAAGATCAATGGTTACCATTATGGATAATGGGCAGCTGGAAAACTTACGTATGTCGGGCATTTGACAATATTGGTAGGGATCACCTACGAATTCTGACAGGCACTGACACGTTGCTAAATGGTTTACAGTACTACATATGGCGTTAAGCCCACATACTCCCGGGCAAGGATCGAGACACTTAAGGTTAACACACGCTTTATTTGAGAGGCAATCTGAGTTTGAAACACACTCGGGTCGGCAACCTTCATAGGGATTTCCAAAGTATTCAGGAAGGCATTCGCAAGATCCTGCGTTATTTTCCTGGCGACAAATTGCATTTGCACCACAAGGATTCGGTACGCATGGCGAAACGTGATCGGAAAGCCGAATAGGAGGTGTTATACAGCCGGTAAATGGATCTCCAGTATAACCTGGGGAGCACAAGCACATGGCTGTATGTGAGATAACGTTACACAAAGCATTTTGACCACATACGCCGGGGCATGGATCTGTACATTTCTGATTAATGCACGCTTTATTTGAAGGGCACTCTGAATTTGTAACACATTCAGGTCTGCAATTTGGTGGTACCCCAAAGAACATTGGTAAGCAGGAGCATGACGACGAATCTCCAGTAACACGGCATTCTGAATTTGGACCACATGGAGAAGGAATGCATGGATTAGGCTTTTCATCCAATATTCGTGGAGGTTCTATCGTTGGATGACAACTAGAGAAAGGATTGCCGGTATAACGTGTGGGACATGTACAAATTGGAACATGATTGACAACATTGCACATGGCATTTAAGCCACAGGATCCAGGACACGGGTCAACACATTTCTGATTTTGACAGGCCCTTTGCGGATGACAGTCTGAGTTCACAATACATTCCGGTCTACAAGACGGAGGATTGCCTATATAATTCTCTATACATGAACAAACGGCAGAATTTTGATAAACTCTACAACGACTATTGGGACCGCATGGCGATGGCTGGCAAGGATCAGCAAAAACTGGCTTAGGCTCTAAATCGCATTGTATAAAGGCGTTGCCTGTCATGCCATCAGGACAACGACACATTGGAACATGATTGTGGACATCACACAAAGCATTGTGTCCACAAGTTCCCGAGCAAGGATTTTGGCATTTTTGATTGATACAAGCTTTATTAGATGAACATTCCGTATTTAACACGCACTCTGGCCGACATCCTATGAAAGGATCACCTTGATATTGAGACAAACAAATGCATTGACCGTTGTTACACTGGGCATTAGGGCCACAAGGAGAAGGATAACAGGGGTCATCTTCTACCACAGGGTTTGCTGCAATATTTTTGATATTTTTAAATGGAATTTCTTTCTTTCGCAGGGTTACAAAAAAGTCTTACGTTTTGATGGTATTTGGCAGGAAGTAAATGGATCTCCAATATAATTTTCAGGACAGTGACAACTAGGCACATGACTTTGTACGGTACATAAAGCATTATAGGCGCAAGACCCTGGACAGGGATCTATGCAGTGCATATTAATGCAGGCCATATTAAGAAGACACTCGGAGTTAGTAGAACATTCTGGGCGGCAATTTGGTGGTGCACCAAAGTATTGAGGTATGCAAGAACACGACGGTTGGTCATTTACTTTCCGGCACTCTGCATTAGGCCCACATGGTGAAGGTACACAGGGGTCTCTCCAGGGTTCTGCCATACTCGTAGGCGGGGGAGCTGCAATTGTGTTTGGATTGAGAAATCTGTACACATTCAGCCTATTTTCCTCAAACTTACGTGGTATAGGATAACAGCGAGTAAATGGGTCACCTGTATAGCCAATTTCACAAGAACACAATGGTATGTGGTTGCGAACATTGCACAAAGCTAGCAACCCACAGACTCCAGGACATGGATCCTCACATTTTTGATTCAGACACCCTTTATTGAGGGGACATTCGGAACTAGAAGTACATTCTGGTCGACAGGTTGGCGGAGTTCCCACATACTCGGGCAAACAAGAACAAACGGCTAGACCATTTAAATCTCGACATTGTGAGTTAGGGCCGCAAGGTGACGGCATACAAGGGTTTAAGTATTCTTTTATAACAGCTATAACAAAAGACAGTGTATTAGATGCAATAGTACTAAACGAAGGCTGAGTCTTACGTTGCTCTTCCTTGGTACAATAGCGGTAGGGATCTCCCACATAACTAGTTATACAGTTGCAAGTCGCCAAATGATTCCTAACAAAACACTCAGCATTTTGGCCACAAGTACCTGGACAAGGGTCTCTACATTTCTGGTTAACACATGCCTTGTTCGAAGGACAATCCGAATTTAAAACACACTCTGGTCTACAACCTTCGTAGGGGTTACCAAAGAATTCTGGCAGACATTGACACGATCCTACTCCGTTTTGCTGGCGGCACTCAGCATTTGGTCCACATGGTGAGGGATTGCACGGTTCGACTATTTCAATTGGCTGCTGTAGAGGTGTAGGCGAGCATAAGACAAACGGATCTCCCGTGTAACCGGATTCACAATAGCACATAGGTGTGTGGCTATTAACATGACAGATTGCACTTTGCCCACATAAGCTGGGACAAGGGTCTTTACACTGTTGATTCATGCACACTTTGCTAGAAGGACATTCCGAATTCGATACACATTCTGGACGACAATTTGGTGGTTGTCCTACAAAGTTGACGATACATGAGCAGGATGGTGTCGAACCTCTAACTTTGCACATGCTATACGGGCCGCATGGAGATGGTTGACAAGGATCGGAAGGTGCAACATCGCGCTGAGGCTCCACTGATAATTAAAAGATATTTAAGTTTCTAAATTGCTCCACAATTGTTGATCTTCAACTTACTCAAACGTTGACACTGAACAAAAGGGTTTCCTGTATAGCCTTGTACACATGTACAGAATGGACTATGATTGACGACATTGCATTGTGCGAAACGTCCACATATTCCTGGACAAGGGTCTATACATCTTTGATTTTGGCATGCCTTATTGGCGGGACATTCAGAATTTGTATTGCACTCAGGACGACAGGAAGGAGGCGATCCCAAGAAATTGGGTAAGCACGAACAAACGGCTTGAGCATTTATTTCCCGGCATTGAGAGTTAGGCCCACAAGGGGAAGGTTGGCAAGGATTACGGTAAACATCATCTTTGAAAGGAGACACATATACATGAGAACTACTTGGTTATTCAGAATGAAAACAAAATTTACTTTTCTGTATACGCTGACAAAGAACGAATGCATTTCCTGTCATATCACCTGGACAATGACACATGGGCACATGGTTATGAACTTCACAGAGAGCATTGGAAGCGCATGTTCCTGGGCAAGGGTCGCGACATTTTTGATTTAGGCAAGCATTATTGCGGGGACATTCCGAATTGAGAACGCATTCAGGTTTACAGGCTCTATAGGGATCTCCCTGATAATCGGCTAAGCAAGTACATGCACCATCCCCGGAGCACACAGCATTAGATCCACATGGGTTGGGATAACAAGGATCACGTGGAGTATCTTTAACTAATACAGGCGCTGGTGGTGCTGGCCGACAGCTAACAAAGGCATCGCCTACAAAGTCAAGTTGACATTTACAGTTAGGTATGTGATTAATAACGATACAATCTGCATTTAGGCCACAAGCTCCGGGGCAAGGATCGCGACATTTTTCATTGATGCAGGCTTCATTCGAGGAACAATCGGCATTAATGGTACACTCCGGCTTGCAGTTGGGAGGTGAACCTACATAATTTAGAGTACATGAACACGAGGGTATATCATTTTGGTTACGGCACTGAGAGTAGGGCCCACAAGGGGAGGGCACGCAGGGATCTTTGTAAGCCTGAACATCCTTAATTGTTGGCGTAGATAGAGCTAAAATATATTATCAATATTTTAACATATTTCCTAAAGACTTCAATAAAACACCAATCTTACGTGGCTGTGGATAGCAACGCACAAAAGCATCGCCGATAAGACCGGGTCGACAATAACATAATGGACTGTGATTCCTAACACGACATTCAGCATTAAGTCCACATACACCAGGACAAGGATCTGAGCATTTGTGATTTATGCAGGCTTTGTCCGAAGGACATTCAGAGTTTGTGGTACATTCAGGTCTGCAAGCTGGCGCTACACCCACAAAATCGGGCAAACAAGAGCAAACAGCTTGTTGCTTGATCTCGCGACATTGTGAATTTGGGCCACATGGTGATGGTTGGCAGGGATTAACATATTCATGACGTATTGCTAAATGGATGACAGTATAAAATGAAATGCAATTATGGGCAATCGTTAGTAACTACTAATTGCGCTAGCTTTTATACTAATATTTGTTAGAAAGCATTAGAACAAAAATATAACTTAAAGAATTGCTTACGTTGTTGTAATTTTGAGCAATAGCTATAAGGATCTCCGGTATAGCTTATAACGCAACTGCAAGTGGGTACGTGATTTACGACAGAGCAGTCAGCATTACTGCCGCATGTTCCAGGACATGGATCTTTGCAATTTTGATTGTGGCACGCCATGTTTGTGGAACAATCCGAATTTAAAACGCATTCTGGTCGGCAACCTTCATACGGGTTGCCGAAGTAGTTGTTAAGGCATTGACATGCACCAGCACCATTTTGTTCCATACACTCAGCATTGGCCCCGCATGGCGAGGGATTGCATGGGCGTGGTGGATCGTCTCTGACCCGTACTGGTATAGGTGAGCACATGGTGAACGGATCACCTGTGAAACCAGTTTCACAAGCGCACATTGGTGTGTGCGAAACTACACGGCAAAGTGCGGAAGAGCCACACAAACTCACACAAGGGTCCTTGCATTTCTGATTTATGCAGGCGAAGTTAGATGGGCACTCAGAGTTAGAGATACATTCTGGGCGGCAATATGGTGCTGAACCAACAAATCCTTCCAAACAAGTGCATGACGGTGTTGTGCCGACGGCACGACATTCCGAATTGGGCCCACAAGGTGACGGTTGACAGGGCTCTTTTGGCGGGGCATCTACTTTTGCTGGTTCAATGATTTGTCGACAGGATACGAATGGATTTCCAGTGTAGCGCGGGATACAAGTACAGAACGGGTTATGATTTACCGCAGAACATAGAGCATTTTGTCCACATGCTCCCGGGCAAGGGTTCACACACTTCTGGTTAACGCAAGCCATATTAGCTGGGCATTCTTGATTTGCTGTACATTCGGGACGACAGGCTGGCGGTGCTCCCAAAAATGAGGGTAGACATGAGCATACTGCTTGGGAATTTACTTCGCGGCATTGTGAATTGGGTCCACATGGAGAAGGTTGGCATGAACTACCTTTAACGGAAGCTAGAAATGCGGAGACAGTTGGTTCGTCTAAAATTCTAGGGTATATATACTTCAAATTTTGAATATTTACGTGGAAGTGGTGAACAGAAAAGGAAAGCATTGCCTGCCATGCCCTCGGGACACGTACACATTGGTGTGTGATTAATAACTTGACACAAAGCATTTGAGGCACAAGTTCCAGAGCATGGATCTCGGCATTTGTTTTCAATACAAGCTAATTCTCGAGAACAGTCGGAGCTTAAAACACATTCTGGCCTGCAACCCGAGTAAGGATCACCTAAATACTCGGTCAAACATGTACAGATGCCATTATTACATTGAGCGTTAGGACCACATGGTGACGGATTGCAAGGATCGTCTTTAACAGCTAAGGTAAATAAATAAATGAAGTCTTTGTGGATTGCATAAAGGTAAGTCTGTATGCTTACGTGGAGGTGGCGGTAAAGCTGGTTGACAAACCGAAAATGGATCCCCAGAATAACCAACAGAACACCTACAATTTGGGGTGTGATTATTGACCTCACAAAGGGCTCCTAATCCACAGGCTCCGGCACACGGATCTCTGCATTTGTCGTTAATGCAGGCTTGACTTGAAGGGCAATCGGCATTTATGATACACTCTGGTCGACAGCTGGGGGGAGCTCCAATAAAGTTGGGCAAGCAGGAGCAAGACGGCGAGTCTCCTACACGCTTGCAAAGGGAATTAGGTCCACAAGGTGATGGCACACACGGATCTACTGGAATTTTTTCAACTCGTGCCGGAGGTTGAGCTTTACAACGAACAAATTTCTAATAAGTTTCTGTGAATACTGATTTAGATCTTAAAACTGCTTACGTGGTATTGGCCGACATATATAAAACGGATCTCCAGTAAAACCAGCCCTACAGTTGCACAAAGGACTGTGATTATGTACTTTACATATGGCATTTGTGCCACAGGTTCCAGGACATGGATCAACACATTTCTGATTAACACATGCCTTATCAAAAGAACATTCCGAAGATATAGTGCACTCAGGTCTACATAGAGGAGGAGTGCCTATGTACTCTGGCAAGCAAGAACACACAGGTTGCTCATTGATTTCACGGCACTGAGAATTGGGTCCACATGGGGACGGTTGGCAAGGATTTACATATTCTTTGATAGCTAACGACGAGATGGATAATAATTAAACTAATTACGAAAGCAAGATAATAGTCCAACTTACTTTGTTTTTCTAGCAAACATGAGCGATAAGGATCTCCCGTGTATCCAGTTAAACATGTACACGATGGAACATGATTGAGTACGTTGCAGACAGCATTCTGACCGCATGTGCCTGGACAGGGATCTCGACATTTCATGTTTTGGCAAGCCAAGTTACTGGCACAATCAGAGTCCAACACACATTCGGGTCGACAACCTTCATATGGGTTTCCGAAATATTCTGGGAAGCACTGACAGGAACCAGCGCCATTGCGTTGTATACAACGAGCATTTGGCCCACAAGGACTAGGATTGCAGGGATCGACATGATCTAATTGGAGTGGTAGTTGTTTTCTGACGCATTGCAGGAATGGATCACCGTCGAATCCCTGTGGACAATAACAACTGGGTGTGTGTGATACAACCCTACATTCAGCTTCGGAACCACAAAGTCCCGGGCATGGATCTTTACATTTCTGATTTATACACGCCCGATTGGATGGACATTCCGAACTAGTTACACATTCTGGTCTGCAGTTAGGAGGAGCACCAATATAGTCGGGCAAGCACGTGCAGGAAGGTGAATCGCCAACTTCACGACACTGTGAGTAAGGTCCACAAGGTGAAGGTTGACAAGGTTGTCTAGTAGGAGGTGTAGGAGGTTCCACTATAGGTTGGCAACTGACAAACGGGTTGCCATTAAATTTATCGGGACATCTGCAGTATGGACTGTGGTTGGTAACGTGGCACAAAGCAGTGCGACCGCATACTCCTGGACAAGGGTCAGAACATTTTTGGTTGAGGCATGCCTGATTTAAGGGACATTCTGAATTTGAAGTGCACTCTGGTCTACATAATGGAGGACTTCCTATAAAACCTTCAACGCAAGAGCAAACAGACTGCTGGTTTATCTCCCGACATTCTGAATTGGGCCCACAAGGAGATGGTTGACAAGGATTTGCAAGTGACTCATGTTCTAAAATTAAATTATGTTTGTTCGGTTGCTCTATATAAAAGAAATCTGACTAATGTCTTACTTGGTACAGGTGTGCATAATGTAAAAGCACTACCTTGCATACCATCTGGGCATCGGCAGTTTGGTATATGGTTGATAACTTCACAAATAGCATTGGAAGCACACGTTCCTGGACAAGGGTCCAAACATTTATTCCTAACACACGCTTTCTCACGCGTACAATCCGTGTGTAATACGCATTCTGGTCTACAACTAGTATAAGGATCTCCATGATATTCGGGTAAACATACACATTGACCGTTGTTGCATTCTGAGTTGGCACCACAGGGCGAAGGATTACATGGATCATCTGCTGGCACAACTTCAGCTTGTTTTTGAAGAAAACACCAAAGATTAAATTAAACCTCTACAATTAACGTCGAAATTGAAAAGCCTTACATTTGATTGCTGGTGGTATAGGATTGCAGACTGTGAAAGGATCTCCTGTGTAACCCGTCTGACAAGTACATATTGGCGTATGAGTTCGAACAAAACATAAGGTATTAATACCACATGAACCTGGACACGGATCCCTACACTTCTCATTTATACAAGCGAGTTTCGAGCCGCACTCTGAGTTGATTGTGCACTCTGGCCGACATTGTGGTGGCGAACCCATGTAGTTAGGAAGACACGAACACGACGGCGTGCCTCTCAAATCACGACATTGTGAGTTGGGACCACAAGGAGAAGGTAAACATGGATCCCTTGGTCGTAAGGGTACAATTGGTTCGGCTTGTTTGGGTGGCAAGCGGAAGCAACGTACAAAAGCATCGCCAGTATATCCGTTGTTACACGAACATATTGGGCTATGATTTCGTACGTTACATTCTGCATTTTGACCACATACACCTGGACAAGGATTAACACATTTACGATTTACACAAGCTTTATCAGCTGCACACTCCGAACTGGATGTGCATTCCGGTCTACAGGCAGGTGGAGAACCTATGTATTCGGGCAAACAAGAACAAACGGGTTGTTGATTGATTTCTCGACAGTGAGAGTTTGGTCCACATGGTGACGGTTGACAAGGGTTAACATATTCTCGTACCGCTAAAACATTGGTAACATTCGATATAATCCTACTACGACAGAAATGTATAAAACTTACGTTCATTCATTTGGATCATAGAACATAAATTATATGGATCTCCTGTATATCCTAAGAAACAATCACATGATGGCAGGTGATTTATAACCATACATTCAGCATTCTCGCCACATGTACCTGGGCAAGGGTCTTCACATTTTTGACTGCGACATGCCTTGTTTGATGGACAATCAGAGTTCAAAATACATTCTGGGCGACATCCTTCGTAAGGATTTCCAAAATGGTCAGGAATGCATTGGCAGGATCCAGCACCCCCCCTTTCCTCGCATTTTGCATTTGCGCCACAAGGACTTGGATTACACGGTCGTAAAATTTCTGGTGGAGTTTGTCGAAGTACAGTGCAGATAGAGAATGGATCACCAGTGAAACCTTCTGAACACAAGCACATAGGAGTATGGGAAAATACCCTGCAAAATGCATTTTGTCCACATAATCCAGGACAAGGATCGCTACATTTTTGGTTGATACAAGCTTCGTTGGAAGAACATTCTGTGTTTGAAATACATTCTGGTTTGCATTGTGGTGGTGAGCCAATAAATTCAGGCAAGCATGAACAAGAAGGAGAGTCTCCATTAACACGGCATTCCGAATTTGGTCCACAAGGTGAAGGTACACAGGGATTCAAAGGAATCTTGGCATCTCGAATGGGTTCAACAATCTCTTGACATCTCACAAATGGATCACCAGTCATACGAGCACGACATCTACAATATGGTGCATGCTTAATTACATTACAGTCAGCGTTGAATCCACATGTGCCAGGGCAAGGATCTCTACACTTGGAGTTCTGACAGGCTTGATCTGGAGCACAATCCGAGTTAATAGTACATTCTGGTCTACATTGTGGAGGACTACCTATGAAATCGGGTAAGCAAGAACAAACAGCAGTTTCTTGTTGTGCCCGACATTGGCTGTTGGGGCCACATGGTGAGGGTTGGCAAGGATTTATCGACACTGACGCTGCGTAAGGAAAAAGGCCTGTTCTAAATAAAAACTCTAAAAATTGCGTATTTAAGCTTATATTACTTGCTACGGTATGACATTCGAAGAATGCATTTCCTGTCATATCTTCGGGACAATGGCACATTGGAACGTGGTTGTGAACCTCACATATGGCATTATCTGCGCAGGTTCCTGGACAAGGATCAGTACATTTATTTCGTATACATGCCTTGTCTCGTGGACAGTCTGTATTCAGCACACATTCCGGTCTACATCCTACAAATGGATCTCCTTGGTACTCGGGGATACAAGAACACTGTCCATTGTCGCATTCAGCGTTAGGTCCACATGGGGATGGATTGCAAGGGTCATCAATACGAGGAGGCGAAGTTTCTGTTGTGTAAAAAACACTGCTATAAAAACTGATTTTCTCTCGAAATTCAAGATAATTCTTACGTTCTGGTGGCTTTGGCGAACAGCTTGTAAATGGATTGCCTACATAACCATCGATGCAAGCGCATGACGGTGTATGATTTATAACGTGACATATGGCATTAAAACCACAAGCTCCTGGGCAGGGATCCTTACACTTTTGGTTGATGCAAGCCTGCTGACTAGGACATTCTGAATTGATAGTGCATTCTGGTCTACAGTTTGGTGGCTGTCCGATAAACGTAGATAAACAAGAGCACGAGGGAACACCATTCGCATTGCGACATTCAGCATTCGAGCCGCATGGAGATGGGAAACAAGGATCTCTTTCTTGTTCGCGATGTAATTCAATACGTGGAGCTAATTAGAAGGAGATGTTATAAGTATTTTTATTGGTGGGTTTCTAGAGATCTCCCAGCTTACGTGGTATAGAATAGCATCTAGTAAAGGCATCACCGGTATATCCGCGATTACATGAACATAGAGGACTGTGGTTGCGTACTCTACATTCGGCATTCAAGCCACACGGCGCACTGGAACAAGGGTTTGAACATTTCTGGTTAACACAAGCCATATCTGATGGACATTCCGATGATATAGTACACTCAGGCCTGCATGCTGGTGGTTGACCTATAAATTCTGGCAAGCAGGAACAAACTGCTTGGCCATTAGCCTCGCGACATTGAGAGTTGGATCCACAAGGTGAAGGTTGACAAGGATTAACGTATTCAAATCGAATTGCTAAATAGTAAAGTAGGAAAGAAGATCCTTAAACAATTGCTTCTGTTTTGTATCAATAGTAGTATCCTTACGTTCCACTGGTTTAGTACATAAACGATATGGGTCACCGATATAACTGCTAATGCAATTGCAGGTTGGCAAATGGTTCACAACTTGGCAATCGGCATTTTGACCACATGTTCCAGGACATGGATCTTGGCATTTCTGTTGCAAACATGCCTTGCTCGAAGGACAGTCAGAATTCATTAGACATTCCGGACGACAGCCTTCATATGGATTACCGAAATATTCAGGCAAACATTTACATGAACCCGCAACATTACGTTCTCTGCATTCGGCATTTGGTCCACAAGGCGATGGATTACATGGCGTAAGAATTTCGGTGACATCTCGTTCAACTGGAAGATTGCACTGAATGAACGGGTCACCGGTGTAACCGACAACACACAGACACTGTACAGCATGACTGACAATCCGGCATTCTGCATTTAAGCCACAGCGTCCTGGGCAGGGATCAACACAATTCTGGTCGACACATGCTAAATTCCTGGCACAATCTGAACTGGTAACACATTCGGGGCGACAGTTTGGTGGTCTTCCAATATATGGCTGCAAGCAAGAGCAAGAAGGAGCGTCTCCAATAGGCTTACATTGCGAGTACGGACCACATGGCGACGGACGGCATGGATCTTGGGGAACTACATCGCGCACAGGTTCAACTGGTAACAATAAAGCAAAATAATTGTGGCAAAGTTCACACACGAAATTTTTACTGAGCTTACTTATTCGTTGACAACTAACGAAAGGATTTCCAGAGAAACCGTTTTCGCAAGTGCAGAAAGGACTATGATTTACAACAGAACATTGAGCTCGAATGCCACATGTGCCTGGACATGGATCTCTACATTTCTGATTCAAACATGCTTGAGTGGGAGAACATTCTGAGTTCGCAGTACACTCAGGCCTGCAAGTAGGTGGGGCGCCTATAAATCCTTGTACACAAGAGCACACCGCTTGCTGGTTGATCACACGACATTGCGAATTTGGGCCACAAGGTGAGGGTTGACAGGGATTGGTAGACACTATTACTTCTAGAGAAAAGGCAAAGTGGTTTATTGTGAAGGAACGATGTTCAGAGCATATATTCTTACTTTGCTGCGGAGAGCATCGGATAAAAGCGCTACCAATTGTGCCCTCGGGACATCTACACATGGGAATGTGGTTTATAACCTCGCAGATGGCATTATCACCGCAGGTTCCCGGACAGGGATCCACACATTTACTACGGGAACAGGCCTTGTCACGTTGACAATCTGCATTCAAAACACATTCTGGTCTACAACCTCTGTAAGGATCTCCTTGGTATTCCGGAAGACAAGAGCAAACACCATTGTTACAATGGGCATTGGACCCACAAGGTGAAGGATGACAAGGATCCGAAGGTTCATCTAATATTTACAAATGTAGTATTCAAACCGATTCGTTTGCATTTAACAATGAATAACTTACTGTAGACATCTGGTGGTGGAGCGGGTCTACATGAACTAAATGGATCTCCAGTGAATCCATCGGGACAAGTACAAATCGGAGTGTGGTTGACAACATTGCACACAGCTGAGAAACCGCATGAACCCGGACAAGGATCTATGCATTTCTCGCGAATACAAGCCCTGTCTGACGAACATTCAGCACTTATACTACATTCAGGTCTACAATTTGGCGGAGCCCCAATATAGGTGGATAAACAAGAGCATGATGGTACCCCATTACTGTAGCGACACTGTGAATTTGGACCGCATGGTGAAGGCACACAAGGATCACGATCGACTATTTTAAGAACAGGCGGAGGGGCTAATGAGGGGAAATGTAAAATAAGACTTGTTTTTTGTTGATATCTGCAAATAATTACGTTGTGCTTGATAACATCTGGTAAACGCATCGCCGGTAAATCCAGCTCTACATTGACACAAAGGACTGTGGTTGCGTACACTGCATTCAGCATTGAGTCCGCATGTGCCAACGCATGGATCTTGACAACGTTGGTTAATACAAGCCCTATCCGTTGGGCACTCAGAACTAAGAACACATTCCGGTCGACACGAGGGTGGTAATCCGATGTAGTTCTCTAAGCAGGAGCAAACAGCCTGTCCATTAATTTCGCGACACTGCGAGTTGGGTCCGCACGGCGACGGAACACATGGATTCGTAGATTCCTGCAGACGTATTGCTAGAGAAATATGACGATTAGCTAGGTTGCATTGTGATACTATCACATTTATCTTACGTTTCTCTGGTTCTCTATGGCAGAAACTGTATGGGTCGCCAACGTACCCAGATTGACAATAGCATGAAGGTATATGATTGGTTACTGAACAAATGGCGTTTGAAGCACATGTACCCGGGCAGGGATCAGTACACTTGTTTTGTGTACAGGTACGCATTGTGGGGCAATCTGAATTGCGTACGCATTCTGGGCGACATGCTTGGTAGGGGTCTCCATAGTATTCGGAAAGGCACTGACAGGAACCAATGCCATTTTTTTCACGGCAAACAGCGTTTGAGCCGCAAGGATTTGGCTCACACGGTGTAATCACTTCATTGAAAATTCGTTCTAAAAAAACGCGCATGGGTAATATGGCAAGACAGTGTCGTTGGTGAGGGAGAAAGAGAAAAAATAAGAGAAAAATGGATTTAAGTCTCAGTTCCATTAATATTGAACAACTATACTCAACATGTCAACGTATAGTCGAACAGATTAGTGCTACATACACTGGTGTCTAACTTGAGTGATTAGAGTGATTAATATTTCCAGAGAAGCGGGTTCATTTGCGGGTTTAACTTTCACTTTTTCAGTGGGGTTATTTGTTTGCGGGTTTAACTTTCACTTTTGCAGTGGGGTTATTTGTTCACAACTACATTATTAATTTTGTTTTAATTGGTTTAACACTACTATGCTGTGGTTTGACAAAATTGTTCATTGCAAATATTTGTTACGGTTTAATTGAGAATTAATATCAGTGCATAATTTTCGGGTGAGTTTTGTTGTTTGCTGACTCAACTTGAGCGTGTTGTATTGTTTAGCATGGTATGTTATGAGCAGTGTGTAGCGTTCACATTTGTGAGGTGTATTCAGTAAGTAATATGTGTTTGCAATTTGAACGGTGAAGCGCGTGTTCAACATTCAATCTTAAAATAAAACGCTTGGTTTGATTGTTTAAATTATTAAAGATTTATTGTTAAAATTAGATTGGTGTTTTTCCTTTGGGGGTTACAGGATTATTGGCTGCATTATTTGTTATGAATTATAATTAATACTAAACTACAATTAATTAATTAATTAATATTTCGAATAAAGCAGATTTCGAACAAAATGTCCAGTGTTAAGAAAAAAAAGGCGCAAAACCAACGTTGATTACAGAAGCAGCAAACAATTTTCAATGTGTGTCATTCGAAATAGATAAACGGCGAGTTAATTGGGGGTAAGCGTGATTTAATTTGTCATAGCCAAAAGGGGACTTAAACGTAGAAACTGGGTTAACAAGTGGCGGTGGGGCTCAATTTCAAGCCCTGTGTCAAAGGATAAATATATATTTTTCTCATCCAAGGGTTAATGGTATGCTATCTAAAATTTGCTTCCCAATAGGTACATAAGTTTGGTAATTATCGGGCTACATAACATGTGTCAGGTCAAAGTCACTACTGGTGTTTAATTTGTAATTTTTCGGCAGGGGGGTAATGCAGTTTTTCGTAATATTAGAATATCAGTTTAAGCATATATAATAATCAAAGGGGTTATAGGTCAAATTCAGGTGTATTTGTTTTCATATGCGAAAATAGGCGTAAGATTAAGGCAAAGACAGGTTGGCAGAGTAATTTTGCGTTATATATAGGTTTTTGTTTTTAAAGTAACGACAGTTAATAATAGCATAGGATTATATTTATATATAAGAGTATATAACAATTTTGACTTATCCAGCTATTCAATTCGATTAGCTAATTATCGTTAAATAATAACCAACAACCAACTTTTAATATCCTTTGAAATTCAGACAACTCGTACATAATTAAAGGACTTATTAAAATCTGCATTTCGCTTGTGATTTTATTTATTTTCTTTTTATTTGTTCCTCTTGCAATGCAGTTGTGTTTGTCGGGGATAAAGCCACAATTGTTATTAAAAATTTATTAAAAGAATCGACTAACTAAGCCTCAACAAATTAGAACTGAATGTAATATTTTAATTTTGTATACAATCGCGCTGTGTAACAACAAGTATTGATTACATTTAAGTGCTCTTGGTGTTTAAAAAACATTTGTTCAGTTAAGTTTTTTTTAAGTTGGCAACACATTAACAAGTATAGTGCTTTCATATAAAAGTTTTGCGATTTTGCTAAGGCATTTTATTTGGGTGAGTTTGTGAGAGCAATTGCACATCATTACATACTTATGTTCAAATGTAAACAATTTGAAAGACATAAAAAACATCGGGTGTTTACAAAAACTTAGCTCTAATTTGTGTGCTGTGATATAAATAGTAAAACTGTGAAATGCGGATGAAAACAAATCTATTATAAATTATAGTAATTAATTCTCGACCAAGTAGTTAGTGATGGTCATTATTTAAAAATCAAATTTGGTTCTCCATAGAATTCAAGTTACTAATTTCATCTCGAACCCGGCCGGTTCCCAAATCTTCTAGTGTTTCATTGGTGCACTCTAAGAAATTTAATTTCATTTTCCAAAAATGTGGTCTGAACTGTGTCTTTTTTTTAACTTTTACATCTAAAATTATCATTGTTTGATCAGACATCGAACGAGAGTCTTCAGTCGGGCAAGTATTGCCACAAGGTGTGGGCATCTAACACCTTTCAGAATAGAAAGCTATCCACCCAGCTATCAATTAGGGATGTTGGGAACCACTACACTTAGAAGTGCTTGGGTGGAAAATTTTAGAACATTCTTTATGAATATCCATACTCGTACTTTCTACGTTTTTTTCATCCCAGCGCAATTACAGTTTTACTCTTTATCGCTGTATTTTAGGCATAACCACAATAATTCATAATTTTTTCAAAACTATCAAGTTGAAGCTCAAACCCATAGTTAGGCCTTGCTTATTTAATTTTTTCTCCCTCATATCATTTTATCAAATCCAACACCTTATTCCAAGGGTTATGCCTAAACTCTAACAACTGAAGGAAATCAAAAAGAAACTCACCTGGTATTGGTTGACAGCTAGTAAATGGATCACCATTGTAACCCACTTCACAGCTGCAAATTGGCATATGATTGGCAACACTGCAACGGGCGTTGAAACCACATGATCCTACGCAAGGGTCCTCGCATTTCTGACGAATACAGGCTTTAGTAGATGGACACTCTGGGTTGATGGTGCATTCAGGTCTACAGTTGGGTGGTGTACCCAAGAAAGTAGCAGCACAAGAGCACGCGGGGCTATCGCCAACTACCTTGCATTCTGAGTTAGGACCACATGGCGACGGTACACATGGGTTTTCGGGTTTACTTGGCACTACCACCTTTGTTTCTTGATAACATCTGTTGAACGGATCGCCAGTGTAGCCGGTGTTGCAAGTACAGATAGGATTATGATTGATAACTTGACATCTGGCAAATTGGCCACAAGCTCCCGGACATGGATCCACACATTTGCGACTGATACAGGCGGTTTGCAGAGAACACTCAGAGCTGACAATGCATTCTGGCTTACAGCCGGGTGGTGATCCCAACATACCAGGTTGACATGCGCATTTAGGTCCCTGTGCCGATACTTGACAGATGCTATTTGGACCACATGGATTAGGTTGACAAGGATCGGTGGGTTGTTCTTTACGTACAACTTGACGGCAGTTGATAAATGGGTCACCTGTGTATCCCTTTGGACAAGCACATACGGGTATGTGGTTGGTAACATCACATTGGGCATTTTGACCACATGTTCCGGGACAAGGATCAACACATTTCTTGTTCAAACAGGCTTTGTTTGGAGAACAATCAGTGCTTAACGTGCACTCTGGTCGGCAACCTACATAGGGATCTCCTTGATAGTCTCTTATGCAAATACAGATTCCTCCTGGTCGACATTCGGCATTGCCTCCGCATGGTTGCAAAGCACACGGATCAGTTTCGATAGGAGTCTGAGTCTTCTCTTCGATAATTTCGATACATTGAGAGAATGGATCCCCTGTAAATCTGGTGCGGCAAGTGCAAATAGCCAAATGGTTTTGAATTCGACACTCTGAATTGATGCCGCAAGTTCCATCACAGGGATTGCGACATTTTTCGGCTATACAAGCTAAATCAGAGGGACAATCGGTATTGACAACACATTCGGGTCTGCAATTTGGTGGTGCTCCAATATAATTAGTCAAGCAAGAGCACGATGGTTGATCTCCACTAACACGACATTCCGAATATAGTCCGCAAGGTGACGGTATACATGGATTCTTAGGTTTACTGATGGACACGTCCTTGGGTTGCTCAGGAGCTGGGTAACATCTGGAGAAAGGATCTCCTGTCATGTCCAAAGCACAACTGCAGATTGGATTGTGGTTGATAACTTCGCATTTGGCATCGATGCCACAAGTTCCAGCACACGGATTGGCACACTTGAATTTATGACAAGCTTTATTTTGTGGGCACTCGGCATTAACAGTGCACTCAGGTTTGCAGTTTGGAGGTGCTCCAATGAAAGCATCCAAGCATGAGCAAACGGCCAACCCATTAGATTCACGGCATTTGCTGTTTGGTCCGCAAGGCGATGGTTGACAAGGATTACCTGGCACTGGTTCTGGTATTCTTGGTTGTGGTCGGCAATTAGAGAATGGATCCCCGGTGTAACCATCATTGCAGACACAGTTTGGAACATGATTAACGGCATAACATTGGGCGTTTGATCCACAGATTCCTGGGCAAGGATCCTTGCATTTGTTTCTTATGCAAGTCTTATCCGTTGGACAGTCCGAGCTGAGAACACATTCAGGTCTACAGCCTTCGTAAGGATTACCTTGATAGTCATCAATACATTTGCATGATGCAGCACTATTTCGTTCGATGCATTCAGCGTTAGATCCGCAAGGTGATGGTTCGCATGGTTTAATAGGCTCCTCTCGTTGTTGTATACACTGAACGAAAGCATTTCCTGCGAAGCCTACAGGACATGAACAAGAAACTGTGTGGCTTATAACGCGACAGTCTGCATTAGTACCACAAGATCCTGGACAAGGATCGCGACATTTATTGTTAATACAAGCCTGGGTTGATGGACAGTCTGGATTAATTATGCATTCTGGTCTACAATTTGGTGGCGAACCAAAGAATTCGGGCAAACACTGGCAGGAAGGACCGCTAGGACCTACCTTGCATAAGGAATTTGGTCCACATGGTGATGGAACACACGGATCTCTTGGTGTTTCAGGATCTCTGGTGGTTGGTGGTGGTATATCTAAGCATCTTTTAAATGGATCACCGGTTTTGCCAGGTGGACAACCACAAATCGGGCTGTGATTTATAACTTCGCAACGTGCATCTATTCCGCAGGATCCGGCACAAGGATCAACACATTTCTTATTCACGCAAGCTTGTAAGGCAGAGCATTCACTAGATACTACACACTCTGGTCTACATTGTGGTGGTGCGCCTATGAAACCATCTAGGCAAGAGCAAACAGCATGCCCATTGATGTCGCGACATTGACTGTTAGCCCCGCATGGTGAAGGTGAGCAAGGTTCAGCTGGTTTCTCAGGTTCTTCTTGTTTTAAGCGGCAGTTCGTGAATGGATCACCTTCATAACCTATTACACAGGAGCATACTGGTATATGATTCAGTACTTCACAGACAGCATTAATACCACAGGTTCCAGGGCAAGGATCGACACACTTGTTGCGCATACAAGCCTTATCACGAGAGCAATCAGATGACAATGTACATTCCGGGCGACAACCGTCGTAGGGATTTCCTTGGTAGTTGTCTTGACATCTACATTCTCCATTAAAGCAATCTGCATTAGAGCCGCAAGGGCTGGGGTCACATGGATCATTTGGAATCCTTGGCACTTCCGCAACAGGTATGGGACTACAGCGAACAAACGGATCGCCTGCGTAGCCTTCCAAACAGGTGCAAATGGGGACATGGTTGAGAACGTGACACTTGGCTTCAAAGCCGCAAGAGCCAGGGCAAGGATCGCTACATTTCTGGTTGATACAAGCTTCTGTGGTACCACATTCAGAGTTTAGTACACATTCTGGACGGCAGTTAGGAGGAGCACCAATGAAGTCGGTTAAACATGAGCATGCTGGACTGCCACCGATAATCTGACATTTAGAATTAGGTCCACAAGGCGATGGCACACATGAAGGAGGTTTTTCAGTCTGTTCGTCCTCAATAACAATAGCTAGAAGGGAAAACAGTTGTTTAAATATGAATGATTGTGACTAATCGTCATTACAGACGTTTGCATATACTTACGTATCCTAGTACATTTAACGAATGGATCGCCCGTCATCCCTTTAGGGCATGTGCAGATTGGACTGTGGTTCTTCACTTGGCAAATAGCAATTTGGCCGCAGGTATGTTGACAAGGATCCACACATTTGTTGTTGACACAAGCTCTTTCAGTAGAGCATTCAGAGCTAACAACACATTCAGGCCTGCAGTTCGGTGGTTGATTAATGAATCCGGATTGGCATGAGCATACTGCTTGGTCATTTATATTGCGACAAATACTGTTTGGACCGCATGGTGATGGTACACATGGGTTTATAATCGGTCGTGGTGTCACTGGTATTGGTTTACATTGGAAAAATGGATCTCCCGAGTAGCCTGGTGGACAATTGCACGTTGGTACGTGATTTTCTACAGAGCATATTGCGAATTCTCCGCAAATATTCGAGCATGGGTCTATACATTTGAAACGTACACAAGCTTGTGCAGGTGCGCATTCGTCATTAGATTCACATTCGCGACGGCATCCCATTTGAGCATCGTATGGATTGCCTTCGTAGCCTTCATGACAGTAACAAGCACCAGCCCCATTACGTTCGCGACATTCTGCATGGGGACCACATGGCGAGGGTTCACAAGGCGAAGTTGTTGGTTGCTTAGGCAGCACTGGAGGTACAAGTTGACAACCCGAAATAGGATCACCTTCATATCCATCCGAACAAGAGCAGACAGCGTTATGTTGAACAACTTTGCAAATAGCATTTGTTCCACAAGATCCCGGACAAGGATCAATACATCTCTCATTTTGGCATGATAAGTTACTTTGACATTCATCACTATTTGTGCACTCCGGCCTGCAGTTAGGAGGTCTGCCAATGTAATTTGTTTGACATGAACAGGCAGCTTGGCCTCCGATTTCACGGCATAACGAATTTGGTCCACATGGCGAGGGAACACACGGATTTTCGGGGTCTCTTGCAGTTGGTGTGTCTACAATACATTGTATGAATGGATCACCAGTCATACCGGATGGGCATGTACAAATGGGGTTGTGATTAACCACTTGGCATTTAGCCTGAGATCCACATGAGCCAGCGCATGGATCGCCACATTTTTGTTGAATACAAGCACGGTTCTGAGGACACTCAGAGCTGACAACACATTCGGGCCGACATGATGGTGGTGCACCTATGTAATTGTCTATACATGAACAGACAGCATGGCCATTTGTTTCACGACATTGGCTGTAAGGTCCACATGGTGAGGGATAGCAGGGATTCAATGGAGCGACCGTGGTAACTTCCATAACTGAACAAGAACGGTGAGCATCTCCAGTGTAGCCCTCGAAACATTGACAGTTGGGAGCATGGTTTAAGACGCGGCATTCGGCATTAATGCCACATACTCCAGGACAAGGATCCTGGCATTTGTTATTAAAGCACGCCTTTGAACGATCGCAATCCGAGTTTTGAACACATTCCGGTCTACAACCGCTGTACGGGTCACCGAAATATTCCGGCAGACACGCGCAGGAGCCCGCTCCATTTCTTTCACGGCATAATGCATTTGCCCCACAGGGCGATGGATTGCATGGGTCACGGGGCCGTTCAGTAGTCGTAACTGAAAAGTCATTAACATATTAGAATTGACATAAATACTATTATTTTTGTTATCAAAGTGTGTAGAGAGGAGAAACCAAGGACTTGGTATGCTCGTTTTTGCTGTTGAACAAGTTGTGCAGTTCCTACATCCTTAGCTTCTCCAAAGAAACGGAAAGATATATACTTATTTGTACAGCACTACATCCAGAGAAAGGATCTCCAGTGTAGCCGGATTCACACTGACATGCGGGGCTATGTTTAATAACTGTACACTGTGTATGTATCCCACAAGCACCCGCACATGGATTCGAACATTTCTGATTTATGCAGGCCAAGTTGGCTGGACATTCTGAGCTACTCATGCACTCGGGACGACAGTTAGGCGGCCGTCCCAGATAGTTTGGCAAACAGGAACATGCAGGTGAATCACCAACATCGATACACTTCGAGTTGGGTCCACATGGAGAAGGTATACAAGGATTGCCTGTCTTTTCTACTGGACGAACATCCACTACAAAATTTCCATGTACAGGGTGGTATAGTATTGACAGAGTTGAAAGGTTGATTGGTAGTGTGGTAATAGAGTAGAGTTGATTGGATAGGTTTTGGTTGATCGATTACATTTAACATAGTTTCAGTTAACATGGAGATGATAAAGTGTAGTGTTGTAGAGTAGAGTTGGATAGTTGGATAGTTGGATAGGAGCAAACACAACATCAACATAAAACATTCAATAACGCAAAAATACATAAAAATAGAAATAAATTCATTAATATATACATCATGCATAGAAACTGAAAAAGTATGGGATTCAGGAGGGAAGAATATTTGAAAATTTCCACCAGGAATTTTTCAACGTTCTCCACTCCAAATCCTAGGATATAAGTTAAGCGGGAATCCTTTAAGATTCAGCGATAGAGGGTTTAAAGCTTTCCCGTTTCACTTAGCTCCTTTAAAGAGGGAAGTGAAGAACACATGCTTACATTTAATTCTAGTACATTGATTGAAAGGATCTCCCGTATATCCTGGCGGACAGGAACATGCTGCATAGTGATTGATAACTTGACAACGTGCTTCTGAGCCGCAGGTGCCAGGGCAAGGGTCTATACATTTTTGGTTCTGACATGCCATGTTCTGAGCACAATCCGAACTGACTGTGCACTCGGGATGGCAGTTGGGCGGCGATCCTATGAAATTGGTTTGGCAAGAGCAAACAGCGTGACCATTAACTTCACGACATTGACTGTAGGTACCGCAGGGTGAAGGTTGACAGGGATTGACATCTTTAGCAACTAAATCGAAAATTGTAGCGGAACGTAATTAAAGTTAAAAACTATAACCGATTTTGATATGCGCCACTAGAAAGTAAAACCTACTTGGTGTGGGTTCTGGTTCTGGTATCTCTCGACAGGAGCTTAATGGATTACCAGAGTATCCAGGCAAGCAATGACATGCTGGGACGTGATTGCCTACGCGACACTCTGCATTAATACCACATACACCGGGGCAAGGATCCGTACATTTTTGATTAACACATGATTTGTCACGAGGACAATCTGAATTAACTACACATTCGGGCCGGCAACCGCTATATGGATCACCAAAGTAACCCTCGAGGCAAGTGCAAGAGCCAGCTTCATTACGTTCCTTACATTCGGCATTTGGACCACAAGGTGAAGGAATGCAAGGTGTTAAACGTTCCTCTGGAATCGCTGAGGGACAAAATAAACCTAGCTTTAATAAAAACCTAACAATTTGGCGTATTTCAACGTTCTTACGCGTGGGATTACAGCCACTGAATGGATCTCCAGAATAGCCTTCATCACATGTGCAAACTGGAGAATGGTTGACAACATTACAGAATGCATTGAAACCACACGATCCAGGGCATGGATCTTTACATTTATCATTGATACATGCTAAGTTTGCTGGGCATTCCGAATTTATGGTACATTCGGGACGACAGTTTGGAGCACGTCCAACAAAATCGGGTAAGCAAGAGCAGACAGGAGTCTCGCCCACAACTCGGCATTGTGAGTTGGGACCACAAGGACTGGGTACACAGGGGTTAGACGGTTTGTCATCTTCAATCTTACGTTCTTCAATCTTCAAGCATCTAATGAATGGGTCTCCCGTGAAACCAGGGGGGCAGGAACAAATGGGATTGTGATTGGTGACCTTGCAAATGGCATCGTTGCCGCAAGTTCCTGGACAAGGGTCTACACAACGCAAGTTCAAACAGGCTCGATCCTGAGAACACTCTGAACTAACCGAGCACTCTGGACGACACGCTGGTGGAGTACCAATATAATTGGTTATGCAGGAGCAGACCGCATGCCCATTTACTTCACGGCATTGGCTATATGGACCGCAAGGTGAGGGGCGACATGGCTTAACACTATCTAATTCTATAGTAGTAAAACGTTATAGTTGTTAATAGAATACTTTGTGAGTTATCGGGAGATGTGAGGACATTACGTTTGATTTCTTTGCGGCAATATTCCGAAGGATTGCCAGTGTAGCCGGAAGGACAGCTGCAACTTGGTGCATGATTGATGACATGACATTCCGCATCTACACCGCAAACTCCAGGACAGGGATCTCTGCACTTATTATTGGTACAAGCGCGATTCTTAGCACAGTCCGTATTAAGAACACACTCAGGGCGACATTCGGTGTAGGGGTCGCCATTGTATTCCGGTAAGCAAGTGCATGATCCCACTCCATTACGTTCCTTGCAGACTGCATTGGCGCCACAAGGGCTGGGATTACAAGGTTCTGCCCTTTCAGGAGGTACACTGACTAAATAAGCGAAAATAAATTGGTTGCAGTTTAAACCATTCTAACTCAGTTTTACCAATAACCCTAAAAATCTTATAGCCTACAAGCTTAATATTGTGATGAATATAAATATCTTACTTTGCGGACTACATTCTGAAAATGGATCACCCGTATAACCCTGCAAGCAACGACATATTGGTCTGTGATTATTTACAATACATGTGGCAAATGAACCGCATGAGCCCTGGCAAGGATCTCGACACCGTTGATTTATGCACGCCATATTGCCACGGCACTCCGAATTCGAAGTGCACTCCGGTCGACAATTGGGCGCACGGCCTTCAAAATTCGGCAAGCAAGAGCAGACAGCCTGCTCATTCGATTGTGAAACGCGGCATTGTGAGTTGGGGCCACAAGGCGATGGTACGCAGGGATTGACAGGATCTCTGGCAATCGGTCGTTCTACGCGTGGTATGTATTTACAAGATATATCATAATAGAAAAAGCATGCAGGACAGATATGACGAAGAAGAAAAGAGAAATAAAAAGAAAAAATATACATGTAATACCATCAAAATAAAATGAATGAGAAGATAATGGATGGATGACAATGATGATGGCCAAATGATGAGGAGCATTCTTTGGCGTGGCGCCATGATCTTACTTTCTTCATATATACAGCGTATAAATGGATCACCCGTAAAGCCAGGCATGCATGAACATATGGGATTATGATTGACGGCGCGGCATAGGGCATTATTGCCACATGTTCCCGGGCAAGGATCTCTGCACCGCTCATTGATACACGACTTATCTTGCGAGCAATCCGAGCTGCTCATGCACTCAGGACGACAGTTAGGCGGTGCTCCCAAATAATTGGGTATGCAAGAGCAGACGGCATGGCTGTTTTGAACCCTACAGTTGCTATTTAGGCCACATGGTGAGGGTACACATGGGTTGATAGGTTCGGTAATATCATCTAAAGTGAGGGAAATTACACACAAGACATTAGGAACTTTCAAAGGGTGTTAAGGGTTATTCGTGTGTGTTTGTGTTAAACATGGTAAGGTGTAGCGACACACCTACGAAGGGGTTTAAGACGTTAAAAGCTAATAGCCAATTGGGGAGAAGTGCTTCAATTAATAGGAGTTCTGGGAATTTCGTGGGTCAGAGTTAGAGCAATTGTTAGATTCTGTTTTACTTAAACCCCTTCTGGTTTTAGGTTTAGTGTTTGGTTACTTTGGATTGTTTTTATTTTAACATCATGCTTACATTTGGGAGTTTCTGGTATAGGATGGCAACCCAAATTTGGACTTCCCGTAAAGCCTAGCAAACATTCACAAATCGGCTGGTGATTTAAAGCAAAACATTCAGCATTACGACCACACACACCCGGGCAGGGATCCACACATTTATTGTTTACACAAGCCTTAGATTTTGAACAATCTGAGTTCAAAACACACTCAGGTCTACATTCAACGTATGGATCACCAAAATACTCGGGCACGCATTTACATGATGCCGCACTATTGCGTTCTTCGCACAAAGCATTCAAGCCACAAGGACTGGGATGACAGGGTTGTACAGGTTCATCGGGAACTAGATAGCAGAGCAGGTAAACATATTAGATGAGCACCCACAACTTGTGTTAGTAAAACCTACTTTGTATCAAAAGATAACAGCCTGAAAATGGATCTCCCGTGAAACTGGGTTGACACATGCATACTGGCGCATGGTTACTAACGTGGCACAATGCGTTATTGCCGCAGGAACCTATGCAAGGATTTACACATCTGTTGTTGACACAAGCCATTTGAAAAGCGCACTCCGAGTTGATTGAACATTCGGGACGACAATTTGGTGGTCTACCCACATAGTCACGGGCACACGAGCAGACAGCACCGGAGGCCCCATTGCGGCATTGTGAGTTGGGGCCGCAAGGAGATGGCACACAAGGATTTTGTGGAACTAAAGGATCTTTGGGTCTTTCAGCTGGGACTGATTAAAATATACAATGTTTTAATACCTTCTGAACCTAGGAATGAGTTTAATATCGTATAACCTACTTCTTTCAGGTGTGCACTGGTGGAATGGGTCTCCTGTATAACCTCGACTACATGTGCATATTGGTGAATGGTTGGTCACACGACATCTCGCATTGTGGCCACAAGTTCCAGGACAAGGATCTACACATCGTTCATTAACACATGCCTTGTCAGAAGGACATTCGGCACTTATTACACATTCTGGTTTGCAGTTTGGCGGTTGACCCATATAGTTGGGCAAACAGGAGCAAACAGGACGATCACCCTGTGTGCGGCAAGTACTGAACAGACCACAAGGCGAAGGTCTACATGGATCTTTAGGTATGGGTAAGTACATGTCTATTATAAGAAAATATTGTTTGAAATGAAATGGATTCACTTTGAGGGTTTGATTAGAAAAACCTACTTGATGGCTTCTCATGACACAACCGCATGGGATTACCAGTAAAACCTGATTCGCATGAGCATATAGGCTGGTGATTGGAAACGCGACAAACGGCCTTATAGCCACATAAGTTAACACAGGGATCTTGACATTTCATGTTCAAGCATGTTTTCGAACGAGGACAATCGGAATTTTGAACACATTCTGGGCGACAATTAATATAGGGGTCACCAAAGTAATTTGGCAAGCATGAACAAGCTCCGGCACCATTGCGTTCTTTGCATATTGCATTCGATCCACAAGGCGATGGATTACATGGATCGACTGGCAGATCTGGCACAATAACTAACAAATGGGTAATATAAAGGAGAAAGAAACCGTGATATATTACAATGAACCATAACAATAACGGAGGTATAGGTTTTGTATGTATAGGCAAAAGCTAAATAATTCAATATATAGTAAAAAATATAATACATGCATATATATATAGCTTGTAAATAATATATAGTCCCAAAAACCTTTATGGAAACATACAAATACACTGTAAATAGTTTAACAATTTGTTTTACATTAAAACAGTTAAAGGGAAATTTCCCAGAAAGTAAATTGTCTAAAAAGAAGATAAAGATAAGGGATAGCAACATTTCAAAGTGGCACTTACTTGCACGCATACTACAGCCGGCATAGGGATCGCCTTCATGACCTTCAATGCAGGAACATACCGGTTTGTGATTCAAAGCCGTACAAAGGGCATTGAAACCGCATGCTCCAGCACAGGGATCTTCACAATGTTGAGCAATACATGCCCTATTTGAGGGACAATCCTGATGGATGATACATTCTGGTCGACAACTGGGTGGCGCACCGAACATGCCAGGTAGACAAGAGCACACTGCCCGATTGTCCATAACACGACACTCGGCATTGGGACCACAGGGGCTAGGAATGCAGGCATTTACTTCACGTGGGAGTTCTTTAGCTGGAAAATTTAAAAGTATAATTTAAATATCATTATTCGGTTAATACTGTTGCAAGTTTGGAGGATATTATTGGACATATTTGTATAAGACTTACGTTTAAGAACACATTGTTCGAACGGATCACCAGTCATATCGGCAGGACAGGAACAAATGGGATTGTGGTTGATAACTTGACATTTGGCATTAAAGCCGCAAGTTCCGGCACAAGGATCAACACATTTCTGATTGATACAGGCTAAATGCTGGCTGCACTCGGAGCTAACCACGCATTCAGGACGGCAGTTGGGCGGAGCTCCAAAGTAACCTACCTGACAAGAGCATGTAGGGCGACCATCGACAGCTCGGCAGATACTATTGGGACCACATACATTGGGTTCACAAGGGCTTATTGGTTTGATTTCTGCCAGAATATCAATGAACTCAAAAATCTATTTACTGTAGTTTTAAGAGTTATACTTACGTATATCCTTCTTGCATCCCGTGAAAGGATCTCCAACGTATCCTCTTTCACAACTGCATACGGGTACATGATTGACCACAGCGCATTCTGCTTTGCTGCCACAGGTTCCAGCACAAGGGTCACGGCAATGTTGTTTAATACATGCCAATTGCGAGGGGCATTCCCCGTTATAGACACATTCTGGTCTGCAGCCGGTAGAGTAAGGATCTCCTATGTAAGGCTCAATGCAAGAGCATCTAGCGATACCGTTGCGTTCGGTGCACAGAGCATTCTCGGCACAGGGATTAGCATAGCAAGGATCAATGTGGTCTTGTGGTTTGATAACCAC